>OX383312.1:6617500-7075945 GCA_947523025.1 Dryobota labecula | reverse complement strand
AGAAAACAATAATGACGAACGAACACAAGCATCACCCCGCCCGCCCCCTTCGCCTCCCTCCCGCGCATCCCCTCTCCCCGCGCGCGATCGACACTCTGGCTTAGGAGCGTTGTGATTGGTCCGCCGTTGCGTCGAATTTCTCACCGCTCGACGCAACTGTACGCCGTGAGGGACGGTATAAATAGAACTGTTAAAAACATTCCCGGATTATACTGCGACTGAACTCCGTTTCGGTAGCACGTGTGTACTCAACAGTCTCATAATGCCGCCCAAGACAAGTGGTAAAGCCGCCAAGAAGTCTGGCAAAGCCCAGAAGAACATCTCCAAGACCGACAAGAAGAAGAAGAAGCACAAGAGGAAGGAGAGTTACGCCATCTACATCTACAAGGTCCTGAAGCAGGTGCACCCCGACACCGGTATCTCCAGCAAGGCCATGTCCATCATGAACTCGTTCGTGAACGACATCTTCGAGCGTATCGCCGCCGAAGCTTCTCGTCTCGCCCACTACAATAAGAGATCGACCATCACGTCCAGGGAGGTGCAGACGTCCGTCAGGCTCCTGCTGCCCGGCGAGCTCGCCAAGCACGCCGTCAGTGAAGGCACCAAGGCCGTCACCAAATACACCAGCTCCAAGTGAGCGCTCCGTCTCAACGCCGCCGCCGCCGCCTCGTGTGTGTACAGTGTTAAACCCAGTGTGTTTGTTTTAAGTACCATCCGAGGACGTCCATATGAATACACAAGGCACGACCGAGGACCTTTTCAAAGCGAGGACCTTTTCGAGGGTCCTCGGTTTGACTTGACCAAAGATTCGTATTCTGCAAGCGATTTTGAGTCTTTCTGTATACTTAATAAGAAAAAGTTGTCTGAACCTCGGTTTGATCAAGATTATTCATAATCTTACACAAACATTCTGTATCCACCAGGTGGCGTCACTGTCGCCTCATACACAGCCTCTTTACACTCATTTCACGTTCATTGTATTATCCGAGGACCTATGTGTTAACTTTAACACAAAAGACCTCGGTTAGCTAGCTTTTCCAAACAATGTGTATTTAAGACCTCGCTTTGCTAGATTTTCCAAACAGTGTGTATTCTAGTCCTCGTTTCGACAGTTTTCCTTATGTGTAGAAGACGAGTTATGTGCTATTGTTTAAATAAAATTATGGAGGAGAAAATCGAAGGTAGACTGAATCCTTATCCAAAACCTTTGTAGCTACTAAGTGCAAGAGGATTAAGTAGGCTTTTTCTGTAGTATGTGCTAAGTAGCCTGCTTAGATAGAGAGACACGACATTATGATATGCACCATAAAATATTGTATTGTCATGGAATCTGAATACGTATGCTATTCATGAAGAATCTAAAGTAGAAATGCCTCCCTTGGTGAAAATATGGGCAGCAGGATTTGAAACAAAGAAAAAGTAAAAATAAATAAAGAACGTGAATGTACATAACACCGTTGTAAAGAAAACAACATAACCTTTGCTGAAATAGAAGTAGGTTTATTTTAAAATAAAACGAATTATTTAACTTACTTTTAACAACGATCAAAAAATTATTTTTTTATTAATTAAATTTAATTAAATTTAAAATTTTCTAACTTTTACCATTGAAATAATAACCAAGTTACAGCAATATCTTTGAAAAGCATGATAACAAAACTTTTATAACAATTATTATAAAACAACTTAAACAAAACGACTTATAGAAATTATAAATAAAAGAGATCGACATAATTTGGTCGAAAAATTTAACATTACATTACTTAACACAATGGTTAGTTAGAACGCAGAAAAAATATGCAAAAATTAAGTACAGCAGCTTTTGTGCATTTATGTAGGGAAGTTAATATGCCCACCAGATTAGTTGCTTACCATGGTTTGTTGGCGTCATTAAAATTTTAGTCTGAGAGAACAAGTATTCAAGACTCAAAAAGGATGCATAAGGGCAATGTGTAACATGAAAGTAACATATAGTTGCGTAACTATATTCAAGTCTCTAAATTTGCTAACATTCCCATCACTTTACATTTTCGAAAAAATAGCTGTCTTTGTAATACCAAATATGCATATTTTTAATAAATCATCTGACAATATAACACGACCCGGTTAGAAGGCAGTATACAAACATGCTATGTGTTAATTAAGAAATGTTATTACTCCATTTGTGAATTTCTAAATATTAAAACTTTATACGTAATTCATCCTGACCTAATTTATTTATTTTAAACCTCAATTCTAGTTTTAATTTTCTTAAGTTATTTAATTTTGTGTTTCAAGGTAAACGATCTTTATCACAAAAACGGAAACATTGTACAACTGTCAGTCAGTAAACAGCATCAGCACAAACTGGTTATTATCTTAATTTTACTATATAAAACTAACGCGTATGCTAAAATTTAAGACGAAGCTATTAACTGTTGAGGAGTTCCCTCATGAAAAACAACACTGGCTGCAGCATCAGCATAAAATGGTTATTATCTTAATTTTAATATATAAACCTAACGCTTATGCAAAATTGGAAGACGATCTATCAACTGTTGAGTAGTTCCCTCATGAAGATACGACCCTGGCTGCAGCATTCGCACAAACTGGTATTGTTTTAATTTTGCTATATAAACCTAACGTGTATGCCAAATTTGAAGACGATGCTATTAACTGTTGAGGAGTTCCCTCATGAAGAAACGACCTTGGGTGCAGCATCAGCACAAACTGGTATTGTCTTAATTTTGCTATATAAACCTAACGCGTGTGCCAAATTTGAAGACGATGCTATTAACTGTTGAGGAGTTCTCTCATGAAGAAACGACCCTGGCTGCAGCATCAGCACAAACTGGTATTACCTTAATTTTGTTATATAAACCTAACGCGTATGCAAAATTGGAAGACAATGCTATCAACTGTTGAGGAGTTCCGTCGTGAAGAAACAACCCTGGTTACAGCATCAGCACAAACTGGTATTGTCTTAATTTTGCTATATAAACCTAACGTGTATGCCAAATTTGAAGACGATGCTATTAACTGTTGAGGAGTTCCCTCATGAAGAAACGACCTTGGGTGCAGCATCAGCACAAACTGGTATTGTCTTAATTTTGCTATATAAACCTAACGCGTGTGCCAAATTTGAAGACGATGCTATTAACTGTTGAGGAGTTCCCTCATGAAGAAACGACCCTGGCTGCAGCATCAGCACAAACTGGTATTGTCTTAATTTTGCTATATAAACCTAACGTGTATGCCAAATTTGAAGACGATGCTATTAACTGTTGAGGAGTTCCCTCATGAAGAAACGACCTTGGGTGCAGCATCAGCACAAACTGGTATTGTCTTAATGTTGCTATATATACCTAATGCGTATGCCAAATTCGAAGTCGATGCTATCAACTGTTGAGTAGTTCCCTCATGAAGATACGACCCTGGCTGCAGCATCAGAACAAACTGGTATTATCTTAATTTTGTTATATAAACCTAACGCGTATGCAAAATTGGAAGACAATGCTATCAACTGTTGAGGAGTTCCCTCGTGAAGAAACGACCCTGGCTGCAGCATCAGCACAAACTGGTTATTATCTTAATTTTAATATATAAAAATAACACGTAAGCCAAATTTGAAGACAATGCTATTAACTGTTGAGGAGTTCCCTCATGAAGAAACGACCCTGGCGGCAGCATCAGTAGAAACTGGTTACTATCTTAATTTTACTATATAAAACTAACGCGTATGCTAAATTTTAAGACGAAGCTATTAACTGTTGAGGAGTTCCCTCATGAAAAACAACACTGGCTGCAGCATCAGCATAAAATGGTTATTATCTTAATTATAATATATAAACCTAACGCTTATGCAAAATTGGAAGACGATCTATCAACTGTTGAGTAGTTCCCTCATGAAGATACGACCCTGGCTGCAGCATCCGCACAAACTGGTATTGTCTTAATTTTGCTATATAAAACTAACGTGTATGCCAAATTTGAAGACGATGCTATTAACTGTTGAGGAGTTCCCTCATGAAGAAACGACCTTGGGTGCAGCATCAGCACAAACAGGTATTGTCTTAATTTTGCTATATAAACCTAACGCGTGTGCCAAATTTGAAGACGATGCTATTAACTGTTGAGGAGTTCCCTCAAGAAGAAACGACCCTGGCTGCAGCATCAGCACAAACTGGTATTACCTTAATTTTGTTATATAAACCTAACGCGTATGCAAAATTGGAAGACAATGCTATCAACTGTTGAGAAGTTCCCTCGTGAAGATACGACCCTGGCTGCAGCATCAGAACAAACTGGTATTATCTTAATTTTGTTATATAAACCTAACGCGTATGCAAAATTGGAAGACAATGCTATCAACTGTTGAGGAGTTCCCTCGTGAAGAAACGACCCTGGTTGCAGCATCAGCACAAACTGGTTATTATCTTAATTTTACTATATAAATCTAACGCGTAAACCAAATTTGAAGACAATCCTATTAACTGTTGAGGAATTCCCTCATGAAGAAACGACCCTGGCTGCAGCATCAGTAGAAACTGGTTATTATCTTAATTTTACTATATAAAACTAACGCGTATGCTAAATTTTTAGACGAAGCTATTAACTGTTGAGGAGTTCCCTCATGAAAAACGACCCTGGCTTCAGCATCAGTACAAACTGGTTATTATCTTAATTTTAATATATAAACCTAACTCGTATGCCAAATTTGAAAACGATGCTATCAACTGTTGAGTAGTTCCCTCACGAAGATGCGACCCTGGCTACAGCATCAGCACAAACTGGTATTATCTAATTTTGCTATATAAACTTAATGCGTATGCCAAATTCGAAGTCGATGCTATCAACTGTTGAGTAGTTCCCTCATGAAGATACGAACCTGGCTGCAGCATCAGAACAAACTGGTATTATCTTAATTTTGTTATATAAACCTAACGCGTATGCAAAATTGGAAGACAATGCTATCAACTGTTGAGGAGTTCCCTCGTGAAGAAACGACCCTGGTTGCAGCATCAGCACAAACTGGTTATTATCTTAATTTTACTATATAAATCTAACGCGTAAACCAAATTTGAAGACAATGCTATTAACTGTTGAGGAATTCCCTCATGAAGAAACGACCCTGGCTGCAGCATCAGTAGAAACTGGTTATTATCTTAATTTTACTATATAAAACTAACGCGTATGCTAAATTGTTAGACGAAGCTATTAACTGTTGAGGAGTTCCCTCATGAAAAACGACCCTGGCTTCAGCATCAGTACAAACTGGTTATTATCTTAATTTTAATATATAAACCTAACTCGTATGCCAAATTTGAAAACGATGCTATCAACTGTTGAGTAGTTCCCTCACGAAGATGCGACCCTGGCTACAGCATCAGCACAAACTGGTATTATCTAATTTTGCTATATAAACTTAATGCGTATGCCAAATTCGAAGTCGATGCTATCAACTGTTGAGTAGTTCCCTCATGAAGATACGAACCTGGCTGCAGCATCAGAACAAACTGGTATTATCTTAATTTTGTTATATAAACCTAACGCGTATGCAAAATTGGAAGACAATGCTATCAACTGTTGAGGAGTTCCCTCGTGAAGAAACGACCCTGGTTGCAGCATCAGCACAAACTGGTTATTATCTTAATTTTACTATATAAAACTAACGCGTAAACCAAATTTGAAGACAATGCTATTAACTGTTGAGGAATTCCCTCATGAAGAAACGACCCTGGCTGCAGCATCAGTAGAAACTGGTTATTATCTTAATTTTACTATATAAAACTAACGCGTATGCTAAATTTTAAGACGAAGCTATTAACTGTTGAGGAGTTCCCTCATGAAAAACGACCCTGGCTTCAGCATCAGTACAAACTGGTTATTATCTTAATTTTAATATATAAACCTAACTCGTATGCCAAATTTGAAAACGATGCTATCAACTGTTGAGTAGTTCCCTCACGAAGATGCGACCCTGGCTGCAGCATCAGCACAAACTGGTATTATCTAATTTTGCTATATAAACCTAATGCGTATGCCAAATTCGAAGTCGATGCTATCAACTGTTGAGTAGTTCCCTCATGAAGATACGACCCTGGCTGCAGCATCAGAACAAACTGGTATTATCTTAATTTTGTTATATAAACCTAACGCGTATGCAAAATTGGAAGACAATGCTATCAACTGTTGAGGAGTTCCCTCGTGAAGATACGACCCTGGCTGCAGCATCAGAACAAACTGGTATTATCTTAATTTTGTTATATAAACCTAACGCGTATGCAAAATTGGAAGACAATGCTATCAACTGTTGAGGAGTTCCCTCATGAAGAAACGACCCTGGCGGCAGCATCAGTAGAAACTGGTTACTATCTTAATTTTACTATATAAAACTAACGCGTATGCTAAATTTTAAGACGAAGCTATTAACTGTTGAGGAGTTCCCTCATGAAAAACAACACTGGCTGCAGCATCAGCATAAAATGGTTATTATCTTAATTTTAATATATAAACCTAACGCTTATGCAAAATTGGAAGACGATCTATCAACTGTTGAGTAGTTCCCTCATGAAGATACGACCCTAGCTGCAGCATCCGCACAAACTGGTATTGTCTTAATTTTGCTATATAAAACTAACGTGTATGCCAAATTTGAAGACGATGCTATTAACTGTTGAGGAGTTCCCTCATGAAGAAACGACCTTGGGTGCAGCATCAGCACAAACAGGTATTGTCTTAATTTTGCTATATAAACCTAACGCGTGTGCCAAATTTGAAGACGATGCTATTAACTGTTGAGGAGTTCCCTCATGAAGAAACGACCCTGGCTGCAGCATCAGCACAAACTGGTATTACCTTAATTTTGTTATATAAACCTAACGCGTATGCAAAATTGGAAGACAATGCTATCAACTGTTGAGAAGTTCCCTCGTGAAGATACGACCCTGGCTGCAGCATCAGAACAAACTGGTATTATCTTAATTTTGTTATATAAACCTAACGCGTATGCAAAATTGGAAGACAATGCTATCAACTGTTGAGGAGTTCCCTCGTGAAGAAACGACCCTGGCTGCAGCATCAGCACAAACTGGTTATTATCTTAATTTTAATATATAAAAATAACACGTAAGCCAAATTTGAAGACAATGCTATTAACTGTTGAGGAGTTCCCTCATGAAGAAACGACCCTGGCGGCAGCATCAGTAGAAACTGGTTACTATCTTAATTTTACTATATAAAACTAACGCGTATGCTAAATTTTAAGACGAAGCTATTAACTGTTGAGGAGTTCCCTCATGAAAAACAACACTGGCTGCAGCATCAGCATAAAATGGTTATTGTCTTAATTTTAATATATAAACCTAACGCTTATGCAAAATTTGAAGACGATGCTATCAACTGTTGAGGAGTTCCCTCATGAAGAGACGACCCTGGCTGCAGCGTCAGCACGAACTGGTTATTATCTTAATTTAATTATATAAACCTAACGCGTATGCTAAATTTGAAGACGATGTTATGTACTGTTGCGTAGTTCCCTCATGAAGATACGACCCTGGCTGCAGCATCCGCACAAGCTGGTATTGTCTTAATTTTGCTATATAAACCTAACGTGTATGCCAAATTTGAAGACGATGCTATTAACTGTTGAGGAGTTCCCTCATGAAGAAACGACCTTGGGTGCAGCATCAGCACAAACTGGTATTATCTTAATTTTGCTATATAAACCTAACGCGTGTGCCAAATTTGAAGACGGTGCTATTAACTGTTGAGGAGTTCCCTCATGAAGAAACGACCCTGGCTGCAGCATCAGCACAAACTTACTTCTCCATCACAGTGATTACACCTTTCTTATTCGCGGTCCGGACGTAAGTTGCTAGGTATCACAATATCATGGAAATAATAACGTGTGCTCTGAGAGAGTCTTATAAGAACTAAACAACCATTACAACGCTTCACTTTTATTATTTTGTGAGTAATACGGCTATACATCTACATATATTGGATAATATTATTTCTCCCAATGTTTTCGTTAAAAGCAACAGAGATCCTCACTTGGTACTTCATATTAGAAAATGTGTGTAAGAAATAAATCGGAACATTCTGCTTGCATTAATCAATTATCTTACACGTAAAATGAATTCGGTTGATTTTCTCATGTCCTCGCTTTGTACAAGTTCTACGCGAAAAACTGTCCTCGGTTTGGTAATATAAAGTCTAACACAGCGTCCGCACTTTGTTCAAGATATAAGAAATATTGTGTAAAAATACGTCCTCGGAAGGGCGTCGCAGGGCTTATATAAAAGGGGTCCTCGGTTGGCCTACACAAAGTCCTCGTAAGTGCATCGCTAGTCACATTTAGCTGTGTATTTCAGGTCCTCAGTATGTTAGCCGCAATTCATACGAAAAAATGTTGAGATAGCATTATCCCAATAAGCTCATCACTATAGATTTACTCACCTGTCTCTTTCTATCTTATGTAAAAAGGCCAACGAGGTATATAAACCAGTTTTTTGGAGGGTCCTCGGTTCGTTCAAGAACTAACAAGGTCCTCATAAGGATGTCTGTACAAACAAGGGTGCGTTTGTTCGTGTGTCTTGTTGACTGTGGTGCGTGTTAATTGTGTTAGTGTCATCGTAATGTGCATACATACACACACCTACCCGATGTGCGTCATGTATGTACGTACGAGACGCGCATGATGCACGTGCTACGAGCAGCAAACCACGACGACAAACGTCTGGACGCGCACGCACACCGCGGTGGGATGGGGATGGCAGGAGTAAAAACAAAAGGCCCTTTTCAGGGCCACAAATATGTTCATGTGATAAAATTCACGTTTCTTTAAATTTGATGACAGCCAAAACGTTACTTACCTATCTACCTACCTACCTAACAAACAAAAAGTATAAATAAAAATTAAAGTTTGTTTGTATGTATGTATCGTCATAATGACGAATTTATTGAATGAAGACTTATCAGGGCTTATTATTATTATGTTTTTTTTTTTTTTTTTTTTTTTTTTCTTTATATACCTACCTACACTTACTTACTTACTTACTTCTATCTATGCATCAACAAATACAACATCCACAAGAAACTTCCAGCGTAAACGATAGCTTATTTTAAGATGCAACAAGTCAATGAGACTGTAGCAGTCTTAGCGCTCATAACATAAACATAAGATAACCGTAAATAAGTTCTTTCCAAATAATAATAAATAACAACTGGTACGGTGAGTGTATTATGTAGTTTAATTTCTCACTCAACACTTTTCTATACAAAACACAGTCTATCGCAATAATATAATTATATATATATATATATATATTTTTTTTTTTTTTTTTTTTTCTACACTTTATTCTCATAGAAGTGATGCATGCACCTCTAAACACGTAATTAAAATATAAAAAAAAAAAAAATCTATAGAAAATCATTGATAGAATTTATAACAATTTTAGTTAGCTCGTTGTACTAAAGATGGCGCGCAGGGGCGTGCGCGCTCCTTATAAATAGTCGGAGAGAGCTTGCCTGGTTTTTATTCACTATCGTACGTTCGAACTTCGAAGTGTGTAGGTCCGCGCGCGTCCGTTGCGTGTATTGTTCAGTTGTTTGATAATTATTATTTATCTCTCGTTCCGTGTTGTTTACAATGGCGCGTACTAAGCAGACCGCTCGTAAATCCACCGGTGGTAAGGCGCCGAGGAAACAGCTCGCCACCAAGGCTGCCCGCAAGAGCGCACCGGCCACCGGTGGCGTTAAGAAACCCCATCGCTACAGGCCCGGTACCGTGGCCCTCCGTGAGATCCGTCGCTACCAGAAGAGTACAGAGCTGCTGATCCGCAAGCTTCCGTTCCAGCGTCTCGTGCGTGAGATCGCACAGGACTTCAAGACCGATCTCCGTTTCCAGAGCTCCGCTGTTATGGCGCTGCAGGAGGCTAGCGAAGCTTATCTCGTCGGTCTCTTCGAAGACACCAACCTGTGCGCGATTCACGCGAAGCGCGTCACCATCATGCCCAAGGACATCCAGTTGGCGCGCAGAATCAGAGGCGAACGCGCTTAAACTGCCGCTGCCGCCGCTGACAATGTCACAATACACATCGCCCTCCACGTAGACACTGCCTTCGTGCAGTGCAGCGTGTCTGTGGCTGTGGCTGTGCGTTCATATAAAAGGCCCTTTTCAGGGCCACATATGTATCAGATTATTAAACGTTTCTTTATATCAGACGTCACAAAAACAAAACAAAACTTTTATGCAACTTTATTTATTTCCAAACAAACAAAATACCTATCTATAATATAATTGCTAGCTAGCTAGCTTGCTTGCTTGCTTGCTTGCTAGATCTATCTATCTACACAGCCGTTAAATTTTCATCACCTCACCTATTATATCTACTTTGGTTTACTAGGGACACGCACACAGTATGGTTATATTTTACAATAACAGAATGAAGGCAATCAATTCTACGATCGTTATAATTATTATTATAAAACTATTTGATTTAAGTACAATAAAGAGTAAACTATACAGTATTATTAAGCTGGTGCTTGCCAAGAAACGTAACACATTTTTGAAAAAAAAAAAAAATATATATATATAAATTATAATAATAATAATAATATTATTTAAAAATATGACGTTTAGTTAGTAAGTTCTGTTTTAACGAGACATCGTCCAACCAATCAACGACGAGCGTCGGCTCGCCTCGCCCCGCGCGCCTCCCGTTTCTGTCCTCCCGCCCGCTGAGACCGGCGTACAGTATAAATATAGGCAGAGCCCCGATGAGAAAAAATACCAGTCGCTCGCGTCGTTCGTGTGCGTACACCCGTGCTGAGTGTGATATTATCGTGTGTTGTTGTCGTCGTTTTGAAACCCCACTGCAAAGAAGATGACCGGTCGCGGTAAGGGAGGAAAGGGTCTGGGAAAAGGAGGAGCCAAGCGTCACAGGAAGGTACTTCGTGATAACATCCAAGGTATCACGAAGCCCGCCATCCGTCGTCTGGCTCGCAGAGGCGGCGTGAAACGTATCTCCGGTCTGATCTACGAAGAGACTCGCGGTGTGCTTAAAGTGTTCCTAGAGAACGTCATTCGCGACGCCGTCACTTACACCGAGCACGCCAAGAGGAAGACCGTCACCGCCATGGACGTCGTCTACGCTCTGAAGCGACAGGGTCGCACCCTGTACGGTTTCGGCGGTTAAACACCTGCATCCCCCGCCGGCGGGTGTACGTGTTGCCTGCGCGCAACCAGCTCTACATACGGTGCGGTGGACGTGTGTGCGTGTTGTGTTTGTTGTGAACATAATAATCATACCGTTCAACGTAATACGTATATAGACGCGCACATAAAAAAAGGCCCTTTTCAGGGCCGCATATGATTCGATATTATTAAATATGTTTCTTGAGCGGAATTGTCTAAAAAACGTACCTCTACCTACCTACCTACCTACCTACCTACCTACCTACCAACCTACTTACTTACTTACTTACTTACATGTACGAAAGGTACTGCGAGTGGCAGGCAGGCAGTCATTCAATTCGTTACGTAGTACCAATACACTATAATGTAGACCCCAAACCCACCCAAATTCTTTAGGCTTCGTAAGGTTTTGGAGTTAGTTAGTTAGTTAGTTCCTTCCTACCTACCTACCTACCTACCTACCTACCTACCTACCTACCTACATACCTACCTACGGGAGAGGAGGGGGGGGGAATTATGCGGATATTAATGAGAAATACCTTAATTGTTTTATACATTTATCCGTTTTATTGTTACCTTAAAATTGAGATACACAATATACATAAATAATCCGCTTGCATAGGTCGCTTCGGACGAGAACCGGTGTATTCAACGTAGTATGGACGTTGGCATTCAATACTTACTTACGCTGTAGAACATCTACCAAGCCCAGTTAGGTAGGTAGGTAGGTAGGTACCTACCTACCTCTGTCTGTCTGTCTGTCTGTCTGTCTGTCTGTCTGTCTGTCTGTCTGTCTGTCTGTCTGTCTGTCTGTCTGTCTGTCTGTCTGTCTGTCTGTCTGTCTGTCTGTCTGTCTATCTATCTATCTATCTATCTATCTATCTATCTATCTATCTATCTATCTATTCGTTTGATCGCCTCTCTTCTGTATTGCAATTTTGACAGCATAAATAATTAGGTTTTTTTTTTTGTGTTTTTTGTGTTTTTTTTTTTTTTTTTTTTTTTGTGTTTCGGGTACCTATCTTTACTAGTCAGTCTCATTATTTACAGGCAGGCTACAGGCTACTACTACTACTACTACTACTACTTTTACTGTGAATAGAATGAAGTGAGACGAACGGTGGTACACGGGCCAGCCACGCACGGTACTTACTGGCGCAAAGGCCGGCCGAGTACGCGGCTGCGACGGTCTATTGTCGTTTTACACATTGTTAAATACGCTTTCTGATGCGATTATACCAATCTGTACACTGTCATCTCGTCTGAGGGCACTCTCGTCTTTTAAATAATACACTATGTTTTAATAGGTTGCACGTCCTGGACGGAGTCGTCCGTCCTTAACAGTTCGGCGCTCGCGGTGTTTTACGACGCTTCACTTTTAGGTCGATAATACCTTCGCGAGACTGTGTGATATCGACGAAGTCCTGTTACCACACAAGCTCGATATCCTCCTTGTTGACGCGTCGACCTCGATCGGCACTAACTATCACTTTTATAGAGAAAATAACGTTTTGAACGCGACCCGACCTACGCTTCGTACGCAGTCGTCAAAATAAAACACCGCCACCGGCTAAACGCGCACCTCACGCTCCCCGAATTCGCACACCCGCATCGTCAACTTCATGACCTATCCGAAACCGTAAAACCCCGTTGCACTAACCGCCTTTAAACATTCTTTTTATTCATTTTATTAGATACGTGTTAGTGAAAACTTTCAAGCGTTCATACGAGAAAACGTCCCGCGACATCACGGCGCTCGTTACGGTAAAGTTCCGTCGTACCTAGGCGTACGTATACGAAATGCGTAAAACCTATAAGTGGCGACATCTAAGTCTCTCTCTATATTATCTGATATTATTATAAAAATAATAAAATCTCTTTCAACAGTCCAGTCAGTGTGCGCGCGTTTGTTGTGTGAAGTCAATCGATTAACTTTCATTCATCATTAAATAAAATGGCAGACACCGCAGTAGCTACCGAGGCCCCGGCGCCCGCTACACCAGCGAAAAAGCAGGCGAGACAGGCCGGCGGCGCCGGTGGTGCGAAGAAGCCGAAGGCGAAGCCGACCCATCCCAAAACATCCGAGATGGTCAACAGCGCTATCAAGGAGATGAAGGAGCGCAGCGGATCTTCCCTGCAGGCGATCAAGAAGTACATCGCCGCGCAGTACAAGGTTGACGCTGAGAAACTGGCTCCGTTCATCAGGAAATATCTGAAGAGCGCCGTCGAATCTGGCGCACTGATCCAGACCAAGGGCAAGGGTGCCTCCGGTTCCTTCAAGCTCGAGTCGAAATCGGCCGCGTCCAAGAAACCCGCCGGCGCAGCCGGCAAGGCCGCCGCCGGCAAGGCGCCCGCCGCCGCCGCGAAGGCGAAGAAGGCGACCGCCTCCGCGGCCGGGGCCAAGACCAAGAAGGCAGCAGCCGCCGCCTCTGCCGCATCCAGTTCACCTTCAAAGTCCAAGGCATCGGCCGCCGCCGCCGCCGCCGCTAAGGACAAGAAGGCCGCCGCCGCTAAGAAGAAGCCGGCACCCAAGAAGGCCGCCGCCCCCGCTAAGGCGAAGGGTGGCGCCGCTCCCAAAGCTAAAAAGTCTGCGAAGCCGCCGACCAAGAAACCTAAAGCGCCTAAACCCAAGAAGGCCGCGGCTACACCCAAGTCTAAGCCGGCAGCCAAGAAAGCGTCCGCCGCTAAGAAGTAAGCTACGGTCGCGTTCGCGTTACACCTGCGACGGCGACGACGACGACGACGACGACTGCGACGACAGCGGCACAGTGTCTGCTGACCACCACCATCAAATACAACAAACAACAACACACAGCTGATGATTGATAGTAGTGACAAGTGTGCGTGCGCGTCTTACCTACTGTTGTGCGTGTGTATAATAATACACACACACACACACACTGTGGAGAGAGGCGCGCCCGTGCTTTGTGCGAGTTTGTTCGTTTGTTTATTTTCATCATCGTCCAACCGCGCGCACGCAACGCAGTACGTACGCGTCTATCGTCCTCGGGAAGGAGGAGCTGGAGGGTGCGGAACGCGCTCGACGTGTCTCCGAGCTCGTCACCAATGATTCATCAGAACTGCAATGCAACTGAAGAAACCACGGACGGCGGCACCGAGACGCTTAGCGCGCGTGCATGCGCTCACCACACCAAAAAGCCCTTTTCAGGGCTAACAATAATATCATGAATATGAACAATATTCGTTTCTATTACACAGAGTGTCAAAACGTTGTAAAACAAACACCTAATGACGTACGTACTTATGCATACACGAAATAACTCACAAAACGAATTACCTACCTACCTACCTACCTACCTACCTACCTACCTAAATTCAATATTAGACACGTATGTTATTTATTCTTCAGGAAGCTTACGGTTTAATATCTATAAAGTAAGAATGAAATGTAACGGTACTACTCTTATTAGGTATAACAGAATAAGTTTCTTTATTATTATTATTCAATTCAAAAATAAATGAAAATCGTATTGGTTTTTACTTTAGGTAAGGCTACTTACAATCCCTATTTCAAAACTTATTCAACAGAATAATTATTGAGTGAGACATAATAATTTTATTTAAGTATAATATCATTTCAAAAGTTTCTTTTAATAAATTGTGCTAAATCTCTACCCAACAACAACCACATGCATCCATGCAGCGGTGCTGGCAGTGTACTTACCTACGTGACGCAGCCGCTCGAGACTCGAGAGCGGGCGGGCGCGCTTGCGCGTTCTCTGAATTAGTTTCGTTAGCTGTGCACCCCTCCCACTGACACAGCTACGCGGTACGCTTATAAATATCGCGCTGAGGAATATTTTTTTAGATTCTCTCGACGCGCTCACTGCTGTACGCGTGTATCGTGTTGTGGTTGCCAACTTTACGGGCATACGCAGAAGCACTGCTATGCGACACCCAGGTGCGTAAAGTGCCTGGGTTCGCATAGCACTGCGGAATGCGAACGTCCAAAGGACCGCGCACTGTGCACTGAGCCACCTAGCTGCGTGCTATGTGGCGAGGCAGGCCACCCCGCGAACTACCGTGGCTGCGCTAAAGCCCCAAAATCCGCGCCCCCTCGCTTAGCGAAGCGTACCGACGCGCGTCAATTCCGCGAATGCCCGTCCTACTTGGAACCAGTAAGACTGAGTCCCCAGAGACCCAGTCCCTGGAATTACCTGCACCATCAGCAGGCGTTCCCTAATCTCCGGACTAGACACGCCCCTCAGGCAGTCGCTCCCCAGGCCCCTCAGGCCAGTATACCCCGATTAATGGACCCGCGAACCCGATTCGAGAACTCGCAATCGAGACCCGCGACCATCGCGCCCCCCACCGCACCCGCGCCCCTCGCCGCCGCGCCCGCGCCCGCGCCCGTCGCCGCCGCTCCGTACGCGCGCCCCCCTCCTAACCACACCCCCACTCCCGTGGCCGGTGTCAACAAAGTAGATCCCTTCCAGGTGATCTCTTCCACCTACATGGTCTTCCTCACCCCCCGCGCGAGGAGGATGGCCGATGAGATAGTCGCCGCGACCAACGCCGGTGACTTATACCAAATTCAGGCAATATACAATGCGTATCCCGAGATCACGCAAGTATTGTCTAGATTCGCGAACAACACCCCTAGACCACTTAATGGATACTAGGTCCCCCGCTAGAAACAAACCCCGATCCCTAATGTTAGGTTATTTTAACGCCAATGGCTTGGACGGCCAAAACTCAGAGATCACCGAATTCCTCGGCGATCATAAGGTAGACGTTTTCCTAATTCAAGAGACCTTTTTAAAACCCAGGCACCGTAACCCGTCAATTGCGAATTATCGTATAATTCGCAACGATAGGTCGCGGTGCCACCTGGGAGGTACTCTTATCTATTATAAATCAGAGCTCTATTGCACGCCCATAGACCCTCCTGTCCTAAAGTCCCTACTAGAAGTCTCGATCTGCCGAATCGGTATGACGGGCCACCCATCTATAACGATAATATCAGCTTATCTGCCCCCTACCACTTCAATTGATCCTATCCAAGATCGACTACTGACCGACGACCTTAGCACCCTCTTGAGCATGAGTGATTCCGTCATCATGGCGGGTGATCTCAATGCCAAGCACCCAGCCTGGAATAGTAGACTCACCTCCCATAGGGGCAAAGCCCTCTTTGACCTCTGCCCCCTCCTAAATTTTGATATCATCGCCCCGATGAATCACACCCACTATCCGCATAATCCTGACCATGCCTCTGACGTGCTCGATGTGGCACTTCTAAAGAACATCAACCTACGGTTGGTCTCTATAGAGGTGCACCACGAGCTTCACTCTGACCACCGACCTGTTCTCGTAGAATTGGCCCCTCGCATAGGTCTCCACGACCCCGATATCCCCCCGCGTACCAAAAGGATAACGGACTGGAAGCGAGTAGGCGAAAGCTTGAAAGCTAACACGTCCCCCCAATTGGATTCGATCCCCGACCAGTTCGACTCTATCGCAGACACGACGACCGCGATCGACTCTCTCACAGAGCACGTACAATCTGTCCTGAACACATGTTCAAGGGAGGTTCCGGCGACGGATAACCGTCGCGGGAAACTGCCGGACGATGTACGTGCACTGATGACGGAGAAGAACGCAGCCGTCCGTGCGTACAGTAGCTTTCCCTGCACGGCTAACAAAATCCACATGCGCTACTTGCAGCGTGCTGTAAGTAAACGCGTGAAGGAATTTCGTGACGCCGACTGGGATAAGCTACTGAGCAGCCTAGAGCCGAACCATCTAGCATTCTGGCAACTCCAAAGGAAACTCAATCCCCGAGGAGGTGGCTCAGCCTCAATGCCCCCACTGATCCGCCCGGACGCGTCTCTCGCTTTCGAAGACATCGACAAAGCCGAATGCTTAGCCGACAGTCTAGAGGCCCAGTGCTCGCCCAGCTCTCAACCAGTAGACCAGGCGCACCTCGATGAGGTCGACGCTGAAGTCGAACGTAGAGCCTCCCTCCCGCCCGTCGAAGACCCTGAGTATCCTCTGGCTCCCGTCACACCGGCGGAAGTGCACGAGCTCATAAAGGGTCTGAAACCTCGTAAAGCCCCTGGCTCTGATGGTATCACCAATAGGGTGGTCCAATTGTTCCCCGCCCACCTGATAATGCTCTTGGCCACCATCTTCAATGGAGCCATGAACAATAATGTCTTCCCGCAAGTGTGGAAAGAGGCCACAGTAATCGGTATTGCCAAACCCGGTAAACCCAAGAAGGAGCCCGCGAGCTACCGCCCCATTAGCCTGCTCACAGTCATGGGCAAACTCTACGAGAGGCTTATTTATAAGCGTCTCAGAGACTACGCCGAGACTAAGGGCCTTATTCCCCACGAACAGTTTGGATTCCGTACCAAACATTCGTCGACCCATCAGGTCTACCGTATTGTCGAGGACATAAGCGCCGGCTTTCAACGCGGCCTTATGACAGGAGCTATCTTCTTTGATATAGCGAAAGCGTTCGACAAAGTCTGGCACAACGGCTTGATTTACAAGCTGTACCAACTCGGTGTGCCCGAGCGTCTCGTGCTCATCTTACGAGACTTTTTGTCGAATCGCACCTTTCGCTATCGCATAGAGGGAGCCCTCTCCTCCTCCCATCCCATACGCGCAGGAGTCCCTCAGGGCTCTGTGATATCCCCCCTGGCTTTTACGCTTTACACCAGCGACATCCCGAAGTTTAAAAAGGCTCAGTTGGCTCTGTTCGCAGACGATACGGCCGTTTACTACAGAGGGAAGAGTCATAATGTCATCACCAACACTCTCCAGACTGCAGCCGACAAGCTCGGTGCGTGGTTTAGAAAGTGGCGGATCGAAGTCAATCCTGACAAAAGCCAAGCGGTTCTTTTCATAAAACCGAGAAAACTCCCCCCAAAGCCCAAACCTGTCACCATGTTCGGCAAGCCTATCCCTTGGGAGAAGCGAGCCAAATATCTAGGTGTCACTCTCGATCAACGCCTCTCCTTTTCTGAGCATGTAAGTAAGGTGCGTTCGCGCGCCGCCTTCGCTCTCTCTAGGCTTCACTCCCTTGTCCACGAAAATAGCAAATTGTCACT
The DNA here is from genome assembly GCA_947523025.1 of Dryobota labecula. Lineage (NCBI taxonomy): Eukaryota > Metazoa > Arthropoda > Insecta > Lepidoptera > Noctuidae > Dryobota > Dryobota labecula. Next base: position 7,057,687 of record OX383312.1, on the reverse strand, counting down.
CAAGTGCAAATTGCGATTGTACACCGCGTGCATCCGCCCCATCATGACCTATGCGAGTCCGGTCTTTGCCCAAGCAAAATCACATGTCATCCATAAGATGCAAGCCATTCAAAATCGTTTCCTCCGTAAATGCACGGGAGCCCCCTGGTTCGTTCGGAACACAAACCTCCATGTAGAGCTTAGAATGCCTACAATAGCCCAATTTCTGAAACGCTCTTCCAAGCGATTCTTCGACTCTGCCGCCACCCACCGCAACACTCTCGTTGTGCAGGCCGCCAATTATACCCCCTCCCGCATTAGCGCGATCCGCCGTCCAAGGCACGCACTGACCGACCCAGACGACCCCACCACTCTCATTCAGGAGAGCCGTAGGGAAACTAGTACAGCTCGAAGAGTACACACAACACGAACACGATCACAATTCCGACCTCGCTTTAGAGGTCCCGCGCGAAATCGACGACCCCGATTAATAAGCCCTCCCCGTCCCTTGACGACGCTTAACGATGTGCCAGCATGTGGTTTAGCTGAGCCTGTAATCCAAACTCCCCCGATTAATAATCAGAACCCTGATACTTTTATCCAGCCACCGACGGTCCCTTGCCACCCTCCCTCCGACACTGCCCTAAGCCGAGGTTCGAGCCCCACCTGGGGTGCCCTTAGCGAGCAGTCGTCTAGCATAAGTAGATTTTAGTATAAACCCCCTGGCTGGAGGCGTAAACTTCGTTAGGAGCTTGCGGCACCACAGGAAAGTCCGGTTAAGGAGCAGGAACCCCCAGTGGTTATACCTCCGAGATGCCATTACAAAAAAAAAAAAAAAAAAAAAAAAAAAAAAAAAAAAAAAAAAAATATTTTTTTAGATTCTCTCGACGCGCTCACTGCTGTACGCGTGTATCGTGTTGTTGTTGTGGTTTTCGTGAGCTGTTATAAATCTTTCAATCATGTCTGGTCGCGGTAAAGGTGGCAAGGTGAAGGGAAAGGCAAAGTCCCGTTCCAACCGTGCTGGTCTCCAGTTCCCTGTGGGTCGTATTCACAGGCTGCTGCGTAACGGAAACTACGCAGAGCGCGTGGGTGCCGGCGCTCCCGTCTACTTGGCCGCCGTGATGGAGTATCTGGCTGCTGAGGTCCTCGAGTTGGCCGGCAACGCCGCGAGGGACAACAAGAAGACCAGGATCATCCCGCGTCATCTTCAATTGGCCATCCGCAACGACGAGGAGTTGAACAAGCTGCTCTCCGGTGTGACGATCGCTCAAGGTGGTGTGCTGCCGAACATCCAGGCCGTGCTACTGCCCAAGAAGACCGAGAAGAAGGCTTAAACGTGGTGCCGCCGCCGCCGCCGCCGTGGTGGTGCTTCGTGCGAGTGCCCCCGCACGCGTTTTTCGATATAATACATACACGCATAAATTTATCTATTATGTCGATTGCGCGATGCTCTCCGCTCGTATGCATTCAAAACAAAAGGCCCTTTTCAGGGCCACAATATGATTCGTCAAAATATAATAACAAAGACGGTTTCTTTATCGGTGTTGTCGTCAAACAAAAACGTACCTTAACCTACCTCTCGCAGATTCGCTTTACTTCATAACGAGAGTAGTATAAACTAATACTATGTAAGGGAGGAAGGAGAGACACGAGTTAGTTAACGAGCGAGTTAAATTATGTAGGTGACACCAAAACAAAAACACACAAACACAACACCCCCCCCCCCCCCCCCCCCCCCCCCAAATCAACAAATCGAATATTTTTATTGTGGGCATAGGTTATACAGCTGCCAAGTAAATTATTACGAACGAAACCATTCATATTATTATCATGATCTATTTTATATTAATTAAATCTTATTATTCAAATGGATTCGTTATGAAAATTAAAATACTTATAATAAAATCAGCCACACAATTTTAGGTACCACAGAAACACATTTTTTTTTTTTTTTTTTTTTTTTTTTAATTATCTATTTATCTATTTATTTATTTATTTATTTATTTATTTATTTATTTATTTACCATTTTATGTTAAGAAAACAATAATGACGAACGAACACAAGCATCACCCCGCCCGCCCCCTTCGCCTCCCTCCCGCGCATCCCCTCTCCCCGCGCGCGATCGACACTCTGGCTTAGGAGCGTTGTGATTGGTCCGCCGTTGCGTCGAATTTCTCACCGCTCGACGCAACTGTACGCCGTGAGGGACGGTATAAATAGAACTGTTAAAAACATTCCCGGATTACCAAAATCGATTCATGCGACGCGCCACGGGCAGCCCCTGGTACGTGCGCAATGAACAATTACATGCCGATTTGAACCTGCCGACCATCAAGCAGTTTATGAAAAAAGCGAGTAAACGCTTCTTCGACTCTGCTACCACACACACTAACCCACTAGTGGCAGCAGCTGCCCGATACATTCCCTCACGTATCTCCCGAATTCGTCGACCCAGACACGTCTTATTAGAAGAAGACGACAGCATCACTCTCTTTCAAGAGAGCATTAAACAAGCCCTTAAGGCCCTTAACACTACCCATGACAGACGCCCCACTCACACATTCCGTGCTCGCCGGCGAGCACCACCGCGATCTTATTTTACCCATCACCCCCCCCGACCCTTGAACCCGCCCGCCCGCGCGGAGCAAGTAGACTTAATAAACGCCCCTATTAATAATAATCAGATCCAACAAGCCCCATCTTGTTCAGTACTCTGCAACGCCCTAAGCCGAGGCTCGAGTTCCACTATGGGACGCCCTTAGCTGTGTTGCATAACTTTTATTTTCCGGCGAGAGGCCCTTCTGGCCCCGCCAACGCTCGTTTAAGCAGTAAAAGCTTATCAAGCTAACTGCGATAGGTCCGAATCAAAAAAAAAAAAAAAAAAAAACATTCCCGGATTATACTGCGACTGAACTCCGTTTCGGTAGCACGTGTGTACTCAACAGTCTCATAATGCCGCCCAAGACAAGTGGTAAAGCCGCCAAGAAGTCTGGCAAAGCCCAGAAGAACATCTCCAAGACCGACAAGAAGAAGAAGAAGCACAAGAGGAAGGAGAGTTACGCCATCTACATCTACAAGGTCCTGAAGCAGGTGCACCCCGACACCGGTATCTCCAGCAAGGCCATGTCCATCATGAACTCGTTCGTGAACGACATCTTCGAGCGTATCGCCGCCGAAGCTTCTCGTCTCGCCCACTACAATAAGAGATCGACCATCACGTCCAGGGAGGTGCAGACGTCCGTCAGGCTCCTGCTGCCCGGCGAGCTCGCCAAGCACGCCGTCAGTGAAGGCACCAAGGCCGTCACCAAATACACCAGCTCCAAGTGAGCGCTCCGTCTCAACGCCGCCGCCGCCGCCTCGTGTGTGTACAGTGTTAAACCCAGTGCGTTTGTTCGTGTGTCTTGTTGACTGTGGTGCGTGTTAATTGTGTTAGTGTCATCGTAATGTGCATACATACACACACCTACCCGATGTGCGTCATGTATGTACGTACGAGACGCGCATGATGCACGTGCTACGAGCAGCAAACCACGACGACAAACGTCTGGACGCGCACGCACACCGCGGTGGGATGGGGATGGCAGGAGTAAAAACAAAAGGCCCTTTTCAGGGCCACAAATATGTTCATGTGATAAAATTCACGTTTCTTTAAATTTGATGACAGCCAAAACGTTACTTACCTATCTACCTACCTACCTAACAAACAAAAAGTATAAATAAAAATTAAAGTTTGTTTGTATGTATGTATCGTCATAATGACGAATTTATTGAATGAAGACTTATCAGGGCTTATTATTATTATGTTTTTTTTTTTTTTTTTTTTTTTTTTCTTTATATACCTACCTACACTTACTTACTTACTTACTTCTATCTATGCATCAACAAATACAACATCCACAAGAAACTTCCAGCGTAAACGATAGCTTATTTTAAGATGCAACAAGTCAATGAGACTGTAGCAGTCTTAGCGCTCATAACATAAACATAAGATAACCGTAAATAAGTTCTTTCCAAATAATAATAAATAACAACTGGTACGGTGAGTGTATTATGTAGTTTAATTTCTCACTCAACACTTTTCTATACAAAACACAGTCTATCGCAATAATATAATTATATATATATATATATATATTTTTTTTTTTTTTTTTTTTTCTACACTTTATTCTCATAGAAGTGATGCATGCACCTCTAAACACGTAATTAAAATATAAAAAAAAAAAAAATCTATAGAAAATCATTGATAGAATTTATAACAATTTTAGTTAGCTCGTTGTACTAAAGATGGCGCGCAGGGGCGTGCGCGCTCCTTATAAATAGTCGGAGAGAGCTTGCCTGGTTTTTATTCACTATCGTACGTTCGAACTTCGAAGTGTGTAGGTCCGCGCGCGTCCGTTGCGTGTATTGTTCAGTTGTTTGATAATTATTATTTATCTCTCGTTCCGTGTTGTTTACAATGGCGCGTACTAAGCAGACCGCTCGTAAATCCACCGGTGGTAAGGCGCCGAGGAAACAGCTCGCCACCAAGGCTGCCCGCAAGAGCGCACCGGCCACCGGTGGCGTTAAGAAACCCCATCGCTACAGGCCCGGTACCGTGGCCCTCCGTGAGATCCGTCGCTACCAGAAGAGTACAGAGCTGCTGATCCGCAAGCTTCCGTTCCAGCGTCTCGTGCGTGAGATCGCACAGGACTTCAAGACCGATCTCCGTTTCCAGAGCTCCGCTGTTATGGCGCTGCAGGAGGCTAGCGAAGCTTATCTCGTCGGTCTCTTCGAAGACACCAACCTGTGCGCGATTCACGCGAAGCGCGTCACCATCATGCCCAAGGACATCCAGTTGGCGCGCAGAATCAGAGGCGAACGCGCTTAAACTGCCGCTGCCGCCGCTGACAATGTCACAATACACATCGCCCTCCACGTAGACACTGCCTTCGTGCAGTGCAGCGTGTCTGTGGCTGTGGCTGTGCGTTCATATAAAAGGCCCTTTTCAGGGCCACATATGTATCAGATTATTAAACGTTTCTTTATATCAGACGTCACAAAAACAAAACAAAACTTTTATGCAACTTTATTTATTTCCAAACAAACAAAATACCTATCTATAATATAATTGCTAGCTAGCTAGCTTGCTTGCTTGCTTGCTTGCTAGATCTATCTATCTACACAGCCGTTAAATTTTCATCACCTCACCTATTATATCTACTTTGGTTTACTAGGGACACGCACACAGTATGGTTATATTTTACAATAACAGAATGAAGGCAATCAATTCTACGATCGTTATAATTATTATTATAAAACTATTTGATTTAAGTACAATAAAGAGTAAACTATACAGTATTATTAAGCTGGTGCTTGCCAAGAAACGTAACACATTTTTGAAAAAAAAAAAAAATATATATATATAAATTATAATAATAATAATAATATTATTTAAAAATATGACGTTTAGTTAGTAAGTTCTGTTTTAACGAGACATCGTCCAACCAATCAACGACGAGCGTCGGCTCGCCTCGCCCCGCGCGCCTCCCGTTTCTGTCCTCCCGCCCGCTGAGACCGGCGTACAGTATAAATATAGGCAGAGCCCCGATGAGAAAATCCGATCGAAAGGTGTGTCGTTCCACACCTATTCCCTCCCTGAGGAGAAAGAGGCTCGAGTAGTGGTCCGTAGGATCCCGAAAGAGATCCCTTGCTCCGAAATCCTGGCTGACCTTCAGTCCCAGAACGTCCCCGCCAAAGAGGTCCACCGTATGCATCGCGCGCGGCGCGGTGAGGCCTATGACATGATCCTCGTGATCTGTTCACCTTTTGAGGGGCATAACCCCATATTTCAAGTCAAATCGATTTGCAATCTCTCCGGTATAGAGATAGAAAAGCCCCGAAAGTCCGGTATCATTGCGCAGTGCCATCGCTGCCAACTATACGGGCACACGCAGAAGCACTGCTATGCGACGCCCAGGTGCGTAAAGTGCCTGGGTTCGCATAGCACTGCGGAATGCGCTCGCCCCAAAGATCGCACCCTCTGTACCGAGCCTCCTAGCTGCGTGCTATGCGGTGAGGTCGGTCACCCTGCCAACTACCGTGGTTGCGCAAAAGCCCCCAAACCCACCTCCTCTCGACTGACAAAGCGTGACGGCACTCGCCTAAATCGTGAATGTCCTTCGTTTAGGATCCCCTCCGCGCAAATGCCAGAAAGACTGAGTCCTCAGAGACCCAGTCCCTGGAACTACCTGCATCACCAGCAGGCATTCCCGAGCCTCCAGGCTAGACCCGCCCCTCAGGCAATCGCCCCTCAGGCAATCGCCCCGCAGGCCACCAACCCCCCTCAGGGTATCCCCCGACTTATGGATCCGCGCATCCGTAACACGCAACCGACGCCCGCGCCCACCGCGCCCCTCACCAATCCCGCGCCCGCCGCCGCCGCGCCCGCGCCCACCGCCGCCGCCGCCGCTCCGAATGCGCGCGCCCCCCCTCAAAACCCAATGGATCCCTTCCATGTGATCGCATCCACATATATGGTCTTCCTCACCCCCCGCGCGAGGAGGATGGCCAACGAAATAGTCGCCGCGACTAACGCCGGTGACTTATACCAAATACAGGCGATTTATAATGCGTATCCGGAGATTACGCAGGCTCTCACTAGATTCGCGAACAACCCTAACCCACTTAATGGATAATAGGTCCCCCGCTAGACTCAAACCCCGATCCCTCAAGTTAGGTTATTTCAACGCTAACAGCCTCGAAGGCCAACGCGAAGAGATCGTCGAATTTCTCGGCGATCATAAAATTGACGTACTCCTTATCCAAGAGACCTTCCTAAAACCCCGGCACCGTAACCCGTCAATAGCGAACTATCGCGTAGTTCGTAACGACAGGTCGCGCTGTCACGGTGGAGGTACTCTCATTTACTTTAGAACCGAGCTCTATTGCATGCCCTTAGACCCTCCCCCCCTCAAATCCCTCGAAGTATCGATGTGCCGCCTCGGCATGACCGGTCACCAGCCGATCACGATAGTTTCGGCCTATCTCCCCCCCGCGAACACAGCAGGAAATGACCATCAACTACTGACTGACGACCTCCGTACCCTCCTGAGCCTGAGTGACTCCGTACTAATAGCGGGTGATCTCAACGCCAAGCATCCAGCCTGGAATAGCACCAAGATCTCCCCCAGAGGCCAGCACTTGCATGACCTCTGCCCCCTCCTTAACTTTGACGTCATCGCCCCGATGAACCCCACCCACTACCCCCATATTCCCACCTCCACCCCTGACGTGCTCGACGTGGCGCTTCTAAAGAACATCAACCTACGGTTGGTTTCCATAGAGGCGCTACACGAGCTTGACTCTGACCACCGACCTGTTGTCGTAGAGATGGCCCCTCGCATAGGTTTTTACGACCCCAATGCCCCCACGCGCACCATAAGGGTAACGGACTGGAGGCGAGTAGGCGAAAGCTTGAAAGCCAAAACGTCCCCCCAATTGGACTCTATCCCCGACCTCTTCGACTCTATCGCTGACACGACGGCCGCGATCGACTCATTCACAGAACACGTACAATCTGTCCTGAACGATTGTTCAAGGGAAGTTTCGGCGACGGATAACCGTCGCGGAAAGTTGCCGGACGATGTACGTGCACTGATTAATGAGAAGAACGCGGCCACCCGTGCATACAGCACCTTCCCCTGTACGGCTAACAAAATCCACATGCGCTACTTACAGCGTGCTGTAAGTAACCGCGTGAAGGAATTTCGTGACACCGAATGGGACAAGATGCTGAGCGATCTAGAGCCGAACCACCAGGCCTTTTGGCAATTACAAAGGAAACTAAACCCCCGAGGTTGTTCCGCCTCCATGCCCCCACTGATCCGCCCAGACGCGTCTATCGCTTTCGAAGACATCGACAAAGCCGAATGCTTAGCCGAAAGTCTAGAGGCCCAGTGCACGCCCAGCTCTCAACCAGTAGACCAAGCTCACCTCGACGAGGTCGACGCTGAAGTCGAACGTAGAGCCTCCCTCCCGCCCGTTGAAGACCCTGAGTATCCCCTGGCTCCCGTCACACCAGACGAAGTGCAGGAACTCATCAAGGGTCTGAGACCTCGTAAAGCCCCTGGCTCAGATGGAATCACCAATAGGGTACTCCAACTGTTCCCCGCCCACCTCATAATGCTACTGGCCACCATCTTCAATGGAGCTATGAGCAATAATATCTTCCCACAAGCGTGGAAAGAGGCCATAGTTATCGGCATCCCTAAACCCGGTAAACCCAAGGCGGAGCCCGCGAGCTACCGACCCATCAGTCTGCTCAAAGTCCTAGGCAAACTCTACGAGAGGCTTATTTATAAGCGACTCAGAGAGTACGCCGAGACCAAGGGCCTCATCCCCGATGAGCAGTTCGGTTTTAGAACCCAACATGCCTCGACCCATCAGGTCCACCGTATCGTAGAAGACATCAGCGCTGGTTTCCAGCGCGGTCTTAAGACAGGAGTGATCTTCTTTGACATAGCGAAGGCATTCGACAAAGTCTGGCACAACGGCTTATTATACAAGCTGTACCAACTCGGTGTGCCGGAACGTCTCGTGCTCATCTTACGAGACTTTTTGTCGAATCGCTCCTTTCGCTATCGCATAGACGGTACTCTCTCCGCCCCCCACCCATTACGCGCAGGCGTCCCTCAGGGCTCTGTGATTTCTCCCCTCGCGTTCACGCTATTCACCAGCGATATCCCGAAGCAAAGACAGGCTCAGTTGGCTCTGTTCGCAGACGATACGGCCATCTATTGCAGAGGGACCAGTCACGATAGGATCTCTAGCACTCTCCAGACCGCAGCCAACAAGCTTGGTGAGTGGTTTAGAAAGTGGCGCATAGAGGTTAATCCCGACAAAAGTCAAGCGGTACTCTATACGAAACCGCGCCAGCGCCCCCCTAGTATCCGACCGATCACCATGTTCGGCAAGCCTATCCCTTGGGAGAAGCGAGCTAAATATCTGGGTGTGATTCTCGACCACCATCTCTCCTTTTCTGAGCACCTAAAGAAGGTACGCGCTCGCGCAGCCTTCGCTCTCTATAGGCTCCACTCCATCCTAAATGCAAAAAGCAAATTGTCACTCAAGTGCAAATTGCGCATTTACACCGCGTGCATCCGCCCCATCATGACCTATGCGAGTCCAGTCTTTGCACACGCAAAACCCCATCTCATCCATAAGATGCAAACCCTACAGAACCGGGTGTTACGTAAAATCACGGGAGCCCCCTGGTTCGTTCGCAACACTAATCTCCACGTAGAACTCAAAATCCCCACGATAGCTCAATTCATGAAGCGCGCTTCGAAGCGCTTCTTCGATTCAGCAGCCACTCATCGCAACGCTCTAGTTGTGAAGGCCGCTAGTTATGTCCCCTCTAGAATTAGTTCGACCCGCCGTCCAAGGCATGCACTGACCGACCCAGACGACCCCACTACTCTCCTCCAGGAGAGTCGTAGGGAAACGAGTACAGTTCGCAAGATAAGAGCACACAATACACGATCGTCATTCCGACCTCGCCGCCGAGGCCCCGCGCGAAATCCCCGACTAACGAATAGTCCTCCCCGACCCTTGACTGTAAGTGAAGCGCCAGCACGCGTTTTAGCTGAGCAGCAAGTAATCCAAACTCCCCAGGATAATAATCAAAACACTGATTTTATCCAGCCACCGTCGGTCCCTTGCCACCCTCCCTCCGACTCAGCTGCCCTAAGCCGAGGTTCGTACCCCACAGGGGGTGCCCTTAGCGAGCAGCAGTCATTTAGTTTGTAGTTTTTTACGCCCTGGCTGGAGGCATTAAGTTTCGATAGGAGCTTAAGGCAACCACAGGATAGCCCGGTTAAAGAGTCGGAACCTTAGTGGTTACACTCTGAGATGCCCTAGATAAAAAAAAAAAAAAAAAAAAAAAAAAAAAAAGATGAGAAAAAATACCAGTCGCTCGCGTCGTTCGTGTGCGTACACCCGTGCTGAGTGTGATATTATCGTGTGTTGTTGTCGTCGTTTTGAAACCCCACTGCAAAGAAGATGACCGGTCGCGGTAAGGGAGGAAAGGGTCTGGGAAAAGGAGGAGCCAAGCGTCACAGGAAGGTACTTCGTGATAACATCCAAGGTATCACGAAGCCCGCCATCCGTCGTCTGGCTCGCAGAGGCGGCGTGAAACGTATCTCCGGTCTGATCTACGAAGAGACTCGCGGTGTGCTTAAAGTGTTCCTAGAGAACGTCATTCGCGACGCCGTCACTTACACCGAGCACGCCAAGAGGAAGACCGTCACCGCCATGGACGTCGTCTACGCTCTGAAGCGACAGGGTCGCACCCTGTACGGTTTCGGCGGTTAAACACCTGCATCCCCCGCCGGCGGGTGTACGTGTTGCCTGCGCGCAACCAGCTCTACATACGGTGCGGTGGACGTGTGTGCGTGTTGTGTTTGTTGTGAACATAATAATCATACCGTTCAACGTAATACGTATATAGACGCGCACATAAAAAAAGGCCCTTTTCAGGGCCGCATATGATTCGATATTATTAAATATGTTTCTTGAGCGGAATTGTCTAAAAAACGTACCTCTACCTACCTACCTACCTACCTACCTACCTACCTACCTACCTACCTACCAACCTACTTACTTACTTACTTACTTACATGTACGAAAGGTACTGCGAGTGGCAGGCAGGCAGTCATTCAATTCGTTACGTAGTACCAATACACTATAATGTAGACCCCAAACCCACCCAAATTCTTTAGGCTTCGTAAGGTTTTGGAGTTAGTTAGTTAGTTAGTTCCTTCCTACCTACCTACCTACCTACCTACCTACCTACCTACCTACCTACATACCTACCTACGGGAGAGGAGGGGGGGGGAATTATGCGGATATTAATGAGAAATACCTTAATTGTTTTATACATTTATCCGTTTTATTGTTACCTTAAAATTGAGATACACAATATACATAAATAATCCGCTTGCATAGGTCGCTTCGGACGAGAACCGGTGTATTCAACGTAGTATGGACGTTGGCATTCAATACTTACTTACGCTGTAGAACATCTACCAAGCCCAGTTAGGTAGGTAGGTAGGTAGGTACCTACCTACCTCTGTCTGTCTGTCTGTCTGTCTGTCTGTCTGTCTGTCTGTCTGTCTGTCTGTCTGTCTGTCTGTCTGTCTGTCTGTCTGTCTGTCTGTCTGTCTGTCTGTCTGTCTGTCTATCTATCTATCTATCTATCTATCTATCTATCTATCTATCTATCTATCTATTCGTTTGATCGCCTCTCTTCTGTATTGCAATTTTGACAGCATAAATAATTAGGTTTTTTTTTTTGTGTTTTTTGTGTTTTTTTTTTTTTTTTTTTTTTTGTGTTTCGGGTACCTATCTTTACTAGTCAGTCTCATTATTTACAGGCAGGCTACAGGCTACTACTACTACTACTACTACTACTTTTACTGTGAATAGAATGAAGTGAGACGAACGGTGGTACACGGGCCAGCCACGCACGGTACTTACTGGCGCAAAGGCCGGCCGAGTACGCGGCTGCGACGGTCTATTGTCGTTTTACACATTGTTAAATACGCTTTCTGATGCGATTATACCAATCTGTACACTGTCATCTCGTCTGAGGGCACTCTCGTCTTTTAAATAATACACTATGTTTTAATAGGTTGCACGTCCTGGACGGAGTCGTCCGTCCTTAACAGTTCGGCGCTCGCGGTGTTTTACGACGCTTCACTTTTAGGTCGATAATACCTTCGCGAGACTGTGTGATATCGACGAAGTCCTGTTACCACACAAGCTCGATATCCTCCTTGTTGACGCGTCGACCTCGATCGGCACTAACTATCACTTTTATAGAGAAAATAACGTTTTGAACGCGACCCGACCTACGCTTCGTACGCAGTCGTCAAAATAAAACACCGCCACCGGCTAAACGCGCACCTCACGCTCCCCGAATTCGCACACCCGCATCGTCAACTTCATGACCTATCCGAAACCGTAAAACCCCGTTGCACTAACCGCCTTTAAACATTCTTTTTATTCATTTTATTAGATACGTGTTAGTGAAAACTTTCAAGCGTTCATACGAGAAAACGTCCCGCGACATCACGGCGCTCGTTACGGTAAAGTTCCGTCGTACCTAGGCGTACGTATACGAAATGCGTAAAACCTATAAGTGGCGACATCTAAGTCTCTCTCTATATTATCTGATATTATTATAAAAATAATAAAATCTCTTTCAACAGTCCAGTCAGTGTGCGCGCGTTTGTTGTGTGAAGTCAATCGATTAACTTTCATTCATCATTAAATAAAATGGCAGACACCGCAGTAGCTACCGAGGCCCCGGCGCCCGCTACACCAGCGAAAAAGCAGGCGAGACAGGCCGGCGGCGCCGGTGGTGCGAAGAAGCCGAAGGCGAAGCCGACCCATCCCAAAACATCCGAGATGGTCAACAGCGCTATCAAGGAGATGAAGGAGCGCAGCGGATCTTCCCTGCAGGCGATCAAGAAGTACATCGCCGCGCAGTACAAGGTTGACGCTGAGAAACTGGCTCCGTTCATCAGGAAATATCTGAAGAGCGCCGTCGAATCTGGCGCACTGATCCAGACCAAGGGCAAGGGTGCCTCCGGTTCCTTCAAGCTCGAGTCGAAATCGGCCGCGTCCAAGAAACCCGCCGGCGCAGCCGGCAAGGCCGCCGCCGGCAAGGCGCCCGCCGCCGCCGCGAAGGCGAAGAAGGCGACCGCCTCCGCGGCCGGGGCCAAGACCAAGAAGGCAGCAGCCGCCGCCTCTGCCGCATCCAGTTCACCTTCAAAGTCCAAGGCATCGGCCGCCGCCGCCGCCGCCGCTAAGGACAAGAAGGCCGCCGCCGCTAAGAAGAAGCCGGCACCCAAGAAGGCCGCCGCCCCCGCTAAGGCGAAGGGTGGCGCCGCTCCCAAAGCTAAAAAGTCTGCGAAGCCGCCGACCAAGAAACCTAAAGCGCCTAAACCCAAGAAGGCCGCGGCTACACCCAAGTCTAAGCCGGCAGCCAAGAAAGCGTCCGCCGCTAAGAAGTAAGCTACGGTCGCGTTCGCGTTACACCTGCGACGGCGACGACGACGACGACGACGACTGCGACGACAGCGGCACAGTGTCTGCTGACCACCACCATCAAATACAACAAACAACAACACACAGCTGATGATTGATAGTAGTGACAAGTGTGCGTGCGCGTCTTACCTACTGTTGTGCGTGTGTATAATAATACACACACACACACACACTGTGGAGAGAGGCGCGCCCGTGCTTTGTGCGAGTTTGTTCGTTTGTTTATTTTCATCATCGTCCAACCGCGCGCACGCAACGCAGTACGTACGCGTCTATCGTCCTCGGGAAGGAGGAGCTGGAGGGTGCGGAACGCGCTCGACGTGTCTCCGAGCTCGTCACCAATGATTCATCAGAACTGCAATGCAACTGAAGAAACCACGGACGGCGGCACCGAGACGCTTAGCGCGCGTGCATGCGCTCACCACACCAAAAAGCCCTTTTCAGGGCTAACAATAATATCATGAATATGAACAATATTCGTTTCTATTACACAGAGTGTCAAAACGTTGTAAAACAAACACCTAATGACGTACGTACTTATGCATACACGAAATAACTCACAAAACGAATTACCTACCTACCTACCTACCTACCTACCTACCTACCTAAATTCAATATTAGACACGTATGTTATTTATTCTTCAGGAAGCTTACGGTTTAATATCTATAAAGTAAGAATGAAATGTAACGGTACTACTCTTATTAGGTATAACAGAATAAGTTTCTTTATTATTATTATTCAATTCAAAAATAAATGAAAATCGTATTGGTTTTTACTTTAGGTAAGGCTACTTACAATCCCTATTTCAAAACTTATTCAACAGAATAATTATTGAGTGAGACATAATAATTTTATTTAAGTATAATATCATTTCAAAAGTTTCTTTTAATAAATTGTGCTAAATCTCTACCCAACAACAACCACATGCATCCATGCAGCGGTGCTGGCAGTGTACTTACCTACGTGACGCAGCCGCTCGAGACTCGAGAGCGGGCGGGCGCGCTTGCGCGTTCTCTGAATTAGTTTCGTTAGCTGTGCACCCCTCCCACTGACACAGCTACGCGGTACGCTTATAAATATCGCGCTGAGGAATATTTTTTTAGATTCTCTCGACGCGCTCACTGCTGTACGCGTGTATCGTGTTGTTGTTGTGGTTTTCGTGAGCTGTTATAAATCTTTCAATCATGTCTGGTCGCGGTAAAGGTGGCAAGGTGAAGGGAAAGGCAAAGTCCCGTTCCAACCGTGCTGGTCTCCAGTTCCCTGTGGGTCGTATTCACAGGCTGCTGCGTAACGGAAACTACGCAGAGCGCGTGGGTGCCGGCGCTCCCGTCTACTTGGCCGCCGTGATGGAGTATCTGGCTGCTGAGGTCCTCGAGTTGGCCGGCAACGCCGCGAGGGACAACAAGAAGACCAGGATCATCCCGCGTCATCTTCAATTGGCCATCCGCAACGACGAGGAGTTGAACAAGCTGCTCTCCGGTGTGACGATCGCTCAAGGTGGTGTGCTGCCGAACATCCAGGCCGTGCTACTGCCCAAGAAGACCGAGAAGAAGGCTTAAACGTGGTGCCGCCGCCGCCGCCGCCGTGGTGGTGCTTCGTGCGAGTGCCCCCGCACGCGTTTTTCGATATAATACATACACGCATAAATTTATCTATTATGTCGATTGCGCGATGCTCTCCGCTCGTATGCATTCAAAACAAAAGGCCCTTTTCAGGGCCACAATATGATTCGTCAAAATATAATAACAAAGACGGTTTCTTTATCGGTGTTGTCGTCAAACAAAAACGTACCTTAACCTACCTCTCGCAGATTCGCTTTACTTCATAACGAGAGTAGTATAAACTAATACTATGTAAGGGAGGAAGGAGAGACACGAGTTAGTTAACGAGCGAGTTAAATTATGTAGGTGACACCAAAACAAAAACACACAAACACAACACCCCCCCCCCCCCCCCCCCCCCCCCAAATCAACAAATCGAATATTTTTATTGTGGGCATAGGTTATACAGCTGCCAAGTAAATTATTACGAACGAAACCATTCATATTATTATCATGATCTATTTTATATTAATTAAATCTTATTATTCAAATGGATTCGTTATGAAAATTAAAATACTTATAATAAAATCAGCCACACAATTTTAGGTACCACAGAAACACATTTTTTTTTTTTTTTTTTTTTTTTTTAATTATCTATTTATCTATTTATTTATTTATTTATTTATTTATTTATTTATTTATTTACCATTTTATGTTAAGAAAACAATAATGACGAACGAACACAAGCATCACCCCGCCCGCCCCCTTCGCCTCCCTCCCGCGCATCCCCTCTCCCCGCGCGCGATCGACACTCTGGCTTAGGAGCGTTGTGATTGGTCCGCCGTTGCGTCGAATTTCTCACCGCTCGACGCAACTGTACGCCGTGAGGGACGGTATAAATAGAACTGTTAAAAACATTCCCGGATTATACTGCGACTGAACTCCGTTTCGGTAGCACGTGTGTACTCAACAGTCTCATAATGCCGCCCAAGACAAGTGGTAAAGCCGCCAAGAAGTCTGGCAAAGCCCAGAAGAACATCTCCAAGACCGACAAGAAGAAGAAGAAGCACAAGAGGAAGGAGAGTTACGCCATCTACATCTACAAGGTCCTGAAGCAGGTGCACCCCGACACCGGTATCTCCAGCAAGGCCATGTCCATCATGAACTCGTTCGTGAACGACATCTTCGAGCGTATCGCCGCCGAAGCTTCTCGTCTCGCCCACTACAATAAGAGATCGACCATCACGTCCAGGGAGGTGCAGACGTCCGTCAGGCTCCTGCTGCCCGGCGAGCTCGCCAAGCACGCCGTCAGTGAAGGCACCAAGGCCGTCACCAAATACACCAGCTCCAAGTGAGCGCTCCGTCTCAACGCCGCCGCCGCCGCCTCGTGTGTGTACAGTGTTAAACCCAGTGCGTTTGTTCGTGTGTCTTGTTGACTGTGGTGCGTGTTAATTGTGTTAGTGTCATCGTAATGTGCATACATACACACACCTACCCGATGTGCGTCATGTATGTACGTACGAGACGCGCATGATGCACGTGCTACGAGCAGCAAACCACGACGACAAACGTCTGGACGCGCACGCACACCGCGGTGGGATGGGGATGGCAGGAGTAAAAACAAAAGGCCCTTTTCAGGGCCACAAATATGTTCATGTGATAAAATTCACGTTTCTTTAAATTTGATGACAGCCAAAACGTTACTTACCTATCTACCTACCTACCTAACAAACAAAAAGTATAAATAAAAATTAAAGTTTGTTTGTATGTATGTATCGTCATAATGACGAATTTATTGAATGAAGACTTATCAGGGCTTATTATTATTATGTTTTTTTTTTTTTTTTTTTTTTTTTCTTTATATACCTACCTACACTTACTTACTTACTTACTTCTATCTATGCATCAACAAATACAACATCCACAAGAAACTTCCAGCGTAAACGATAGCTTATTTTAAGATGCAACAAGTCAATGAGACTGTAGCAGTCTTAGCGCTCATAACATAAACATAAGATAACCGTAAATAAGTTCTTTCCAAATAATAATAAATAACAACTGGTACGGTGAGTGTATTATGTAGTTTAATTTCTCACTCAACACTTTTCTATACAAAACACAGTCTATCGCAATAATATAATTATATATATATATATATATATTTTTTTTTTTTTTTTTTTTCTACACTTTATTCTCATAGAAGTGATGCATGCACCTCTAAACACGTAATTAAAATATAAAAAAAAAAAAAATCTATAGAAAATCATTGATAGAATTTATAACAATTTTAGTTAGCTCGTTGTACTAAAGATGGCGCGCAGGGGCGTGCGCGCTCCTTATAAATAGTCGGAGAGAGCTTGCCTGGTTTTTATTCACTATCGTACGTTCGAACTTCGAAGTGTGTAGGTCCGCGCGCGTCCGTTGCGTGTATTGTTCAGTTGTTTGATAATTATTATTTATCTCTCGTTCCGTGTTGTTTACAATGGCGCGTACTAAGCAGACCGCTCGTAAATCCACCGGTGGTAAGGCGCCGAGGAAACAGCTCGCCACCAAGGCTGCCCGCAAGAGCGCACCGGCCACCGGTGGCGTTAAGAAACCCCATCGCTACAGGCCCGGTACCGTGGCCCTCCGTGAGATCCGTCGCTACCAGAAGAGTACAGAGCTGCTGATCCGCAAGCTTCCGTTCCAGCGTCTCGTGCGTGAGATCGCACAGGACTTCAAGACCGATCTCCGTTTCCAGAGCTCCGCTGTTATGGCGCTGCAGGAGGCTAGCGAAGCTTATCTCGTCGGTCTCTTCGAAGACACCAACCTGTGCGCGATTCACGCGAAGCGCGTCACCATCATGCCCAAGGACATCCAGTTGGCGCGCAGAATCAGAGGCGAACGCGCTTAAACTGCCGCTGCCGCCGCTGACAATGTCACAATACACATCGCCCTCCACGTAGACACTGCCTTCGTGCAGTGCAGCGTGTCTGTGGCTGTGGCTGTGCGTTCATATAAAAGGCCCTTTTCAGGGCCACATATGTATCAGATTATTAAACGTTTCTTTATATCAGACGTCACAAAAACAAAACAAAACTTTTATGCAACTTTATTTATTTCCAAACAAACAAAATACCTATCTATAATATAATTGCTAGCTAGCTAGCTTGCTTGCTTGCTTGCTTGCTAGATCTATCTATCTACACAGCCGTTAAATTTTCATCACCTCACCTATTATATCTACTTTGGTTTACTAGGGACACGCACACAGTATGGTTATATTTTACAATAACAGAATGAAGGCAATCAATTCTACGATCGTTATAATTATTATTATAAAACTATTTGATTTAAGTACAATAAAGAGTAAACTATACAGTATTATTAAGCTGGTGCTTGCCAAGAAACGTAACACATTTTTGAAAAAAAAAAAAAATATATATATATAAATTATAATAATAATAATAATATTATTTAAAAATATGACGTTTAGTTAGTAAGTTCTGTTTTAACGAGACATCGTCCAACCAATCAACGACGAGCGTCGGCTCGCCTCGCCCCGCGCGCCTCCCGTTTCTGTCCTCCCGCCCGCTGAGACCGGCGTACAGTATAAATATAGGCAGAGCCCCGATGAGAAAAAATACCAGTCGCTCGCGTCGTTCGTGTGCGTACACCCGTGCTGAGTGTGATATTATCGTGTGTTGTTGTCGTCGTTTTGAAACCCCACTGCAAAGAAGATGACCGGTCGCGGTAAGGGAGGAAAGGGTCTGGGAAAAGGAGGAGCCAAGCGTCACAGGAAGGTACTTCGTGATAACATCCAAGGTATCACGAAGCCCGCCATCCGTCGTCTGGCTCGCAGAGGCGGCGTGAAACGTATCTCCGGTCTGATCTACGAAGAGACTCGCGGTGTGCTTAAAGTGTTCCTAGAGAACGTCATTCGCGACGCCGTCACTTACACCGAGCACGCCAAGAGGAAGACCGTCACCGCCATGGACGTCGTCTACGCTCTGAAGCGACAGGGTCGCACCCTGTACGGTTTCGGCGGTTAAACACCTGCATCCCCCGCCGGCGGGTGTACGTGTTGCCTGCGCGCAACCAGCTCTACATACGGTGCGGTGGACGTGTGTGCGTGTTGTGTTTGTTGTGAACATAATAATCATACCGTTCAACGTAATACGTATATAGACGCGCACATAAAAAAAGGCCCTTTTCAGGGCCGCATATGATTCGATATTATTAAATATGTTTCTTGAGCGGAATTGTCTAAAAAACGTACCTCTACCTACCTACCTACCTACCTACCTACCTACCTACCAACCTACTTACTTACTTACTTACTTACATGTACGAAAGGTACTGCGAGTGGCAGGCAGGCAGTCATTCAATTCGTTACGTAGTACCAATACACTATAATGTAGACCCCAAACCCACCCAAATTCTTTAGGCTTCGTAAGGTTTTGGAGTTAGTTAGTTAGTTAGTTCCTTCCTACCTACCTACCTACCTACCTACCTACCTACCTACCTACCTACATACCTACCTACGGGAGAGGAGGGGGGGGGAATTATGCGGATATTAATGAGAAATACCTTAATTGTTTTATACATTTATCCGTTTTATTGTTACCTTAAAATTGAGATACACAATATACATAAATAATCCGCTTGCATAGGTCGCTTCGGACGAGAACCGGTGTATTCAACGTAGTATGGACGTTGGCATTCAATACTTACTTACGCTGTAGAACATCTACCAAGCCCAGTTAGGTAGGTAGGTAGGTAGGTACCTACCTACCTCTGTCTGTCTGTCTGTCTGTCTGTCTGTCTGTCTGTCTGTCTGTCTGTCTGTCTGTCTGTCTGTCTGTCTGTCTGTCTGTCTGTCTGTCTGTCTGTCTGTCTGTCTGTCTATCTATCTATCTATCTATCTATCTATCTATCTATCTATCTATCTATCTATTCGTTTGATCGCCTCTCTTCTGTATTGCAATTTTGACAGCATAAATAATTAGGTTTTTTTTTTTGTGTTTTTTGTGTTTTTTTTTTTTTTTTTTTTTTTGTGTTTCGGGTACCTATCTTTACTAGTCAGTCTCATTATTTACAGGCAGGCTACAGGCTACTACTACTACTACTACTACTACTTTTACTGTGAATAGAATGAAGTGAGACGAACGGTGGTACACGGGCCAGCCACGCACGGTACTTACTGGCGCAAAGGCCGGCCGAGTACGCGGCTGCGACGGTCTATTGTCGTTTTACACATTGTTAAATACGCTTTCTGATGCGATTATACCAATCTGTACACTGTCATCTCGTCTGAGGGCACTCTCGTCTTTTAAATAATACACTATGTTTTAATAGGTTGCACGTCCTGGACGGAGTCGTCCGTCCTTAACAGTTCGGCGCTCGCGGTGTTTTACGACGCTTCACTTTTAGGTCGATAATACCTTCGCGAGACTGTGTGATATCGACGAAGTCCTGTTACCACACAAGCTCGATATCCTCCTTGTTGACGCGTCGACCTCGATCGGCACTAACTATCACTTTTATAGAGAAAATAACGTTTTGAACGCGACCCGACCTACGCTTCGTACGCAGTCGTCAAAATAAAACACCGCCACCGGCTAAACGCGCACCTCACGCTCCCCGAATTCGCACACCCGCATCGTCAACTTCATGACCTATCCGAAACCGTAAAACCCCGTTGCACTAACCGCCTTTAAACATTCTTTTTATTCATTTTATTAGATACGTGTTAGTGAAAACTTTCAAGCGTTCATACGAGAAAACGTCCCGCGACATCACGGCGCTCGTTACGGTAAAGTTCCGTCGTACCTAGGCGTACGTATACGAAATGCGTAAAACCTATAAGTGGCGACATCTAAGTCTCTCTCTATATTATCTGATATTATTATAAAAATAATAAAATCTCTTTCAACAGTCCAGTCAGTGTGCGCGCGTTTGTTGTGTGAAGTCAATCGATTAACTTTCATTCATCATTAAATAAAATGGCAGACACCGCAGTAGCTACCGAGGCCCCGGCGCCCGCTACACCAGCGAAAAAGCAGGCGAGACAGGCCGGCGGCGCCGGTGGTGCGAAGAAGCCGAAGGCGAAGCCGACCCATCCCAAAACATCCGAGATGGTCAACAGCGCTATCAAGGAGATGAAGGAGCGCAGCGGATCTTCCCTGCAGGCGATCAAGAAGTACATCGCCGCGCAGTACAAGGTTGACGCTGAGAAACTGGCTCCGTTCATCAGGAAATATCTGAAGAGCGCCGTCGAATCTGGCGCACTGATCCAGACCAAGGGCAAGGGTGCCTCCGGTTCCTTCAAGCTCGAGTCGAAATCGGCCGCGTCCAAGAAACCCGCCGGCGCAGCCGGCAAGGCCGCCGCCGGCAAGGCGCCCGCCGCCGCCGCGAAGGCGAAGAAGGCGACCGCCTCCGCGGCCGGGGCCAAGACCAAGAAGGCAGCAGCCGCCGCCTCTGCCGCATCCAGTTCACCTTCAAAGTCCAAGGCATCGGCCGCCGCCGCCGCCGCCGCTAAGGACAAGAAGGCCGCCGCCGCTAAGAAGAAGCCGGCACCCAAGAAGGCCGCCGCCCCCGCTAAGGCGAAGGGTGGCGCCGCTCCCAAAGCTAAAAAGTCTGCGAAGCCGCCGACCAAGAAACCTAAAGCGCCTAAACCCAAGAAGGCCGCGGCTACACCCAAGTCTAAGCCGGCAGCCAAGAAAGCGTCCGCCGCTAAGAAGTAAGCTACGGTCGCGTTCGCGTTACACCTGCGACGGCGACGACGACGACGACGACGACTGCGACGACAGCGGCACAGTGTCTGCTGACCACCACCATCAAATACAACAAACAACAACACACAGCTGATGATTGATAGTAGTGACAAGTGTGCGTGCGCGTCTTACCTACTGTTGTGCGTGTGTATAATAATACACACACACACACACACTGTGGAGAGAGGCGCGCCCGTGCTTTGTGCGAGTTTGTTCGTTTGTTTATTTTCATCATCGTCCAACCGCGCGCACGCAACGCAGTACGTACGCGTCTATCGTCCTCGGGAAGGAGGAGCTGGAGGGTGCGGAACGCGCTCGACGTGTCTCCGAGCTCGTCACCAATGATTCATCAGAACTGCAATGCAACTGAAGAAACCACGGACGGCGGCACCGAGACGCTTAGCGCGCGTGCATGCGCTCACCACACCAAAAAGCCCTTTTCAGGGCTAACAATAATATCATGAATATGAACAATATTCGTTTCTATTACACAGAGTGTCAAAACGTTGTAAAACAAACACCTAATGACGTACGTACTTATGCATACACGAAATAACTCACAAAACGAATTACCTACCTACCTACCTACCTACCTACCTACCTACCTAAATTCAATATTAGACACGTATGTTATTTATTCTTCAGGAAGCTTACGGTTTAATATCTATAAAGTAAGAATGAAATGTAACGGTACTACTCTTATTAGGTATAACAGAATAAGTTTCTTTATTATTATTATTCAATTCAAAAATAAATGAAAATCGTATTGGTTTTTACTTTAGGTAAGGCTACTTACAATCCCTATTTCAAAACTTATTCAACAGAATAATTATTGAGTGAGACATAATAATTTTATTTAAGTATAATATCATTTCAAAAGTTTCTTTTAATAAATTGTGCTAAATCTCTACCCAACAACAACCACATGCATCCATGCAGCGGTGCTGGCAGTGTACTTACCTACGTGACGCAGCCGCTCGAGACTCGAGAGCGGGCGGGCGCGCTTGCGCGTTCTCTGAATTAGTTTCGTTAGCTGTGCACCCCTCCCACTGACACAGCTACGCGGTACGCTTATAAATATCGCGCTGAGGAATATTTTTTTAGACACCCGGCCAGCTACCGCGGATGCCCCAAAGCACCGCGCCCTAAGCCCCAACAGCGAAAGCTACCCCCCACCACCCCTATCAACACTGAGCTCCGACCCCAACGCCCCTCCCCCTGGACGGAGCTCAATAACCAAAAGGCCTTCCCGGCTCTAAGGCCTACCAAGGCTAGTCCTCCAGCCATCCCCCCACTGATGGCCAAAACAGTCCCACCCCCATCCGGTTTTTACAGCCAGCCCTCACCCCCTCCGACAGGTCACATCCCCCCAGCACCTACACCTGCACCGGCTCCCCACTCAGCCCCAACAGTGGCCTACGTATTCGATGCGCTGGCCACCTTCTTCAACCCCACCATCATGGCACGCAGCAAAGAGCTAATTGCCAAGCTCAGAGCAGCCAGGGACAACCCCCACATCAAAATGGCACTCTATGCGGAATACGCCGACCTGTCAGACTTCTTCCAGAACTTCAATCCATAATGCATACACAACACAGTAGCAGAGTTAAACCCAGATCCCTAAAATTAGGCTTCTTCAATGCTAATAGCATTTCAGGTCAACGCGACGAGATTGCGACCTTCCTTCGCGACCACCAACTTGACCTATTCCTAATACAAGAAACCTTCCTCAAACCGTCCCTACGAGTACCTAAAGTTGCAAACTACCGGGTCATTCGCAACGATAGGGCTGGTAGGAAAGGGGGTGGCACCCTCATCTATTATAAAAATTCCCTACATTGCATTCCGATAGACACCCCTCCACTTTCGCAAATAGAGGCCTCAATCTGTCGACTAGGCATGACCGGTCACCCCACCATCACAATTGTATCGGCATACATGCCCCCGCCAAAAAGCACCTCTTCAAATAACCTCGAACCCGATCTCAGTCTATTAATGAACATAGATAGTTCAGTCATCCTAGCAGGTGACCTTAATGCTAAAAGTCCCATCTGGAACTCTAACCTAGCCAACCCTAGAGGCAATGAGCTTTCACGCCTATCCTCCAAACTCAACTTCGACGTCATCGCTCCCATGACACCAACTCACTTCCCCAGCGTTGTTAATCATCTCCCCGACATTCTCGACATAGCGCTGCTAAAGAACATAAACTTACGTTTATGCTCAATAGAAACGCTACAAGAATTAGACTCTGATCACCGACCAGTGATTTTAACGTTGTCCCCCAGTACAGGCCCCTCCAATCCTGGTCTGCCCCCCCCCACCCGCCTAGTAACTGACTGGCACAAGGTCGAGCAACGCCTCAAGACCGTCACGTCAGTTCATTTAGACCAAATCCCCGAGGAAATCAACTCAGCTGAAGATGCTCTCGGCGCAATTGACTTACTCACCAGTCACGTACAAACGGTTGTGAACGAAAGTTCACGGCGGGAACCAGTGCCGGATGACCGGCGCTGGCACCTGCCAGCCGATGTACGTGCACTGGTGACTGAGAAAAACGCTGCCATCCGTGCCTATGATGCCTTCCCCGACGCCACCAACCGCGCGCGGATGCGTGACCTACAGCGAGCTGTCAGATCACGTATCGGCGAAATGCGCGAGGAGCGCTGGGACAAGCTCATGTCCACCATCGAGCCCTCCCATCAAGCTTTTTGGAATCTCACCAAAAAGTTAAAGTCCGATACCATCACCGACCTCCCCCCCCTCTCTCGGCCTAACCAAAGCCCAGCCTTTGAAGATGCCGATAAAGCCGAGTGTCTGGCCGCCAGCCTTGAGGCCCAATGCTCGCCAAGTTCTCTACCAGTAGACCAAGCCCACTGCGACGAAGTGGACGCAGAGGTCGAACGTAGATCCGCCCTCCCCCCCCAAGAGGACCCCGACGACCCCCTCCCCCCAATCACTCCGGATGAGGTGCTCTCTCTAGTGAGAAACCTCAAAACCAGGAAAGCACCTGGCGCAGACGGTATCAACAACCGAGTCGTCAAACTCTTCCCCGCCCAACTAATAGTTTTAATGTCAGCCATCTTCAATGCTGCATTAAACAATAATCTCTTTCCACAAGCGTGGAAAGAAGCCATTGTTATAGGCTTCCATAAACCCGGCAAGCCCAAAGCTGAACCGTCCAGCTACCGGCCCATAAGTCTTCTCAGTACCATGGGAAAGATTTATGAACGTCTAATCTATAAAAGATTAATGGATTTCGCTGAATCCAATAAACTCCTACCCGACGAGCAATTTGGCTTCAGAACCAAACACTGCTGTGTCCGCCAAGTCCACAGAATAGTCGAGCACATAAGTGCAGGCTTCCAAAGGGGGAACATGACTGGAGCGCTCTTCTTTGATGTAGCGAAAGCGTTCGACAAGGTCTGGCACAACGGCTTAATTTATAAGCTGTATCAACTCAAAGTGCCAGATCGTCTCGTGATCATCATACGAGACTTCCTGTCGAACCGCACCTTTCGCTACCGCATAGGCGAAGCTCTCTCTCCCCCCCACCCGATCAGAGCCGGCGTTCCCCAAGGCTCCGTGGTCTCCCCCCTCCTCTTCACGCTGTTCACCAGCGATATCCCCAAACCTGACAAGTGTCAACTGGCCCTATTCGCCGACGACACCGCAATCTACCACTCTGGCCCCAACACCGATTACATTACCCGACATCTCCAATCTGCAGCCGACGCTCTCGAGCAATGGTTCAGAAAATGGCGGATAGAAATTAACCCATCCAAAAGCGCAGCCGTACTCTTCGTCAGACAAGGCCGAAACCTAGGCGCTCAATCCCACGCCCAACCCATAACCATGTCTGGTCAACAAATCCCCTGGGAACCCACGACCAAATATCTAGGGGTCACTCTTGACTACCAGCTTAAATTCACCCAGCATGTAAAGACAGTATGTGACCGTGCTGCCTTTGCGCAGGGTAGACTCTTCCCATTACTCAATACACGTAGCAAGTTAGCCCTTAAGTCGAAGGTGCGAATCTTCACTACGTGTATACGCCCCATTATGACATATGCGAGCGTCGTGTTCGCACACGCTAAGCCGTCATGTCTCAAGCGAATGCAAATCATCCAAAATCGATTCATGCGACGCGCCACGGGCAGCCCCTGGTACGTGCGCAATGAACAATTACATGCCGATTTGAACCTGCCGACCATCAAGCAGTTTATGAAAAAAGCGAGTAAACGCTTCTTCGACTCTGCTACCACACACACTAACCCACTAGTGGCAGCAGCTGCCCGATACATTCCCTCACGTATCTCCCGAATTCGTCGACCCAGACACGTCTTATTAGAAGAAGACGACAGCATCACTCTCTTTCAAGAGAGCATTAAACAAGCCCTTAAGGCCCTTAACACTACCCATGACAGACGCCCCACTCACACATTCCGTGCTCGCCGGCGAGCACCACCGCGATCTTATTTTACCCATCACCCCCCCCGACCCTTGAACCCGCCCGCCCGCGCGGAGCAAGTAGACTTAATAAACGCCCCTATTAATAATAATCAGATCCAACAAGCCCCATCTTGTTCAGTACTCTGCAACGCCCTAAGCCGAGGCTCGAGTTCCACTATGGGACGCCCTTAGCTGTGTTGCATAACTTTTATTTTCCGGCGAGAGGCCCTTCTGGCCCCGCCAACGCTCGTTTAAGCAGTAAAAGCTTATCAAGCTAACTGCGATAGGTCCGAATCAAAAAAAAAAAAAAAAAAAAAATATTTTTTTAGATTCTCTCGACGCGCTCACTGCTGTACGCGTGTATCGTGTTGTTGTTGTGGTTTTCGTGAGCTGTTATAAATCTTTCAATCATGTCTGGTCGCGGTAAAGGTGGCAAGGTGAAGGGAAAGGCAAAGTCCCGTTCCAACCGTGCTGGTCTCCAGTTCCCTGTGGGTCGTATTCACAGGCTGCTGCGTAACGGAAACTACGCAGAGCGCGTGGGTGCCGGCGCTCCCGTCTACTTGGCCGCCGTGATGGAGTATCTGGCTGCTGAGGTCCTCGAGTTGGCCGGCAACGCCGCGAGGGACAACAAGAAGACCAGGATCATCCCGCGTCATCTTCAATTGGCCATCCGCAACGACGAGGAGTTGAACAAGCTGCTCTCCGGTGTGACGATCGCTCAAGGTGGTGTGCTGCCGAACATCCAGGCCGTGCTACTGCCCAAGAAGACCGAGAAGAAGGCTTAAACGTGGTGCCGCCGCCGCCGCCGCCGTGGTGGTGCTTCGTGCGAGTGCCCCCGCACGCGTTTTTCGATATAATACATACACGCATAAATTTATCTATTATGTCGATTGCGCGATGCTCTCCGCTCGTATGCATTCAAAACAAAAGGCCCTTTTCAGGGCCACAATATGATTCGTCAAAATATAATAACAAAGACGGTTTCTTTATCGGTGTTGTCGTCAAACAAAAACGTACCTTAACCTACCTCTCGCAGATTCGCTTTACTTCATAACGAGAGTAGTATAAACTAATACTATGTAAGGGAGGAAGGAGAGACACGAGTTAGTTAACGAGCGAGTTAAATTATGTAGGTGACACCAAAACAAAAACACACAAACACAACACCCCCCCCCCCCCCCCCCCCCCCCCCCAAATCAACAAATCGAATATTTTTATTGTGGGCATAGGTTATACAGCTGCCAAGTAAATTATTACGAACGAAACCATTCATATTATTATCATGATCTATTTTATATTAATTAAATCTTATTATTCAAATGGATTCGTTATGAAAATTAAAATACTTATAATAAAATCAGCCACACAATTTTAGGTACCACAGAAACACATTTTTTTTTTTTTTTTTTTTTTTTTTAATTATCTATTTATCTATTTATTTATTTATTTATTTATTTATTTATTTATTTATTTACCATTTTATGTTAAGAAAACAATAATGACGAACGAACACAAGCATCACCCCGCCCGCCCCCTTCGCCTCCCTCCCGCGCATCCCCTCTCCCCGCGCGCGATCGACACTCTGGCTTAGGAGCGTTGTGATTGGTCCGCCGTTGCGTCGAATTTCTCACCGCTCGACGCAACTGTACGCCGTGAGGGACGGTATAAATAGAACTGTTAAAAACATTCCCGGATTATACTGCGACTGAACTCCGTTTCGGTAGCACGTGTGTACTCAACAGTCTCATAATGCCGCCCAAGACAAGTGGTAAAGCCGCCAAGAAGTCTGGCAAAGCCCAGAAGAACATCTCCAAGACCGACAAGAAGAAGAAGAAGCACAAGAGGAAGGAGAGTTACGCCATCTACATCTACAAGGTCCTGAAGCAGGTGCACCCCGACACCGGTATCTCCAGCAAGGCCATGTCCATCATGAACTCGTTCGTGAACGACATCTTCGAGCGTATCGCCGCCGAAGCTTCTCGTCTCGCCCACTACAATAAGAGATCGACCATCACGTCCAGGGAGGTGCAGACGTCCGTCAGGCTCCTGCTGCCCGGCGAGCTCGCCAAGCACGCCGTCAGTGAAGGCACCAAGGCCGTCACCAAATACACCAGCTCCAAGTGAGCGCTCCGTCTCAACGCCGCCGCCGCCGCCTCGTGTGTGTACAGTGTTAAACCCAGTGCGTTTGTTCGTGTGTCTTGTTGACTGTGGTGCGTGTTAATTGTGTTAGTGTCATCGTAATGTGCATACATACACACACCTACCCGATGTGCGTCATGTATGTACGTACGAGACGCGCATGATGCACGTGCTACGAGCAGCAAACCACGACGACAAACGTCTGGACGCGCACGCACACCGCGGTGGGATGGGGATGGCAGGAGTAAAAACAAAAGGCCCTTTTCAGGGCCACAAATATGTTCATGTGATAAAATTCACGTTTCTTTAAATTTGATGACAGCCAAAACGTTACTTACCTATCTACCTACCTACCTAACAAACAAAAAGTATAAATAAAAATTAAAGTTTGTTTGTATGTATGTATCGTCATAATGACGAATTTATTGAATGAAGACTTATCAGGGCTTATTATTATTATGTTTTTTTTTTTTTTTTTTTTTTTTTTCTTTATATACCTACCTACACTTACTTACTTACTTACTTCTATCTATGCATCAACAAATACAACATCCACAAGAAACTTCCAGCGTAAACGATAGCTTATTTTAAGATGCAACAAGTCAATGAGACTGTAGCAGTCTTAGCGCTCATAACATAAACATAAGATAACCGTAAATAAGTTCTTTCCAAATAATAATAAATAACAACTGGTACGGTGAGTGTATTATGTAGTTTAATTTCTCACTCAACACTTTTCTATACAAAACACAGTCTATCGCAATAATATAATTATATATATATATATATATATTTTTTTTTTTTTTTTTTTTCTACACTTTATTCTCATAGAAGTGATGCATGCACCTCTAAACACGTAATTAAAATATAAAAAAAAAAAAAATCTATAGAAAATCATTGATAGAATTTATAACAATTTTAGTTAGCTCGTTGTACTAAAGATGGCGCGCAGGGGCGTGCGCGCTCCTTATAAATAGTCGGAGAGAGCTTGCCTGGTTTTTATTCACTATCGTACGTTCGAACTTCGAAGTGTGTAGGTCCGCGCGCGTCCGTTGCGTGTATTGTTCAGTTGTTTGATAATTATTATTTATCTCTCGTTCCGTGTTGTTTACAATGGCGCGTACTAAGCAGACCGCTCGTAAATCCACCGGTGGTAAGGCGCCGAGGAAACAGCTCGCCACCAAGGCTGCCCGCAAGAGCGCACCGGCCACCGGTGGCGTTAAGAAACCCCATCGCTACAGGCCCGGTACCGTGGCCCTCCGTGAGATCCGTCGCTACCAGAAGAGTACAGAGCTGCTGATCCGCAAGCTTCCGTTCCAGCGTCTCGTGCGTGAGATCGCACAGGACTTCAAGACCGATCTCCGTTTCCAGAGCTCCGCTGTTATGGCGCTGCAGGAGGCTAGCGAAGCTTATCTCGTCGGTCTCTTCGAAGACACCAACCTGTGCGCGATTCACGCGAAGCGCGTCACCATCATGCCCAAGGACATCCAGTTGGCGCGCAGAATCAGAGGCGAACGCGCTTAAACTGCCGCTGCCGCCGCTGACAATGTCACAATACACATCGCCCTCCACGTAGACACTGCCTTCGTGCAGTGCAGCGTGTCTGTGGCTGTGGCTGTGCGTTCATATAAAAGGCCCTTTTCAGGGCCACATATGTATCAGATTATTAAACGTTTCTTTATATCAGACGTCACAAAAACAAAACAAAACTTTTATGCAACTTTATTTATTTCCAAACAAACAAAATACCTATCTATAATATAATTGCTAGCTAGCTAGCTTGCTTGCTTGCTTGCTTGCTAGATCTATCTATCTACACAGCCGTTAAATTTTCATCACCTCACCTATTATATCTACTTTGGTTTACTAGGGACACGCACACAGTATGGTTATATTTTACAATAACAGAATGAAGGCAATCAATTCTACGATCGTTATAATTATTATTATAAAACTATTTGATTTAAGTACAATAAAGAGTAAACTATACAGTATTATTAAGCTGGTGCTTGCCAAGAAACGTAACACATTTTTGAAAAAAAAAAAAAATATATATATATAAATTATAATAATAATAATAATATTATTTAAAAATATGACGTTTAGTTAGTAAGTTCTGTTTTAACGAGACATCGTCCAACCAATCAACGACGAGCGTCGGCTCGCCTCGCCCCGCGCGCCTCCCGTTTCTGTCCTCCCGCCCGCTGAGACCGGCGTACAGTATAAATATAGGCAGAGCCCCGATGAGAAAAAATACCAGTCGCTCGCGTCGTTCGTGTGCGTACACCCGTGCTGAGTGTGATATTATCGTGTGTTGTTGTCGTCGTTTTGAAACCCCACTGCAAAGAAGATGACCGGTCGCGGTAAGGGAGGAAAGGGTCTGGGAAAAGGAGGAGCCAAGCGTCACAGGAAGGTACTTCGTGATAACATCCAAGGTATCACGAAGCCCGCCATCCGTCGTCTGGCTCGCAGAGGCGGCGTGAAACGTATCTCCGGTCTGATCTACGAAGAGACTCGCGGTGTGCTTAAAGTGTTCCTAGAGAACGTCATTCGCGACGCCGTCACTTACACCGAGCACGCCAAGAGGAAGACCGTCACCGCCATGGACGTCGTCTACGCTCTGAAGCGACAGGGTCGCACCCTGTACGGTTTCGGCGGTTAAACACCTGCATCCCCCGCCGGCGGGTGTACGTGTTGCCTGCGCGCAACCAGCTCTACATACGGTGCGGTGGACGTGTGTGCGTGTTGTGTTTGTTGTGAACATAATAATCATACCGTTCAACGTAATACGTATATAGACGCGCACATAAAAAAAGGCCCTTTTCAGGGCCGCATATGATTCGATATTATTAAATATGTTTCTTGAGCGGAATTGTCTAAAAAACGTACCTCTACCTACCTACCTACCTACCTACCTACCTACCTACCAACCTACTTACTTACTTACTTACTTACATGTACGAAAGGTACTGCGAGTGGCAGGCAGGCAGTCATTCAATTCGTTACGTAGTACCAATACACTATAATGTAGACCCCAAACCCACCCAAATTCTTTAGGCTTCGTAAGGTTTTGGAGTTAGTTAGTTAGTTAGTTCCTTCCTACCTACCTACCTACCTACCTACCTACCTACCTACCTACCTACATACCTACCTACGGGAGAGGAGGGGGGGGGAATTATGCGGATATTAATGAGAAATACCTTAATTGTTTTATACATTTATCCGTTTTATTGTTACCTTAAAATTGAGATACACAATATACATAAATAATCCGCTTGCATAGGTCGCTTCGGACGAGAACCGGTGTATTCAACGTAGTATGGACGTTGGCATTCAATACTTACTTACGCTGTAGAACATCTACCAAGCCCAGTTAGGTAGGTAGGTAGGTAGGTACCTACCTACCTCTGTCTGTCTGTCTGTCTGTCTGTCTGTCTGTCTGTCTGTCTGTCTGTCTGTCTGTCTGTCTGTCTGTCTGTCTGTCTGTCTGTCTGTCTGTCTGTCTGTCTGTCTGTCTATCTATCTATCTATCTATCTATCTATCTATCTATCTATCTATCTATCTATTCGTTTGATCGCCTCTCTTCTGTATTGCAATTTTGACAGCATAAATAATTAGGTTTTTTTTTTTGTGTTTTTTGTGTTTTTTTTTTTTTTTTTTTTTTTGTGTTTCGGGTACCTATCTTTACTAGTCAGTCTCATTATTTACAGGCAGGCTACAGGCTACTACTACTACTACTACTACTACTTTTACTGTGAATAGAATGAAGTGAGACGAACGGTGGTACACGGGCCAGCCACGCACGGTACTTACTGGCGCAAAGGCCGGCCGAGTACGCGGCTGCGACGGTCTATTGTCGTTTTACACATTGTTAAATACGCTTTCTGATGCGATTATACCAATCTGTACACTGTCATCTCGTCTGAGGGCACTCTCGTCTTTTAAATAATACACTATGTTTTAATAGGTTGCACGTCCTGGACGGAGTCGTCCGTCCTTAACAGTTCGGCGCTCGCGGTGTTTTACGACGCTTCACTTTTAGGTCGATAATACCTTCGCGAGACTGTGTGATATCGACGAAGTCCTGTTACCACACAAGCTCGATATCCTCCTTGTTGACGCGTCGACCTCGATCGGCACTAACTATCACTTTTATAGAGAAAATAACGTTTTGAACGCGACCCGACCTACGCTTCGTACGCAGTCGTCAAAATAAAACACCGCCACCGGCTAAACGCGCACCTCACGCTCCCCGAATTCGCACACCCGCATCGTCAACTTCATGACCTATCCGAAACCGTAAAACCCCGTTGCACTAACCGCCTTTAAACATTCTTTTTATTCATTTTATTAGATACGTGTTAGTGAAAACTTTCAAGCGTTCATACGAGAAAACGTCCCGCGACATCACGGCGCTCGTTACGGTAAAGTTCCGTCGTACCTAGGCGTACGTATACGAAATGCGTAAAACCTATAAGTGGCGACATCTAAGTCTCTCTCTATATTATCTGATATTATTATAAAAATAATAAAATCTCTTTCAACAGTCCAGTCAGTGTGCGCGCGTTTGTTGTGTGAAGTCAATCGATTAACTTTCATTCATCATTAAATAAAATGGCAGACACCGCAGTAGCTACCGAGGCCCCGGCGCCCGCTACACCAGCGAAAAAGCAGGCGAGACAGGCCGGCGGCGCCGGTGGTGCGAAGAAGCCGAAGGCGAAGCCGACCCATCCCAAAACATCCGAGATGGTCAACAGCGCTATCAAGGAGATGAAGGAGCGCAGCGGATCTTCCCTGCAGGCGATCAAGAAGTACATCGCCGCGCAGTACAAGGTTGACGCTGAGAAACTGGCTCCGTTCATCAGGAAATATCTGAAGAGCGCCGTCGAATCTGGCGCACTGATCCAGACCAAGGGCAAGGGTGCCTCCGGTTCCTTCAAGCTCGAGTCGAAATCGGCCGCGTCCAAGAAACCCGCCGGCGCAGCCGGCAAGGCCGCCGCCGGCAAGGCGCCCGCCGCCGCCGCGAAGGCGAAGAAGGCGACCGCCTCCGCGGCCGGGGCCAAGACCAAGAAGGCAGCAGCCGCCGCCTCTGCCGCATCCAGTTCACCTTCAAAGTCCAAGGCATCGGCCGCCGCCGCCGCCGCCGCTAAGGACAAGAAGGCCGCCGCCGCTAAGAAGAAGCCGGCACCCAAGAAGGCCGCCGCCCCCGCTAAGGCGAAGGGTGGCGCCGCTCCCAAAGCTAAAAAGTCTGCGAAGCCGCCGACCAAGAAACCTAAAGCGCCTAAACCCAAGAAGGCCGCGGCTACACCCAAGTCTAAGCCGGCAGCCAAGAAAGCGTCCGCCGCTAAGAAGTAAGCTACGGTCGCGTTCGCGTTACACCTGCGACGGCGACGACGACGACGACGACGACTGCGACGACAGCGGCACAGTGTCTGCTGACCACCACCATCAAATACAACAAACAACAACACACAGCTGATGATTGATAGTAGTGACAAGTGTGCGTGCGCGTCTTACCTACTGTTGTGCGTGTGTATAATAATACACACACACACACACACTGTGGAGAGAGGCGCGCCCGTGCTTTGTGCGAGTTTGTTCGTTTGTTTATTTTCATCATCGTCCAACCGCGCGCACGCAACGCAGTACGTACGCGTCTATCGTCCTCGGGAAGGAGGAGCTGGAGGGTGCGGAACGCGCTCGACGTGTCTCCGAGCTCGTCACCAATGATTCATCAGAACTGCAATGCAACTGAAGAAACCACGGACGGCGGCACCGAGACGCTTAGCGCGCGTGCATGCGCTCACCACACCAAAAAGCCCTTTTCAGGGCTAACAATAATATCATGAATATGAACAATATTCGTTTCTATTACACAGAGTGTCAAAACGTTGTAAAACAAACACCTAATGACGTACGTACTTATGCATACACGAAATAACTCACAAAACGAATTACCTACCTACCTACCTACCTACCTACCTACCTACCTAAATTCAATATTAGACACGTATGTTATTTATTCTTCAGGAAGCTTACGGTTTAATATCTATAAAGTAAGAATGAAATGTAACGGTACTACTCTTATTAGGTATAACAGAATAAGTTTCTTTATTATTATTATTCAATTCAAAAATAAATGAAAATCGTATTGGTTTTTACTTTAGGTAAGGCTACTTACAATCCCTATTTCAAAACTTATTCAACAGAATAATTATTGAGTGAGACATAATAATTTTATTTAAGTATAATATCATTTCAAAAGTTTCTTTTAATAAATTGTGCTAAATCTCTACCCAACAACAACCACATGCATCCATGCAGCGGTGCTGGCAGTGTACTTACCTACGTGACGCAGCCGCTCGAGACTCGAGAGCGGGCGGGCGCGCTTGCGCGTTCTCTGAATTAGTTTCGTTAGCTGTGCACCCCTCCCACTGACACAGCTACGCGGTACGCTTATAAATATCGCGCTGAGGAATATTTTTTTATCCCGCCCGTCGAAGACCCTGAGTATCCTCTGGCTCCCGTCACACCGGCGGAAGTGCACGAGCTCATAAAGGGTCTGAAACCTCGTAAAGCCCCTGGCTCTGATGGTATCACCAATAGGGTGGTCCAATTGTTCCCCGCCCACCTGATAATGCTCTTGGCCACCATCTTCAATGGAGCCATGAACAATAATGTCTTCCCGCAAGTGTGGAAAGAGGCCACAGTAATCGGTATTGCCAAACCCGGTAAACCCAAGAAGGAGCCCGCGAGCTACCGCCCCATTAGCCTGCTCACAGTCATGGGCAAACTCTACGAGAGGCTTATTTATAAGCGTCTCAGAGACTACGCCGAGACTAAGGGCCTTATTCCCCACGAACAGTTTGGATTCCGTACCAAACATTCGTCGACCCATCAGGTCTACCGTATTGTCGAGGACATAAGCGCCGGCTTTCAACGCGGCCTTATGACAGGAGCTATCTTCTTTGATATAGCGAAAGCGTTCGACAAAGTCTGGCACAACGGCTTGATTTACAAGCTGTACCAACTCGGTGTGCCCGAGCGTCTCGTGCTCATCTTACGAGACTTTTTGTCGAATCGCTCCTTTCGCTATCGCATAGAGGGAGCCCTCTCCTCCTCCCATCCCATACGCGCAGGAGTCCCTCAGGGCTCTGTGATATCCCCCCTGGCTTTTACGCTTTACACCAGCGACATCCCGAAGTTTAAAAAGGCTCAGTTGGCTCTGTTCGCAGACGATACGGCCGTTTACTACAGAGGGAAGAGTCATAATGTCATCACCAACACTCTCCAGACTGCAGCCGACAAGCTCGGTGCGTGGTTTAGAAAGTGGCGGATCGAAGTCAATCCTGACAAAAGCCAAGCGGTTCTTTTCATAAAACCGAGAAAACTCCCCCCAAAGCCCAAACCTGTCACCATGTTCGGCAAGCCTATCCCTTGGGAGAAGCGAGCCAAATATCTAGGTGTCACTCTCGATCAACGCCTCTCCTTTTCTGAGCATGTAAGTAAGGTGCGTTCGCGCGCCGCCTTCGCTCTCTCTAGGCTTCACTCCCTTGTCCACGAAAATAGCAAATTGTCACTCAAGTGCAAATTGCGATTGTACACCGCGTGCATCCGCCCCATCATGACCTATGCGAGTCCGGTCTTTGCCCAAGCAAAATCACATATCATCCATAAGATGCAAGCCATTCAAAATCGTTTCCTCCGTAAATGCACGGGAGCCCCCTGGTTCGTTCGGAACACAAACCTCCATGTAGAGCTTAGAATGCCTACAATAGCCCAATTTCTGAAACGCTCTTCCAAGCGATTCTTCGACTCTGCCGCCACCCACCGCAACACTCTCGTTGTACAGGCCGCCAATTATACCCCCTCCCGCATTAGCGCGATCCGCCGTCCAAGGCACGCACTGACCGACCCAGACGACCCCACCACTCTCATTCAGGAGAGCCGTAGGGAAACTAGTACAGCTCGAAGAGTACACACAACACGAACACGATCACAATTCCGACCTCGCTTTAGAGGTCCCGCGCGAAATCGACGACCCCGATTAATAAGCCCTCCCCGTCCCTTGACGACGCTTAACGATGTGCCAGCATGTGGTTTAGCTGAGCCTGTAATCCAAACTCCCCCGATTAATAATCAGAACCCTGATATTATCCAGCCACCGACGGTCCCTTGCCACCCTCCCTCCGACACTGCCCTAAGCCGAGGTTCGAGCCCCACCTGGGGTGCCCTTAGCGAGCAGTCGTCTAGCTTAAGTAGATTTTAGTATAAACCCCCTGGCTGGAGGCGTAAACTTCGTTAGGAGCTTGCGGCACCACAGGAAAGTCCGGTTAAGGAGCAGGAACCCCCAGTGGTTATACCTCCGAGATGCCATTACAAAAAAAAAAAAAAAAAAAAAAAAAAAAAAAAAAAAAAAAATATTTTTTTAGATTCTCTCGACGCGCTCACTGCTGTACGCGTGTATCGTGTTGTTGTTGTGGTTTTCGTGAGCTGTTATAAATCTTTCAATCATGTCTGGTCGCGGTAAAGGTGGCAAGGTGAAGGGAAAGGCAAAGTCCCGTTCCAACCGTGCTGGTCTCCAGTTCCCTGTGGGTCGTATTCACAGGCTGCTGCGTAACGGAAACTACGCAGAGCGCGTGGGTGCCGGCGCTCCCGTCTACTTGGCCGCCGTGATGGAGTATCTGGCTGCTGAGGTCCTCGAGTTGGCCGGCAACGCCGCGAGGGACAACAAGAAGACCAGGATCATCCCGCGTCATCTTCAATTGGCCATCCGCAACGACGAGGAGTTGAACAAGCTGCTCTCCGGTGTGACGATCGCTCAAGGTGGTGTGCTGCCGAACATCCAGGCCGTGCTACTGCCCAAGAAGACCGAGAAGAAGGCTTAAACGTGGTGCCGCCGCCGCCGCCGCCGTGGTGGTGCTTCGTGCGAGTGCCCCCGCACGCGTTTTTCGATATAATACATACACGCATAAATTTATCTATTATGTCGATTGCGCGATGCTCTCCGCTCGTATGCATTCAAAACAAAAGGCCCTTTTCAGGGCCACAATATGATTCGTCAAAATATAATAACAAAGACAGTTTCTTTATCGGTGTTGTCGTCAAACAAAAACGTACCTTAACCTACCTCTCGCAGATTCGCTTTACTTCATAACGAGAGTAGTATAAACTAATACTATGTAAGGGAGGAAGGAGAGACACGAGTTAGTTAACGAGCGAGTTAAATTATGTAGGTGACACCAAAACAAAAACACACAAACACAACACCCCCCCCCCCCCCCCCCCCCCCCCAAATCAACAAATCGAATATTTTTATTGTGGGCATAGGTTATACAGCTGCCAAGTAAATTATTACGAACGAAACCATTCATATTATTATCATGATCTATTTTATATTAATTAAATCTTATTATTCAAATGGATTCGTTATGAAAATTAAAATACTTATAATAAAATCAGCCACACAATTTTAGGTACCACAGAAACACATTTTTTTTTTTTTTTTTTTTTTTTTTAATTATCTATTTATCTATTTATTTATTTATTTATTTATTTATTTATTTATTTATTTACCATTTTATGTTAAGAAAACAATAATGACGAACGAACACAAGCATCACCCCGCCCGCCCCCTTCGCCTCCCTCCCGCGCATCCCCTCTCCCCGCGCGCGATCGACACTCTGGCTTAGGAGCGTTGTGATTGGTCCGCCGTTGCGTCGAATTTCTCACCGCTCGACGCAACTGTACGCCGTGAGGGACGGTATAAATAGAACTGTTAAAAACATTCCCGGATTATACTGCGACTGAACTCCGTTTCGGTAGCACGTGTGTACTCAACAGTCTCATAATGCCGCCCAAGACAAGTGGTAAAGCCGCCAAGAAGTCTGGCAAAGCCCAGAAGAACATCTCCAAGACCGACAAGAAGAAGAAGAAGCACAAGAGGAAGGAGAGTTACGCCATCTACATCTACAAGGTCCTGAAGCAGGTGCACCCCGACACCGGTATCTCCAGCAAGGCCATGTCCATCATGAACTCGTTCGTGAACGACATCTTCGAGCGTATCGCCGCCGAAGCTTCTCGTCTCGCCCACTACAATAAGAGATCGACCATCACGTCCAGGGAGGTGCAGACGTCCGTCAGGCTCCTGCTGCCCGGCGAGCTCGCCAAGCACGCCGTCAGTGAAGGCACCAAGGCCGTCACCAAATACACCAGCTCCAAGTGAGCGCTCCGTCTCAACGCCGCCGCCGCCGCCTCGTGTGTGTACAGTGTTAAACCCAGTGCGTTTGTTCGTGTGTCTTGTTGACTGTGGTGCGTGTTAATTGTGTTAGTGTCATCGTAATGTGCATACATACACACACCTACCCGATGTGCGTCATGTATGTACGTACGAGACGCGCATGATGCACGTGCTACGAGCAGCAAACCACGACGACAAACGTCTGGACGCGCACGCACACCGCGGTGGGATGGGGATGGCAGGAGTAAAAACAAAAGGCCCTTTTCAGGGCCACAAATATGTTCATGTGATAAAATTCACGTTTCTTTAAATTTGATGACAGCCAAAACGTTACTTACCTATCTACCTACCTACCTAACAAACAAAAAGTATAAATAAAAATTAAAGTTTGTTTGTATGTATGTATCGTCATAATGACGAATTTATTGAATGAAGACTTATCAGGGCTTATTATTATTATGTTTTTTTTTTTTTTTTTTTTTTTTTTCTTTATATACCTACCTACACTTACTTACTTACTTACTTCTATCTATGCATCAACAAATACAACATCCACAAGAAACTTCCAGCGTAAACGATAGCTTATTTTAAGATGCAACAAGTCAATGAGACTGTAGCAGTCTTAGCGCTCATAACATAAACATAAGATAACCGTAAATAAGTTCTTTCCAAATAATAATAAATAACAACTGGTACGGTGAGTGTATTATGTAGTTTAATTTCTCACTCAACACTTTTCTATACAAAACACAGTCTATCGCAATAATATAATTATATATATATATATATATATTTTTTTTTTTTTTTTTTTTCTACACTTTATTCTCATAGAAGTGATGCATGCACCTCTAAACACGTAATTAAAATATAAAAAAAAAAAAAATCTATAGAAAATCATTGATAGAATTTATAACAATTTTAGTTAGCTCGTTGTACTAAAGATGGCGCGCAGGGGCGTGCGCGCTCCTTATAAATAGTCGGAGAGAGCTTGCCTGGTTTTTATTCACTATCGTACGTTCGAACTTCGAAGTGTGTAGGTCCGCGCGCGTCCGTTGCGTGTATTGTTCAGTTGTTTGATAATTATTATTTATCTCTCGTTCCGTGTTGTTTACAATGGCGCGTACTAAGCAGACCGCTCGTAAATCCACCGGTGGTAAGGCGCCGAGGAAACAGCTCGCCACCAAGGCTGCCCGCAAGAGCGCACCGGCCACCGGTGGCGTTAAGAAACCCCATCGCTACAGGCCCGGTACCGTGGCCCTCCGTGAGATCCGTCGCTACCAGAAGAGTACAGAGCTGCTGATCCGCAAGCTTCCGTTCCAGCGTCTCGTGCGTGAGATCGCACAGGACTTCAAGACCGATCTCCGTTTCCAGAGCTCCGCTGTTATGGCGCTGCAGGAGGCTAGCGAAGCTTATCTCGTCGGTCTCTTCGAAGACACCAACCTGTGCGCGATTCACGCGAAGCGCGTCACCATCATGCCCAAGGACATCCAGTTGGCGCGCAGAATCAGAGGCGAACGCGCTTAAACTGCCGCTGCCGCCGCTGACAATGTCACAATACACATCGCCCTCCACGTAGACACTGCCTTCGTGCAGTGCAGCGTGTCTGTGGCTGTGGCTGTGCGTTCATATAAAAGGCCCTTTTCAGGGCCACATATGTATCAGATTATTAAACGTTTCTTTATATCAGACGTCACAAAAACAAAACAAAACTTTTATGCAACTTTATTTATTTCCAAACAAACAAAATACCTATCTATAATATAATTGCTAGCTAGCTAGCTTGCTTGCTTGCTTGCTTGCTAGATCTATCTATCTACACAGCCGTTAAATTTTCATCACCTCACCTATTATATCTACTTTGGTTTACTAGGGACACGCACACAGTATGGTTATATTTTACAATAACAGAATGAAGGCAATCAATTCTACGATCGTTATAATTATTATTATAAAACTATTTGATTTAAGTACAATAAAGAGTAAACTATACAGTATTATTAAGCTGGTGCTTGCCAAGAAACGTAACACATTTTTGAAAAAAAAAAAAAATATATATATATAAATTATAATAATAATAATAATATTATTTAAAAATATGACGTTTAGTTAGTAAGTTCTGTTTTAACGAGACATCGTCCAACCAATCAACGACGAGCGTCGGCTCGCCTCGCCCCGCGCGCCTCCCGTTTCTGTCCTCCCGCCCGCTGAGACCGGCGTACAGTATAAATATAGGCAGAGCCCCGATGAGAAAAAAAAAAAAAAAAAAATCAGACAGCATTCCCGATCGAGCGCTCGCCCCGAACGCACGAACGCACCACAGATATCCCGTACTACTACTTGCGACTCACACCCGCCTGCACTGCCGCCTACTGAGCGTCGACCCAGGAGCCCCTGCGGTCCGCCAGTCCTTGGAGCCCTGCGTGCCCGTCGTCTGTGCGCCCGCTACGTCGTTTTTAGGGACGCCCGTCGCGTCGTAATAATAGTTTACCCGCGTAACGGTCAATCCGATTCAAAAAGAGCGCGAAACCGGTTCGCGCGCGCGTAATTCTACTTTACTTGTGCGCGTAATTAATCTTACGATTACATCGTTTTAAGACATTGTTCATTGACATTGTGTGTGACATTGAACGGTTAATTAAGAAGAAGTTAAATACTGACTTACGTAAGCAGTGACTTTACGTTAATAATAGTGATTTGTGTTTTTTTCTCCCGGGATTGATTCACCAATTGAGTAGACAAGTGAGTACCACGTCCATTACTCGACCAAGTGTACCTTATCCAGAGCCCTTAGGGCTACTCAATACGTCTTACTGACTGACTCCCGACCAGACACCCACCTCCCTGTCGTAAGGCAGGGAGGGTAGTACATACCCTCACACCCCCCGGGTCATCGGCCCAGGGGTTTAATTTTTTCTCACCCGCACCCACCCCTACCACCAGCCATTATGGATGATCTAACGCTTTCTCAATTTATCAGAGAGGTCCTCCTGAATGATCCAGACATTCAGGCCAAATACGCCACCCAGTTTGCTAGGTTCCGCCTTAGCAAGCTCGCGACGCCCATCCCCGACAGCCCCGCTAGCCCCGTTAGCTCTGGAAACCCATCCAGCCCCCTCAGTGCCGATGAGCACTCCTGCCCACCAAGCCCCCCTAGTGCTGAGGAGCTCCCTCGCCACCCGACACCAACCCCTATCGATGATGACATGATAGGGTACAACTCCGCTATGTCCGACTCTGACGACATAGCAGAACCCTGCTCCGGTGCTGACTCTTCCGCAGCCACCGCCTCCTCCTCCTCCAATGACGGCTTCACCGTCGTTGAAGGCTCCAAGAAGCGGAAGAAAGCCAAATCCAAGGCTGACAACCTCCCGGCCAAGAAGGCCCACACCACCCCCCTTACCCCCCCTACCGCCCCCTCTCAAAGCCGCCGCCCCCCATCCCCCAACGCAGGCACTCAGCCAACTACCCCCGCGGCCCCCAAGGCACCCGCCCCCCCCCCGCTCTACATTCATGACATCG
The DNA here is from genome assembly GCA_947523025.1 of Dryobota labecula. Taxonomy (NCBI): domain Eukaryota; kingdom Metazoa; phylum Arthropoda; class Insecta; order Lepidoptera; family Noctuidae; genus Dryobota; species Dryobota labecula. The sequence goes on along the minus strand of OX383312.1, from coordinate 7,015,973 downwards.
GCCAATGGATCACGTTATCCAAAGCCTGCGCCTCCGAGCGCATTAACTACACCCATGCCCGCACCACTGCTGTGGGCATTAAAGTACAGGTTCCCACTGTAGCCGACTTCCGCGCCTTCACCAAGCTCCTCAAGGAGCGCAAGGTCCCCTACCACACATACGCCCTGACAGAGGATAGACTCTTCAGGTGCGTTATTAAGAGAGTGCCCACCCAATTCTCCATCGATGAGATCACCGCCGATCTCAAAAGTCAAGATTTCCCTGTCGTCGAAGTGCACCGCATGCACCGCGGCAGGAATGGAGCGCCCTATGACATGATCATAGTCGCGCTCGAAAATACCAATGCCGGCAAGGCAATCTGTGACATCAAGTCACTTTGCAGCCTCTCCGGTATCAAGGTCGAACGACCAATCAAATCGCGCCTCCCCGGACAATGTCACAATTGTCAACTCTACGGGCACGCGCAGCGAAACTGCTTCGCCAAGGCCCGATGCGTCAAATGCCTAGGCGACCACGCCACGGCCGACTGCTCCCGTCCCAAGGACATTACCCAGTGTACCGAGCCGCCCAGCTGTGTACTCTGTGGCGAGCAAGGCCACCCGGCCAGCTACCGCGGATGCCCCAAAGCACCGCGCCCTAAGCCCCAACAGCGAAAGCTACCCCCCACCACCCCTATCAACACTGAGCTCCGACCCCAACGCCCCTCCCCCTGGACGGAGCTCAATAACCAAAAGGCCTTCCCGGCTCTAAGGCCTACCAAGGCTAGTCCTCCAGCCATCCCCCCACTGATGGCCAAAACAGTCCCACCCCCATCCGGTTTTTACAGCCAGCCCTCACCCCCTCCGACAGGTCACATCCCCCCAGCACCTACACCTGCACCGGCTCCCCACTCAGCCCCAACAGTGGCCTACGTATTCGATGCGCTGGCCACCTTCTTCAACCCCACCATCATGGCACGCAGCAAAGAGCTAATTGCCAAGCTCAGAGCAGCCAGGGACAACCCCCACATCAAAATGGCACTCTATGCGGAATACGCCGACCTGTCAGACTTCTTCCAGAACTTCAATCCATAATGCATACACAACACAGTAGCAGAGTTAAACCCAGATCCCTAAAATTAGGCTTCTTCAATGCTAATAGCATTTCAGGTCAACGCGACGAGATTGCGACCTTCCTTCGCGACCACCAACTTGACCTATTCCTAATACAAGAAACCTTCCTCAAACCGTCCCTACGAGTACCTAAAGTTGCAAACTACCGGGTCATTCGCAACGATAGGGCTGGTAGGAAAGGGGGTGGCACCCTCATCTATTATAAAAATTCCCTACATTGCATTCCGATAGACACCCCTCCACTTTCGCAAATAGAGGCCTCAATCTGTCGACTAGGCATGACCGGTCACCCCACCATCACAATTGTATCGGCATACATGCCCCCGCCAAAAAGCACCTCTTCAAATAACCTCGAACCCGATCTCAGTCTATTAATGAACATAGATAGTTCAGTCATCCTAGCAGGTGACCTTAATGCTAAAAGTCCCATCTGGAACTCTAACCTAGCCAACCCTAGAGGCAATGAGCTTTCACGCCTATCCTCCAAACTCAACTTCGACGTCATCGCTCCCATGACACCAACTCACTTCCCCAGCGTTGTTAATCATCTCCCCGACATTCTCGACATAGCGCTGCTAAAGAACATAAACTTACGTTTATGCTCAATAGAAACGCTACAAGAATTAGACTCTGATCACCGACCAGTGATTTTAACGTTGTCCCCCAGTACAGGCCCCTCCAATCCTGGTCTGCCCCCCCCCACCCGCCTAGTAACTGACTGGCACAAGGTCGAGCAACGCCTCAAGACCGTCACGTCAGTTCATTTAGACCAAATCCCCGAGGAAATCAACTCAGCTGAAGATGCTCTCGGCGCAATTGACTTACTCACCAGTCACGTACAAACGGTTGTGAACGAAAGTTCACGGCGGGAACCAGTGCCGGATGACCGGCGCTGGCACCTGCCAGCCGATGTACGTGCACTGGTGACTGAGAAAAACGCTGCCATCCGTGCCTATGATGCCTTCCCCGACGCCACCAACCGCGCGCGGATGCGTGACCTACAGCGAGCTGTCAGATCACGTATCGGCGAAATGCGCGAGGAGCGCTGGGACAAGCTCATGTCCACCATCGAGCCCTCCCATCAAGCTTTTTGGAATCTCACCAAAAAGTTAAAGTCCGATACCATCACCGACCTCCCCCCCCTCTCTCGGCCTAACCAAAGCCCAGCCTTTGAAGATGCCGATAAAGCCGAGTGTCTGGCCGCCAGCCTTGAGGCCCAATGCTCGCCAAGTTCTCTACCAGTAGACCAAGCCCACTGCGACGAAGTGGACGCAGAGGTCGAACGTAGATCCGCCCTCCCCCCCCAAGAGGACCCCGACGACCCCCTCCCCCCAATCACTCCGGATGAGGTGCTCTCTCTAGTGAGAAACCTCAAAACCAGGAAAGCACCTGGCGCAGACGGTATCAACAACCGAGTCGTCAAACTCTTCCCCGCCCAACTAATAGTTTTAATGTCAGCCATCTTCAATGCTGCATTAAACAATAATCTCTTTCCACAAGCGTGGAAAGAAGCCATTGTTATAGGCTTCCATAAACCCGGCAAGCCCAAAGCTGAACCGTCCAGCTACCGGCCCATAAGTCTTCTCAGTACCATGGGAAAGATTTATGAACGTCTAATCTATAAAAGATTAATGGATTTCGCTGAATCCAATAAACTCCTACCCGACGAGCAATTTGGCTTCAGAACCAAACACTGCTGTGTCCGCCAAGTCCACAGAATAGTCGAGCACATAAGTGCAGGCTTCCAAAGGGGGAACATGACTGGAGCGCTCTTCTTTGATGTAGCGAAAGCGTTCGACAAGGTCTGGCACAACGGCTTAATTTATAAGCTGTATCAACTCAAAGTGCCAGATCGTCTCGTGATCATCATACGAGACTTCCTGTCGAACCGCACCTTTCGCTACCGCATAGGCGAAGCTCTCTCTCCCCCCCACCCGATCAGAGCCGGCGTTCCCCAAGGCTCCGTGGTCTCCCCCCTCCTCTTCACGCTGTTCACCAGCGATATCCCCAAACCTGACAAGTGTCAACTGGCCCTATTCGCCGACGACACCGCAATCTACCACTCTGGCCCCAACACCGATTACATTACCCGACATCTCCAATCTGCAGCCGACGCTCTCGAGCAATGGTTCAGAAAATGGCGGATAGAAATTAACCCATCCAAAAGCGCAGCCGTACTCTTCGTCAGACAAGGCCGAAACCTAGGCGCTCAATCCCACGCCCAACCCATAACCATGTCTGGTCAACAAATCCCCTGGGAACCCACGACCAAATATCTAGGGGTCACTCTTGACTACCAGCTTAAATTCACCCAGCATGTAAAGACAGTATGTGACCGTGCTGCCTTTGCGCAGGGTAGACTCTTCCCATTACTCAATACACGTAGCAAGTTAGCCCTTAAGTCGAAGGTGCGAATCTTCACTACGTGTATACGCCCCATTATGACATATGCGAGCGTCGTGTTCGCACACGCTAAGCCGTCATGTCTCAAGCGAATGCAAATCATCCAAAATCGATTCATGCGACGCGCCACGGGCAGCCCCTGGTACGTGCGCAATGAACAATTACATGCCGATTTGAACCTGCCGACCATCAAGCAGTTTATGAAAAAAGCGAGTAAACGCTTCTTCGACTCTGCTACCACACACACTAACCCACTAGTGGCAGCAGCTGCCCGATACATTCCCTCACGTATCTCCCGAATTCGTCGACCCAGACACGTCTTATTAGAAGAAGACGACAGCATCACTCTCTTTCAAGAGAGCATTAAACAAGCCCTTAAGGCCCTTAACACTACCCATGACAGACGCCCCACTCACACATTCCGTGCTCGCCGGCGAGCACCACCGCGATCTTATTTTACCCATCACCCCCCCCGACCCTTGAACCCGCCCGCCCGCGCGGAGCAAGTAGACTTAATAAACGCCCCTATTAATAATAATCAGATCCAACAAGCCCCATCTTGTTCAGTACTCTGCAACGCCCTAAGCCGAGGCTCGAGTTCCACTATGGGACGCCCTTAGCTGTGTTGCATAACTTTTATTTTCCGGCGAGAGGCCCTTCTGGCCCCGCCAACGCTCGTTTAAGCAGTAAAAGCTTATCAAGCTAACTGCGATAGGTCCGAATCAAAAAAAAAAAAAAAAAAAAAGATGAGAAAAAATACCAGTCGCTCGCGTCGTTCGTGTGCGTACACCCGTGCTGAGTGTGATATTATCGTGTGTTGTTGTCGTCGTTTTGAAACCCCACTGCAAAGAAGATGACCGGTCGCGGTAAGGGAGGAAAGGGTCTGGGAAAAGGAGGAGCCAAGCGTCACAGGAAGGTACTTCGTGATAACATCCAAGGTATCACGAAGCCCGCCATCCGTCGTCTGGCTCGCAGAGGCGGCGTGAAACGTATCTCCGGTCTGATCTACGAAGAGACTCGCGGTGTGCTTAAAGTGTTCCTAGAGAACGTCATTCGCGACGCCGTCACTTACACCGAGCACGCCAAGAGGAAGACCGTCACCGCCATGGACGTCGTCTACGCTCTGAAGCGACAGGGTCGCACCCTGTACGGTTTCGGCGGTTAAACACCTGCATCCCCCGCCGGCGGGTGTACGTGTTGCCTGCGCGCAACCAGCTCTACATACGGTGCGGTGGACGTGTGTGCGTGTTGTGTTTGTTGTGAACATAATAATCATACCGTTCAACGTAATACGTATATAGACGCGCACATAAAAAAAGGCCCTTTTCAGGGCCGCATATGATTCGATATTATTAAATATGTTTCTTGAGCGGAATTGTCTAAAAAACGTACCTCTACCTACCTACCTACCTACCTACCTACCTACCTACCTACCTACCTACCAACCTACTTACTTACTTACTTACTTACATGTACGAAAGGTACTGCGAGTGGCAGGCAGGCAGTCATTCAATTCGTTACGTAGTACCAATACACTATAATGTAGACCCCAAACCCACCCAAATTCTTTAGGCTTCGTAAGGTTTTGGAGTTAGTTAGTTAGTTAGTTCCTTCCTACCTACCTACCTACCTACCTACCTACCTACCTACCTACCTACATACCTACCTACGGGAGAGGAGGGGGGGGGAATTATGCGGATATTAATGAGAAATACCTTAATTGTTTTATACATTTATCCGTTTTATTGTTACCTTAAAATTGAGATACACAATATACATAAATAATCCGCTTGCATAGGTCGCTTCGGACGAGAACCGGTGTATTCAACGTAGTATGGACGTTGGCATTCAATACTTACTTACGCTGTAGAACATCTACCAAGCCCAGTTAGGTAGGTAGGTAGGTAGGTACCTACCTACCTCTGTCTGTCTGTCTGTCTGTCTGTCTGTCTGTCTGTCTGTCTGTCTGTCTGTCTGTCTGTCTGTCTGTCTGTCTGTCTGTCTGTCTGTCTGTCTGTCTGTCTGTCTATCTATCTATCTATCTATCTATCTATCTATCTATCTATCTATCTATCTATTCGTTTGATCGCCTCTCTTCTGTATTGCAATTTTGACAGCATAAATAATTAGGTTTTTTTTTTTGTGTTTTTTGTGTTTTTTTTTTTTTTTTTTTTTTTGTGTTTCGGGTACCTATCTTTACTAGTCAGTCTCATTATTTACAGGCAGGCTACAGGCTACTACTACTACTACTACTACTACTTTTACTGTGAATAGAATGAAGTGAGACGAACGGTGGTACACGGGCCAGCCACGCACGGTACTTACTGGCGCAAAGGCCGGCCGAGTACGCGGCTGCGACGGTCTATTGTCGTTTTACACATTGTTAAATACGCTTTCTGATGCGATTATACCAATCTGTACACTGTCATCTCGTCTGAGGGCACTCTCGTCTTTTAAATAATACACTATGTTTTAATAGGTTGCACGTCCTGGACGGAGTCGTCCGTCCTTAACAGTTCGGCGCTCGCGGTGTTTTACGACGCTTCACTTTTAGGTCGATAATACCTTCGCGAGACTGTGTGATATCGACGAAGTCCTGTTACCACACAAGCTCGATATCCTCCTTGTTGACGCGTCGACCTCGATCGGCACTAACTATCACTTTTATAGAGAAAATAACGTTTTGAACGCGACCCGACCTACGCTTCGTACGCAGTCGTCAAAATAAAACACCGCCACCGGCTAAACGCGCACCTCACGCTCCCCGAATTCGCACACCCGCATCGTCAACTTCATGACCTATCCGAAACCGTAAAACCCCGTTGCACTAACCGCCTTTAAACATTCTTTTTATTCATTTTATTAGATACGTGTTAGTGAAAACTTTCAAGCGTTCATACGAGAAAACGTCCCGCGACATCACGGCGCTCGTTACGGTAAAGTTCCGTCGTACCTAGGCGTACGTATACGAAATGCGTAAAACCTATAAGTGGCGACATCTAAGTCTCTCTCTATATTATCTGATATTATTATAAAAATAATAAAATCTCTTTCAACAGTCCAGTCAGTGTGCGCGCGTTTGTTGTGTGAAGTCAATCGATTAACTTTCATTCATCATTAAATAAAATGGCAGACACCGCAGTAGCTACCGAGGCCCCGGCGCCCGCTACACCAGCGAAAAAGCAGGCGAGACAGGCCGGCGGCGCCGGTGGTGCGAAGAAGCCGAAGGCGAAGCCGACCCATCCCAAAACATCCGAGATGGTCAACAGCGCTATCAAGGAGATGAAGGAGCGCAGCGGATCTTCCCTGCAGGCGATCAAGAAGTACATCGCCGCGCAGTACAAGGTTGACGCTGAGAAACTGGCTCCGTTCATCAGGAAATATCTGAAGAGCGCCGTCGAATCTGGCGCACTGATCCAGACCAAGGGCAAGGGTGCCTCCGGTTCCTTCAAGCTCGAGTCGAAATCGGCCGCGTCCAAGAAACCCGCCGGCGCAGCCGGCAAGGCCGCCGCCGGCAAGGCGCCCGCCGCCGCCGCGAAGGCGAAGAAGGCGACCGCCTCCGCGGCCGGGGCCAAGACCAAGAAGGCAGCAGCCGCCGCCTCTGCCGCATCCAGTTCACCTTCAAAGTCCAAGGCATCGGCCGCCGCCGCCGCCGCCGCTAAGGACAAGAAGGCCGCCGCCGCTAAGAAGAAGCCGGCACCCAAGAAGGCCGCCGCCCCCGCTAAGGCGAAGGGTGGCGCCGCTCCCAAAGCTAAAAAGTCTGCGAAGCCGCCGACCAAGAAACCTAAAGCGCCTAAACCCAAGAAGGCCGCGGCTACACCCAAGTCTAAGCCGGCAGCCAAGAAAGCGTCCGCCGCTAAGAAGTAAGCTACGGTCGCGTTCGCGTTACACCTGCGACGGCGACGACGACGACGACGACGACTGCGACGACAGCGGCACAGTGTCTGCTGACCACCACCATCAAATACAACAAACAACAACACACAGCTGATGATTGATAGTAGTGACAAGTGTGCGTGCGCGTCTTACCTACTGTTGTGCGTGTGTATAATAATACACACACACACACACACTGTGGAGAGAGGCGCGCCCGTGCTTTGTGCGAGTTTGTTCGTTTGTTTATTTTCATCATCGTCCAACCGCGCGCACGCAACGCAGTACGTACGCGTCTATCGTCCTCGGGAAGGAGGAGCTGGAGGGTGCGGAACGCGCTCGACGTGTCTCCGAGCTCGTCACCAATGATTCATCAGAACTGCAATGCAACTGAAGAAACCACGGACGGCGGCACCGAGACGCTTAGCGCGCGTGCATGCGCTCACCACACCAAAAAGCCCTTTTCAGGGCTAACAATAATATCATGAATATGAACAATATTCGTTTCTATTACACAGAGTGTCAAAACGTTGTAAAACAAACACCTAATGACGTACGTACTTATGCATACACGAAATAACTCACAAAACGAATTACCTACCTACCTACCTACCTACCTACCTACCTACCTAAATTCAATATTAGACACGTATGTTATTTATTCTTCAGGAAGCTTACGGTTTAATATCTATAAAGTAAGAATGAAATGTAACGGTACTACTCTTATTAGGTATAACAGAATAAGTTTCTTTATTATTATTATTCAATTCAAAAATAAATGAAAATCGTATTGGTTTTTACTTTAGGTAAGGCTACTTACAATCCCTATTTCAAAACTTATTCAACAGAATAATTATTGAGTGAGACATAATAATTTTATTTAAGTATAATATCATTTCAAAAGTTTCTTTTAATAAATTGTGCTAAATCTCTACCCAACAACAACCACATGCATCCATGCAGCGGTGCTGGCAGTGTACTTACCTACGTGACGCAGCCGCTCGAGACTCGAGAGCGGGCGGGCGCGCTTGCGCGTTCTCTGAATTAGTTTCGTTAGCTGTGCACCCCTCCCACTGACACAGCTACGCGGTACGCTTATAAATATCGCGCTGAGGAATATTTTTTTAGATTCTCTCGACGCGCTCACTGCTGTACGCGTGTATCGTGTTGTTGTTGTGGTTTTCGTGAGCTGTTATAAATCTTTCAATCATGTCTGGTCGCGGTAAAGGTGGCAAGGTGAAGGGAAAGGCAAAGTCCCGTTCCAACCGTGCTGGTCTCCAGTTCCCTGTGGGTCGTATTCACAGGCTGCTGCGTAACGGAAACTACGCAGAGCGCGTGGGTGCCGGCGCTCCCGTCTACTTGGCCGCCGTGATGGAGTATCTGGCTGCTGAGGTCCTCGAGTTGGCCGGCAACGCCGCGAGGGACAACAAGAAGACCAGGATCATCCCGCGTCATCTTCAATTGGCCATCCGCAACGACGAGGAGTTGAACAAGCTGCTCTCCGGTGTGACGATCGCTCAAGGTGGTGTGCTGCCGAACATCCAGGCCGTGCTACTGCCCAAGAAGACCGAGAAGAAGGCTTAAACGTGGTGCCGCCGCCGCCGCCGCCGTGGTGGTGCTTCGTGCGAGTGCCCCCGCACGCGTTTTTCGATATAATACATACACGCATAAATTTATCTATTATGTCGATTGCGCGATGCTCTCCGCTCGTATGCATTCAAAACAAAAGGCCCTTTTCAGGGCCACAATATGATTCGTCAAAATATAATAACAAAGACAGTTTCTTTATCGGTGTTGTCGTCAAACAAAAACGTACCTTAACCTACCTCTCGCAGATTCGCTTTACTTCATAACGAGAGTAGTATAAACTAATACTATGTAAGGGAGGAAGGAGAGACACGAGTTAGTTAACGAGCGAGTTAAATTATGTAGGTGACACCAAAACAAAAACACACAAACACAACACCCCCCCCCCCCCCCCCCCCCCCCCAAATCAACAAATCGAATATTTTTATTGTGGGCATAGGTTATACAGCTGCCAAGTAAATTATTACGAACGAAACCATTCATATTATTATCATGATCTATTTTATATTAATTAAATCTTATTATTCAAATGGATTCGTTATGAAAATTAAAATACTTATAATAAAATCAGCCACACAATTTTAGGTACCACAGAAACACATTTTTTTTTTTTTTTTTTTTTTTTTTAATTATCTATTTATCTATTTATTTATTTATTTATTTATTTATTTATTTATTTATTTACCATTTTATGTTAAGAAAACAATAATGACGAACGAACACAAGCATCACCCCGCCCGCCCCCTTCGCCTCCCTCCCGCGCATCCCCTCTCCCCGCGCGCGATCGACACTCTGGCTTAGGAGCGTTGTGATTGGTCCGCCGTTGCGTCGAATTTCTCACCGCTCGACGCAACTGTACGCCGTGAGGGACGGTATAAATAGAACTGTTAAAAACATTCCCGGATTATACTGCGACTGAACTCCGTTTCGGTAGCACGTGTGTACTCAACAGTCTCATAATGCCGCCCAAGACAAGTGGTAAAGCCGCCAAGAAGTCTGGCAAAGCCCAGAAGAACATCTCCAAGACCGACAAGAAGAAGAAGAAGCACAAGAGGAAGGAGAGTTACGCCATCTACATCTACAAGGTCCTGAAGCAGGTGCACCCCGACACCGGTATCTCCAGCAAGGCCATGTCCATCATGAACTCGTTCGTGAACGACATCTTCGAGCGTATCGCCGCCGAAGCTTCTCGTCTCGCCCACTACAATAAGAGATCGACCATCACGTCCAGGGAGGTGCAGACGTCCGTCAGGCTCCTGCTGCCCGGCGAGCTCGCCAAGCACGCCGTCAGTGAAGGCACCAAGGCCGTCACCAAATACACCAGCTCCAAGTGAGCGCTCCGTCTCAACGCCGCCGCCGCCGCCTCGTGTGTGTACAGTGTTAAACCCAGTGCGTTTGTTCGTGTGTCTTGTTGACTGTGGTGCGTGTTAATTGTGTTAGTGTCATCGTAATGTGCATACATACACACACCTACCCGATGTGCGTCATGTATGTACGTACGAGACGCGCATGATGCACGTGCTACGAGCAGCAAACCACGACGACAAACGTCTGGACGCGCACGCACACCGCGGTGGGATGGGGATGGCAGGAGTAAAAACAAAAGGCCCTTTTCAGGGCCACAAATATGTTCATGTGATAAAATTCACGTTTCTTTAAATTTGATGACAGCCAAAACGTTACTTACCTATCTACCTACCTACCTAACAAACAAAAAGTATAAATAAAAATTAAAGTTTGTTTGTATGTATGTATCGTCATAATGACGAATTTATTGAATGAAGACTTATCAGGGCTTATTATTATTATGTTTTTTTTTTTTTTTTTTTTTTTTTTCTTTATATACCTACCTACACTTACTTACTTACTTACTTCTATCTATGCATCAACAAATACAACATCCACAAGAAACTTCCAGCGTAAACGATAGCTTATTTTAAGATGCAACAAGTCAATGAGACTGTAGCAGTCTTAGCGCTCATAACATAAACATAAGATAACCGTAAATAAGTTCTTTCCAAATAATAATAAATAACAACTGGTACGGTGAGTGTATTATGTAGTTTAATTTCTCACTCAACACTTTTCTATACAAAACACAGTCTATCGCAATAATATAATTATATATATATATATATATATTTTTTTTTTTTTTTTTTTTTCTACACTTTATTCTCATAGAAGTGATGCATGCACCTCTAAACACGTAATTAAAATATAAAAAAAAAAAAAATCTATAGAAAATCATTGATAGAATTTATAACAATTTTAGTTAGCTCGTTGTACTAAAGATGGCGCGCAGGGGCGTGCGCGCTCCTTATAAATAGTCGGAGAGAGCTTGCCTGGTTTTTATTCACTATCGTACGTTCGAACTTCGAAGTGTGTAGGTCCGCGCGCGTCCGTTGCGTGTATTGTTCAGTTGTTTGATAATTATTATTTATCTCTCGTTCCGTGTTGTTTACAATGGCGCGTACTAAGCAGACCGCTCGTAAATCCACCGGTGGTAAGGCGCCGAGGAAACAGCTCGCCACCAAGGCTGCCCGCAAGAGCGCACCGGCCACCGGTGGCGTTAAGAAACCCCATCGCTACAGGCCCGGTACCGTGGCCCTCCGTGAGATCCGTCGCTACCAGAAGAGTACAGAGCTGCTGATCCGCAAGCTTCCGTTCCAGCGTCTCGTGCGTGAGATCGCACAGGACTTCAAGACCGATCTCCGTTTCCAGAGCTCCGCTGTTATGGCGCTGCAGGAGGCTAGCGAAGCTTATCTCGTCGGTCTCTTCGAAGACACCAACCTGTGCGCGATTCACGCGAAGCGCGTCACCATCATGCCCAAGGACATCCAGTTGGCGCGCAGAATCAGAGGCGAACGCGCTTAAACTGCCGCTGCCGCCGCTGACAATGTCACAATACACATCGCCCTCCACGTAGACACTGCCTTCGTGCAGTGCAGCGTGTCTGTGGCTGTGGCTGTGCGTTCATATAAAAGGCCCTTTTCAGGGCCACATATGTATCAGATTATTAAACGTTTCTTTATATCAGACGTCACAAAAACAAAACAAAACTTTTATGCAACTTTATTTATTTCCAAACAAACAAAATACCTATCTATAATATAATTGCTAGCTAGCTAGCTTGCTTGCTTGCTTGCTTGCTAGATCTATCTATCTACACAGCCGTTAAATTTTCATCACCTCACCTATTATATCTACTTTGGTTTACTAGGGACACGCACACAGTATGGTTATATTTTACAATAACAGAATGAAGGCAATCAATTCTACGATCGTTATAATTATTATTATAAAACTATTTGATTTAAGTACAATAAAGAGTAAACTATACAGTATTATTAAGCTGGTGCTTGCCAAGAAACGTAACACATTTTTGAAAAAAAAAAAAAATATATATATATAAATTATAATAATAATAATAATATTATTTAAAAATATGACGTTTAGTTAGTAAGTTCTGTTTTAACGAGACATCGTCCAACCAATCAACGACGAGCGTCGGCTCGCCTCGCCCCGCGCGCCTCCCGTTTCTGTCCTCCCGCCCGCTGAGACCGGCGTACAGTATAAATATAGGCAGAGCCCCGATGAGAAAAAATACCAGTCGCTCGCGTCGTTCGTGTGCGTACACCCGTGCTGAGTGTGATATTATCGTGTGTTGTTGTCGTCGTTTTGAAACCCCACTGCAAAGAAGATGACCGGTCGCGGTAAGGGAGGAAAGGGTCTGGGAAAAGGAGGAGCCAAGCGTCACAGGAAGGTACTTCGTGATAACATCCAAGGTATCACGAAGCCCGCCATCCGTCGTCTGGCTCGCAGAGGCGGCGTGAAACGTATCTCCGGTCTGATCTACGAAGAGACTCGCGGTGTGCTTAAAGTGTTCCTAGAGAACGTCATTCGCGACGCCGTCACTTACACCGAGCACGCCAAGAGGAAGACCGTCACCGCCATGGACGTCGTCTACGCTCTGAAGCGACAGGGTCGCACCCTGTACGGTTTCGGCGGTTAAACACCTGCATCCCCCGCCGGCGGGTGTACGTGTTGCCTGCGCGCAACCAGCTCTACATACGGTGCGGTGGACGTGTGTGCGTGTTGTGTTTGTTGTGAACATAATAATCATACCGTTCAACGTAATACGTATATAGACGCGCACATAAAAAAAGGCCCTTTTCAGGGCCGCATATGATTCGATATTATTAAATATGTTTCTTGAGCGGAATTGTCTAAAAAACGTACCTCTACCTACCTACCTACCTACCTACCTACCTACCTACCTACCTACCTACCTACCTACCAACCTACTTACTTACTTACTTACTTACATGTACGAAAGGTACTGCGAGTGGCAGGCAGGCAGTCATTCAATTCGTTACGTAGTACCAATACACTATAATGTAGACCCCAAACCCACCCAAATTCTTTAGGCTTCGTAAGGTTTTGGAGTTAGTTAGTTAGTTAGTTCCTTCCTACCTACCTACCTACCTACCTACCTACCTACCTACCTACCTACCTACCTACATACCTACCTACGGGAGAGGAGGGGGGGGGAATTATGCGGATATTAATGAGAAATACCTTAATTGTTTTATACATTTATCCGTTTTATTGTTACCTTAAAATTGAGATACACAATATACATAAATAATCCGCTTGCATAGGTCGCTTCGGACGAGAACCGGTGTATTCAACGTAGTATGGACGTTGGCATTCAATACTTACTTACGCTGTAGAACATCTACCAAGCCCAGTTAGGTAGGTAGGTAGGTAGGTACCTACCTACCTCTGTCTGTCTGTCTGTCTGTCTGTCTGTCTGTCTGTCTGTCTGTCTGTCTGTCTGTCTGTCTGTCTGTCTGTCTGTCTGTCTGTCTGTGTCTGTCTGTCTGTCTATCTATCTATCTATCTATCTATCTATCTATCTATCTATCTATCTATCTATCTATTCGTTTGATCGCCTCTCTTCTGTATTGCAATTTTGACAGCATAAATAATTAGGTTTTTTTTTTTGTGTTTTTTGTGTTTTTTTTTTTTTTTTTTTTTTGTGTTTCGGGTACCTATCTTTACTAGTCAGTCTCATTATTTACAGGCAGGCTACAGGCTACTACTACTACTACTACTACTTTTACTGTGAATAGAATGAAGTGAGACGAACGGTGGTACACGGGCCAGCCACGCACGGTACTTACTGGCGCAAAGGCCGGCCGAGTACGCGGCTGCGACGGTCTATTGTCGTTTTACACATTGTTAAATACGCTTTCTGATGCGATTATACCAATCTGTACACTGTCATCTCGTCTGAGGGCACTCTCGTCTTTTAAATAATACACTATGTTTTAATAGGTTGCACGTCCTGGACGGAGTCGTCCGTCCTTAACAGTTCGGCGCTCGCGGTGTTTTACGACGCTTCACTTTTAGGTCGATAATACCTTCGCGAGACTGTGTGATATCGACGAAGTCCTGTTACCACACAAGCTCGATATCCTCCTTGTTGACGCGTCGACCTCGATCGGCACTAACTATCACTTTTATAGAGAAAATAACGTTTTGAACGCGACCCGACCTACGCTTCGTACGCAGTCGTCAAAATAAAACACCGCCACCGGCTAAACGCGCACCTCACGCTCCCCGAATTCGCACACCCGCATCGTCAACTTCATGACCTATCCGAAACCGTAAAACCCCGTTGCACTAACCGCCTTTAAACATTCTTTTTATTCATTTTATTAGATACGTGTTAGTGAAAACTTTCAAGCGTTCATACGAGAAAACGTCCCGCGACATCACGGCGCTCGTTACGGTAAAGTTCCGTCGTACCTAGGCGTACGTATACGAAATGCGTAAAACCTATAAGTGGCGACATCTAAGTCTCTCTCTATATTATCTGATATTATTATAAAAATAATAAAATCTCTTTCAACAGTCCAGTCAGTGTGCGCGCGTTTGTTGTGTGAAGTCAATCGATTAACTTTCATTCATCATTAAATAAAATGGCAGACACCGCAGTAGCTACCGAGGCCCCGGCGCCCGCTACACCAGCGAAAAAGCAGGCGAGACAGGCCGGCGGCGCCGGTGGTGCGAAGAAGCCGAAGGCGAAGCCGACCCATCCCAAAACATCCGAGATGGTCAACAGCGCTATCAAGGAGATGAAGGAGCGCAGCGGATCTTCCCTGCAGGCGATCAAGAAGTACATCGCCGCGCAGTACAAGGTTGACGCTGAGAAACTGGCTCCGTTCATCAGGAAATATCTGAAGAGCGCCGTCGAATCTGGCGCACTGATCCAGACCAAGGGCAAGGGTGCCTCCGGTTCCTTCAAGCTCGAGTCGAAATCGGCCGCGTCCAAGAAACCCGCCGGCGCAGCCGGCAAGGCCGCCGCCGGCAAGGCGCCCGCCGCCGCCGCGAAGGCGAAGAAGGCGACCGCCTCCGCGGCCGGGGCCAAGACCAAGAAGGCAGCAGCCGCCGCCTCTGCCGCATCCAGTTCACCTTCAAAGTCCAAGGCATCGGCCGCCGCCGCCGCCGCCGCTAAGGACAAGAAGGCCGCCGCCGCTAAGAAGAAGCCGGCACCCAAGAAGGCCGCCGCCCCCGCTAAGGCGAAGGGTGGCGCCGCTCCCAAAGCTAAAAAGTCTGCGAAGCCGCCGACCAAGAAACCTAAAGCGCCTAAACCCAAGAAGGCCGCGGCTACACCCAAGTCTAAGCCGGCAGCCAAGAAAGCGTCCGCCGCTAAGAAGTAAGCTACGGTCGCGTTCGCGTTACACCTGCGACGGCGACGACGACGACGACGACGACTGCGACGACAGCGGCACAGTGTCTGCTGACCACCACCATCAAATACAACAAACAACAACACACAGCTGATGATTGATAGTAGTGACAAGTGTGCGTGCGCGTCTTACCTACTGTTGTGCGTGTGTATAATAATACACACACACACACACACTGTGGAGAGAGGCGCGCCCGTGCTTTGTGCGAGTTTGTTCGTTTGTTTATTTTCATCATCGTCCAACCGCGCGCACGCAACGCAGTACGTACGCGTCTATCGTCCTCGGGAAGGAGGAGCTGGAGGGTGCGGAACGCGCTCGACGTGTCTCCGAGCTCGTCACCAATGATTCATCAGAACTGCAATGCAACTGAAGAAACCACGGACGGCGGCACCGAGACGCTTAGCGCGCGTGCATGCGCTCACCACACCAAAAAGCCCTTTTCAGGGCTAACAATAATATCATGAATATGAACAATATTCGTTTCTATTACACAGAGTGTCAAAACGTTGTAAAACAAACACCTAATGACGTACGTACTTATGCATACACGAAATAACTCACAAAACGAATTACCTACCTACCTACCTACCTACCTACCTACCTACCTACCTAAATTCAATATTAGACACGTATGTTATTTATTCTTCAGGAAGCTTACGGTTTAATATCTATAAAGTAAGAATGAAATGTAACGGTACTACTCTTATTAGGTATAACAGAATAAGTTTCTTTATTATTATTATTCAATTCAAAAATAAATGAAAATCGTATTGGTTTTTACTTTAGGTAAGGCTACTTACAATCCCTATTTCAAAACTTATTCAACAGAATAATTATTGAGTGAGACATAATAATTTTATTTAAGTATAATATCATTTCAAAAGTTTCTTTTAATAAATTGTGCTAAATCTCTACCCAACAACAACCACATGCATCCATGCAGCGGTGCTGGCAGTGTACTTACCTACGTGACGCAGCCGCTCGAGACTCGAGAGCGGGCGGGCGCGCTTGCGCGTTCTCTGAATTAGTTTCGTTAGCTGTGCACCCCTCCCACTGACACAGCTACGCGGTACGCTTATAAATATCGCGCTGAGGAATATTTTTTTTTTTTTTATCCCCGACCAGTTCGACTCTATCGCAGACACGACGACCGCGATCGACTCTCTCACAGAGCACGTACAATCTGTCCTGAACACATGTTCAAGGGAGGTTCCGGCGACGGATAACCGTCGCGGGAAACTGCCGGACGATGTACGTGCACTGATGACGGAGAAGAACGCAGCCGTCCGTGCGTACAGTAGCTTTCCCTGCACGGCTAACAAAATCCACATGCGCTACTTGCAGCGTGCTGTAAGTAAACGCGTGAAGGAATTTCGTGACGCCGACTGGGATAAGCTACTGAGCAGCCTAGAGCCGAACCATCTAGCATTCTGGCAACTCCAAAGGAAACTCAATCCCCGAGGAGGTGGCTCAGCCTCAATGCCCCCACTGATCCGCCCGGACGCGTCTCTCGCTTTCGAAGACATCGACAAAGCCGAATGCTTAGCCGACAGTCTAGAGGCCCAGTGCTCGCCCAGCTCTCAACCAGTAGACCAGGCGCACCTCGATGAGGTCGACGCTGAAGTCGAACGTAGAGCCTCCCTCCCGCCCGTCGAAGACCCTGAGTATCCTCTGGCTCCCGTCACACCGGCGGAAGTGCACGAGCTCATAAAGGGTCTGAAACCTCGTAAAGCCCCTGGCTCTGATGGTATCACCAATAGGGTGGTCCAATTGTTCCCCGCCCACCTGATAATGCTCTTGGCCACCATCTTCAATGGAGCCATGAACAATAATGTCTTCCCGCAAGTGTGGAAAGAGGCCACAGTAATCGGTATTGCCAAACCCGGTAAACCCAAGAAGGAGCCCGCGAGCTACCGCCCCATTAGCCTGCTCACAGTCATGGGCAAACTCTACGAGAGGCTTATTTATAAGCGTCTCAGAGACTACGCCGAGACTAAGGGCCTTATTCCCCACGAACAGTTTGGATTCCGTACCAAACATTCGTCGACCCATCAGGTCTACCGTATTGTCGAGGACATAAGCGCCGGCTTTCAACGCGGCCTTATGACAGGAGCTATCTTCTTTGATATAGCGAAAGCGTTCGACAAAGTCTGGCACAACGGCTTGATTTACAAGCTGTACCAACTCGGTGTGCCCGAGCGTCTCGTGCTCATCTTACGAGACTTTTTGTCGAATCGCACCTTTCGCTATCGCATAGAGGGAGCCCTCTCCTCCTCCCATCCCATACGCGCAGGAGTCCCTCAGGGCTCTGTGATATCCCCCCTGGCTTTTACGCTTTACACCAGCGACATCCCGAAGTTTAAAAAGGCTCAGTTGGCTCTGTTCGCAGACGATACGGCCGTTTACTACAGAGGGAAGAGTCATAATGTCATCACCAACACTCTCCAGACTGCAGCCGACAAGCTCGGTGCGTGGTTTAGAAAGTGGCGGATCGAAGTCAATCCTGACAAAAGCCAAGCGGTTCTTTTCATAAAACCGAGAAAACTCCCCCCAAAGCCCAAACCTGTCACCATGTTCGGCAAGCCTATCCCTTGGGAGAAGCGAGCCAAATATCTAGGTGTCACTCTCGATCAACGCCTCTCCTTTTCTGAGCATGTAAGTAAGGTGCGTTCGCGCGCCGCCTTCGCTCTCTCTAGGCTTCACTCCCTTGTCCACGAAAATAGCAAATTGTCACTCAAGTGCAAATTGCGATTGTACACCGCGTGCATCCGCCCCATCATGACCTATGCGAGTCCGGTCTTTGCCCAAGCAAAATCACATGTCATCCATAAGATGCAAGCCATTCAAAATCGTTTCCTCCGTAAATGCACGGGAGCCCCCTGGTTCGTTCGGAACACAAACCTCCATGTAGAGCTTAGAATGCCTACAATAGCCCAATTTCTGAAACGCTCTTCCAAGCGATTCTTCGACTCTGCCGCCACCCACCGCAACACTCTCGTTGTGCAGGCCGCCAATTATACCCCCTCCCGCATTAGCGCGATCCGCCGTCCAAGGCACGCACTGACCGACCCAGACGACCCCACCACTCTCATTCAGGAGAGCCGTAGGGAAACTAGTACAGCTCGAAGAGTACACACAACACGAACACGATCACAATTCCGACCTCGCTTTAGAGGTCCCGCGCGAAATCGACGACCCCGATTAATAAGCCCTCCCCGTCCCTTGACGACGCTTAACGATGTGCCAGCATGTGGTTTAGCTGAGCCTGTAATCCAAACTCCCCCGACTAATAATAATCAGAACCCTGATATTATCCAGCCACCGACGGTCCCTTGCCACCCTCCCTCCGACACTGCCCTAAGCCGAGGTTCGAGCCCCACCTGGGGTGCCCTTAGCGAGCAGTCGTCTAGCATAAGTAGATTTTAGTATAAACCCCCTGGCTGGAGGCGTAAACTTCGTTAGGAGCTTGCGGCACCACAGGAAAGTCCGGTTAAGGAGCAGGAACCCCCAGTGGTTATACCTCCGAGATGCCATTACAAAAAAAAAAAAAAAAAAAAAAAAAAAATATTTTTTTAGATTCTCTCGACGCGCTCACTGCTGTACGCGTGTATCGTGTTGTTGTTGTGGTTTTCGTGAGCTGTTATAAATCTTTCAATCATGTCTGGTCGCGGTAAAGGTGGCAAGGTGAAGGGAAAGGCAAAGTCCCGTTCCAACCGTGCTGGTCTCCAGTTCCCTGTGGGTCGTATTCACAGGCTGCTGCGTAACGGAAACTACGCAGAGCGCGTGGGTGCCGGCGCTCCCGTCTACTTGGCCGCCGTGATGGAGTATCTGGCTGCTGAGGTCCTCGAGTTGGCCGGCAACGCCGCGAGGGACAACAAGAAGACCAGGATCATCCCGCGTCATCTTCAATTGGCCATCCGCAACGACGAGGAGTTGAACAAGCTGCTCTCCGGTGTGACGATCGCTCAAGGTGGTGTGCTGCCGAACATCCAGGCCGTGCTACTGCCCAAGAAGACCGAGAAGAAGGCTTAAACGTGGTGCCGCCGCCGCCGCCGCCGTGGTGGTGCTTCGTGCGAGTGCCCCCGCACGCGTTTTTCGATATAATACATACACGCATAAATTTATCTATTATGTCGATTGCGCGATGCTCTCCGCTCGTATGCATTCAAAACAAAAGGCCCTTTTCAGGGCCACAATATGATTCGTCAAAATATAATAACAAAGACAGTTTCTTTATCGGTGTTGTCGTCAAACAAAAACGTACCTTAACCTACCTCTCGCAGATTCGCTTTACTTCATAACGAGAGTAGTATAAACTAATACTATGTAAGGGAGGAAGGAGAGACACGAGTTAGTTAACGAGCGAGTTAAATTATGTAGGTGACACCAAAACAAAAACACACAAACACAACACCCCCCCCCCCCCCCCCCCCCCCAAATCAACAAATCGAATATTTTTATTGTGGGCATAGGTTATACAGCTGCCAAGTAAATTATTACGAACGAAACCATTCATATTATTATCATGATCTATTTTATATTAATTAAATCTTATTATTCAAATGGATTCGTTATGAAAATTAAAATACTTATAATAAAATCAGCCACACAATTTTAGGTACCACAGAAACACATTTTTTTTTTTTTTTTATTTTATTTTTTTTAATTATCTATTTATCTATTTATTTATTTATTTATTTATTTATTTATTTATTTATTTATTTACCATTTTATGTTAAGAAAACAATAATGACGAACGAACACAAGCATCACCCCGCCCGCCCCCTTCGCCTCCCTCCCGCGCATCCCCTCTCCCCGCGCGCGATCGACACTCTGGCTTAGGAGCGTTGTGATTGGTCCGCCGTTGCGTCGAATTTCTCACCGCTCGACGCAACTGTACGCCGTGAGGGACGGTATAAATAGAACTGTTAAAAACATTCCCGGATTATACTGCGACTGAACTCCGTTTCGGTAGCACGTGTGTACTCAACAGTCTCATAATGCCGCCCAAGACAAGTGGTAAAGCCGCCAAGAAGTCTGGCAAAGCCCAGAAGAACATCTCCAAGACCGACAAGAAGAAGAAGAAGCACAAGAGGAAGGAGAGTTACGCCATCTACATCTACAAGGTCCTGAAGCAGGTGCACCCCGACACCGGTATCTCCAGCAAGGCCATGTCCATCATGAACTCGTTCGTGAACGACATCTTCGAGCGTATCGCCGCCGAAGCTTCTCGTCTCGCCCACTACAATAAGAGATCGACCATCACGTCCAGGGAGGTGCAGACGTCCGTCAGGCTCCTGCTGCCCGGCGAGCTCGCCAAGCACGCCGTCAGTGAAGGCACCAAGGCCGTCACCAAATACACCAGCTCCAAGTGAGCGCTCCGTCTCAACGCCGCCGCCGCCGCCTCGTGTGTGTACAGTGTTAAACCCAGTGCGTTTGTTCGTGTGTCTTGTTGACTGTGGTGCGTGTTAATTGTGTTAGTGTCATCGTAATGTGCATACATACACACACCTACCCGATGTGCGTCATGTATGTACGTACGAGACGCGCATGATGCACGTGCTACGAGCAGCAAACCACGACGACAAACGTCTGGACGCGCACGCACACCGCGGTGGGATGGGGATGGCAGGAGTAAAAACAAAAGGCCCTTTTCAGGGCCACAAATATGTTCATGTGATAAAATTCACGTTTCTTTAAATTTGATGACAGCCAAAACGTTACTTACCTATCTACCTACCTACCTAACAAACAAAAAGTATAAATAAAAATTAAAGTTTGTTTGTATGTATGTATCGTCATAATGACGAATTTATTGAATGAAGACTTATCAGGGCTTATTATTATTATGTTTTTTTTTTTTTTTTTTTTTTTTTTCTTTATATACCTACCTACACTTACTTACTTACTTACTTCTATCTATGCATCAACAAATACAACATCCACAAGAAACTTCCAGCGTAAACGATAGCTTATTTTAAGATGCAACAAGTCAATGAGACTGTAGCAGTCTTAGCGCTCATAACATAAACATAAGATAACCGTAAATAAGTTCTTTCCAAATAATAATAAATAACAACTGGTACGGTGAGTGTATTATGTAGTTTAATTTCTCACTCAACACTTTTCTATACAAAACACAGTCTATCGCAATAATATAATTATATATATATATATATATATTTTTTTTTTTTTTTTTTTTTCTACACTTTATTCTCATAGAAGTGATGCATGCACCTCTAAACACGTAATTAAAATATAAAAAAAAAAAAAATCTATAGAAAATCATTGATAGAATTTATAACAATTTTAGTTAGCTCGTTGTACTAAAGATGGCGCGCAGGGGCGTGCGCGCTCCTTATAAATAGTCGGAGAGAGCTTGCCTGGTTTTTATTCACTATCGTACGTTCGAACTTCGAAGTGTGTAGGTCCGCGCGCGTCCGTTGCGTGTATTGTTCAGTTGTTTGATAATTATTATTTATCTCTCGTTCCGTGTTGTTTACAATGGCGCGTACTAAGCAGACCGCTCGTAAATCCACCGGTGGTAAGGCGCCGAGGAAACAGCTCGCCACCAAGGCTGCCCGCAAGAGCGCACCGGCCACCGGTGGCGTTAAGAAACCCCATCGCTACAGGCCCGGTACCGTGGCCCTCCGTGAGATCCGTCGCTACCAGAAGAGTACAGAGCTGCTGATCCGCAAGCTTCCGTTCCAGCGTCTCGTGCGTGAGATCGCACAGGACTTCAAGACCGATCTCCGTTTCCAGAGCTCCGCTGTTATGGCGCTGCAGGAGGCTAGCGAAGCTTATCTCGTCGGTCTCTTCGAAGACACCAACCTGTGCGCGATTCACGCGAAGCGCGTCACCATCATGCCCAAGGACATCCAGTTGGCGCGCAGAATCAGAGGCGAACGCGCTTAAACTGCCGCTGCCGCCGCTGACAATGTCACAATACACATCGCCCTCCACGTAGACACTGCCTTCGTGCAGTGCAGCGTGTCTGTGGCTGTGGCTGTGCGTTCATATAAAAGGCCCTTTTCAGGGCCACATATGTATCAGATTATTAAACGTTTCTTTATATCAGACGTCACAAAAACAAAACAAAACTTTTATGCAACTTTATTTATTTCCAAACAAACAAAATACCTATCTATAATATAATTGCTAGCTAGCTAGCTAGCTTGCTTGCTTGCTTGCTAGATCTATCTATCTACACAGCCGTTAAATTTTCATCACCTCACCTATTATATCTACTTTGGTTTACTAGGGACAGCACACAGTATGGTTATATTTTACAATAACAGAATGAAGGCAATCAATTCTACGATCGTTATAATTATTATTATAAAACTATTTGATTTAAGTACAATAAAGAGTAAACTATACAGTATTATTAAGCTGGTGCTTGCCAAGAAACGTAACACATTTTTGAAAAAAAAAAAAAATATATATATATAAATTATAATAATAATAATAATATTATTTAAAAATATGACGTTTAGTTAGTAAGTTCTGTTTTAACGAGACATCGTCCAACCAATCAACGACGAGCGTCGGCTCGCCTCGCCCCGCGCGCCTCCCGTTTCTGTCCTCCCGCCCGCTGAGACCGGCGTACAGTATAAATATAGGCAGAGCCCCGATGAGAAAAAATACCAGTCGCTCGCGTCGTTCGTGTGCGTACACCCGTGCTGAGTGTGATATTATCGTGTGTTGTTGTCGTCGTTTTGAAACCCCACTGCAAAGAAGATGACCGGTCGCGGTAAGGGAGGAAAGGGTCTGGGAAAAGGAGGAGCCAAGCGTCACAGGAAGGTACTTCGTGATAACATCCAAGGTATCACGAAGCCCGCCATCCGTCGTCTGGCTCGCAGAGGCGGCGTGAAACGTATCTCCGGTCTGATCTACGAAGAGACTCGCGGTGTGCTTAAAGTGTTCCTAGAGAACGTCATTCGCGACGCCGTCACTTACACCGAGCACGCCAAGAGGAAGACCGTCACCGCCATGGACGTCGTCTACGCTCTGAAGCGACAGGGTCGCACCCTGTACGGTTTCGGCGGTTAAACACCTGCATCCCCCGCCGGCGGGTGTACGTGTTGCCTGCGCGCAACCAGCTCTACATACGGTGCGGTGGACGTGTGTGCGTGTTGTGTTTGTTGTGAACATAATAATCATACCGTTCAACGTAATACGTATATAGACGCGCACATAAAAAAAGGCCCTTTTCAGGGCCGCATATGATTCGATATTATTAAATATGTTTCTTGAGCGGAATTGTCTAAAAAACGTACCTCTACCTACCTACCTACCTACCTACCTACCTACCTACCTACCTACCTACCTACCTACCAACCTACTTACTTACTTACTTACTTACATGTACGAAAGGTACTGCGAGTGGCAGGCAGGCAGTCATTCAATTCGTTACGTAGTACCAATACACTATAATGTAGACCCCAAACCCACCCAAATTCTTTAGGCTTCGTAAGGTTTTGGAGTTAGTTAGTTAGTTAGTTCCTTCCTACCTACCTACCTACCTACCTACCTACCTACCTACCTACCTACCTACCTACATACCTACCTACGGGAGAGGAGGGGGGGGGAATTATGCGGATATTAATGAGAAATACCTTAATTGTTTTATACATTTATCCGTTTTATTGTTACCTTAAAATTGAGATACACAATATACATAAATAATCCGCTTGCATAGGTCGCTTCGGACGAGAACCGGTGTATTCAACGTAGTATGGACGTTGGCATTCAATACTTACTTACGCTGTAGAACATCTACCAAGCCCAGTTAGGTAGGTAGGTAGGTAGGTACCTACCTACCTCTGTCTGTCTGTCTGTCTGTCTGTCTGTCTGTCTGTCTGTCTGTCTGTCTGTCTGTCTGTCTGTCTGTCTGTCTGTCTGTCTGTCTGTCTGTCTGTCTGTCTATCTATCTATCTATCTATCTATCTATCTATCTATCTATCTATCTATCTATCTATTCGTTTGATCGCCTCTCTTCTGTATTGCAATTTTGACAGCATAAATAATTAGGTTTTTTTTTTTGTGTTTTTTGTGTTTTTTTTTTTTTTTTTTTTTTGTGTTTCGGGTACCTATCTTTACTAGTCAGTCTCATTATTTACAGGCAGGCTACAGGCTACTACTACTACTACTACTACTTTTACTGTGAATAGAATGAAGTGAGACGAACGGTGGTACACGGGCCAGCCACGCACGGTACTTACTGGCGCAAAGGCCGGCCGAGTACGCGGCTGCGACGGTCTATTGTCGTTTTACACATTGTTAAATACGCTTTCTGATGCGATTATACCAATCTGTACACTGTCATCTCGTCTGAGGGCACTCTCGTCTTTTAAATAATACACTATGTTTTAATAGGTTGCACGTCCTGGACGGAGTCGTCCGTCCTTAACAGTTCGGCGCTCGCGGTGTTTTACGACGCTTCACTTTTAGGTCGATAATACCTTCGCGAGACTGTGTGATATCGACGAAGTCCTGTTACCACACAAGCTCGATATCCTCCTTGTTGACGCGTCGACCTCGATCGGCACTAACTATCACTTTTATAGAGAAAATAACGTTTTGAACGCGACCCGACCTACGCTTCGTACGCAGTCGTCAAAATAAAACACCGCCACCGGCTAAACGCGCACCTCACGCTCCCCGAATTCGCACACCCGCATCGTCAACTTCATGACCTATCCGAAACCGTAAAACCCCGTTGCACTAACCGCCTTTAAACATTCTTTTTATTCATTTTATTAGATACGTGTTAGTGAAAACTTTCAAGCGTTCATACGAGAAAACGTCCCGCGACATCACGGCGCTCGTTACGGTAAAGTTCCGTCGTACCTAGGCGTACGTATACGAAATGCGTAAAACCTATAAGTGGCGACATCTAAGTCTCTCTCTATATTATCTGATATTATTATAAAAATAATAAAATCTCTTTCAACAGTCCAGTCAGTGTGCGCGCGTTTGTTGTGTGAAGTCAATCGATTAACTTTCATTCATCATTAAATAAAATGGCAGACACCGCAGTAGCTACCGAGGCCCCGGCGCCCGCTACACCAGCGAAAAAGCAGGCGAGACAGGCCGGCGGCGCCGGTGGTGCGAAGAAGCCGAAGGCGAAGCCGACCCATCCCAAAACATCCGAGATGGTCAACAGCGCTATCAAGGAGATGAAGGAGCGCAGCGGATCTTCCCTGCAGGCGATCAAGAAGTACATCGCCGCGCAGTACAAGGTTGACGCTGAGAAACTGGCTCCGTTCATCAGGAAATATCTGAAGAGCGCCGTCGAATCTGGCGCACTGATCCAGACCAAGGGCAAGGGTGCCTCCGGTTCCTTCAAGCTCGAGTCGAAATCGGCCGCGTCCAAGAAACCCGCCGGCGCAGCCGGCAAGGCCGCCGCCGGCAAGGCGCCCGCCGCCGCCGCGAAGGCGAAGAAGGCGACCGCCTCCGCGGCCGGGGCCAAGACCAAGAAGGCAGCAGCCGCCGCCTCTGCCGCATCCAGTTCACCTTCAAAGTCCAAGGCATCGGCCGCCGCCGCCGCCGCCGCTAAGGACAAGAAGGCCGCCGCCGCTAAGAAGAAGCCGGCACCCAAGAAGGCCGCCGCCCCCGCTAAGGCGAAGGGTGGCGCCGCTCCCAAAGCTAAAAAGTCTGCGAAGCCGCCGACCAAGAAACCTAAAGCGCCTAAACCCAAGAAGGCCGCGGCTACACCCAAGTCTAAGCCGGCAGCCAAGAAAGCGTCCGCCGCTAAGAAGTAAGCTACGGTCGCGTTCGCGTTACACCTGCGACGGCGACGACGACGACGACGACGACTGCGACGACAGCGGCACAGTGTCTGCTGACCACCACCATCAAATACAACAAACAACAACACACAGCTGATGATTGATAGTAGTGACAAGTGTGCGTGCGCGTCTTACCTACTGTTGTGCGTGTGTATAATAATACACACACACACACACACTGTGGAGAGAGGCGCGCCCGTGCTTTGTGCGAGTTTGTTCGTTTGTTTATTTTCATCATCGTCCAACCGCGCGCACGCAACGCAGTACGTACGCGTCTATCGTCCTCGGGAAGGAGGAGCTGGAGGGTGCGGAACGCGCTCGACGTGTCTCCGAGCTCGTCACCAATGATTCATCAGAACTGCAATGCAACTGAAGAAACCACGGACGGCGGCACCGAGACGCTTAGCGCGCGTGCATGCGCTCACCACACCAAAAAGCCCTTTTCAGGGCTAACAATAATATCATGAATATGAACAATATTCGTTTCTATTACACAGAGTGTCAAAACGTTGTAAAACAAACACCTAATGACGTACGTACTTATGCATACACGAAATAACTCACAAAACGAATTACCTACCTACCTACCTACCTACCTACCTACCTACCTACCTAAATTCAATATTAGACACGTATGTTATTTATTCTTCAGGAAGCTTACGGTTTAATATCTATAAAGTAAGAATGAAATGTAACGGTACTACTCTTATTAGGTATAACAGAATAAGTTTCTTTATTATTATTATTCAATTCAAAAATAAATGAAAATCGTATTGGTTTTTACTTTAGGTAAGGCTACTTACAATCCCTATTTCAAAACTTATTCAACAGAATAATTATTGAGTGAGACATAATAATTTTATTTAAGTATAATATCATTTCAAAAGTTTCTTTTAATAAATTGTGCTAAATCTCTACCCAACAACAACCACATGCATCCATGCAGCGGTGCTGGCAGTGTACTTACCTACGTGACGCAGCCGCTCGAGACTCGAGAGCGGGCGGGCGCGCTTGCGCGTTCTCTGAATTAGTTTCGTTAGCTGTGCACCCCTCCCACTGACACAGCTACGCGGTACGCTTATAAATATCGCGCTGAGGAATATTTTTTTAGATTCTCTCGACGCGCTCACTGCTGTACGCGTGTATCGTGTTGTTGTTGTGGTTTTCGTGAGCTGTTATAAATCTTTCAATCATGTCTGGTCGCGGTAAAGGTGGCAAGGTGAAGGGAAAGGCAAAGTCCCGTTCCAACCGTGCTGGTCTCCAGTTCCCTGTGGGTCGTATTCACAGGCTGCTGCGTAACGGAAACTACGCAGAGCGCGTGGGTGCCGGCGCTCCCGTCTACTTGGCCGCCGTGATGGAGTATCTGGCTGCTGAGGTCCTCGAGTTGGCCGGCAACGCCGCGAGGGACAACAAGAAGACCAGGATCATCCCGCGTCATCTTCAATTGGCCATCCGCAACGACGAGGAGTTGAACAAGCTGCTCTCCGGTGTGACGATCGCTCAAGGTGGTGTGCTGCCGAACATCCAGGCCGTGCTACTGCCCAAGAAGACCGAGAAGAAGGCTTAAACGTGGTGCCGCCGCCGCCGCCGCCGTGGTGGTGCTTCGTGCGAGTGCCCCCGCACGCGTTTTTCGATATAATACATACACGCATAAATTTATCTATTATGTCGATTGCGCGATGCTCTCCGCTCGTATGCATTCAAAACAAAAGGCCCTTTTCAGGGCCACAATATGATTCGTCAAAATATAATAACAAAGACAGTTTCTTTATCGGTGTTGTCGTCAAACAAAAACGTACCTTAACCTACCTCTCGCAGATTCGCTTTACTTCATAACGAGAGTAGTATAAACTAATACTATGTAAGGGAGGAAGGAGAGACACGAGTTAGTTAACGAGCGAGTTAAATTATGTAGGTGACACCAAAACAAAAACACACAAACACAACACCCCCCCCCCCCCCCCCCCCCCCAAATCAACAAATCGAATATTTTTATTGTGGGCATAGGTTATACAGCTGCCAAGTAAATTATTACGAACGAAACCATTCATATTATTATCATGATCTATTTTATATTAATTAAATCTTATTATTCAAATGGATTCGTTATGAAAATTAAAATACTTATAATAAAATCAGCCACACAATTTTAGGTACCACAGAAACACATTTTTTTTTTTTTTTTATTTTATTTTTTTTAATTATCTATTTATCTATTTATTTATTTATTTATTTATTTATTTATTTATTTATTTATTTACCATTTTATGTTAAGAAAACAATAATGACGAACGAACACAAGCATCACCCCGCCCGCCCCCTTCGCCTCCCTCCCGCGCATCCCCTCTCCCCGCGCGCGATCGACACTCTGGCTTAGGAGCGTTGTGATTGGTCCGCCGTTGCGTCGAATTTCTCACCGCTCGACGCAACTGTACGCCGTGAGGGACGGTATAAATAGAACTGTTAAAAACATTCCCGGATTATACTGCGACTGAACTCCGTTTCGGTAGCACGTGTGTACTCAACAGTCTCATAATGCCGCCCAAGACAAGTGGTAAAGCCGCCAAGAAGTCTGGCAAAGCCCAGAAGAACATCTCCAAGACCGACAAGAAGAAGAAGAAGCACAAGAGGAAGGAGAGTTACGCCATCTACATCTACAAGGTCCTGAAGCAGGTGCACCCCGACACCGGTATCTCCAGCAAGGCCATGTCCATCATGAACTCGTTCGTGAACGACATCTTCGAGCGTATCGCCGCCGAAGCTTCTCGTCTCGCCCACTACAATAAGAGATCGACCATCACGTCCAGGGAGGTGCAGACGTCCGTCAGGCTCCTGCTGCCCGGCGAGCTCGCCAAGCACGCCGTCAGTGAAGGCACCAAGGCCGTCACCAAATACACCAGCTCCAAGTGAGCGCTCCGTCTCAACGCCGCCGCCGCCGCCTCGTGTGTGTACAGTGTTAAACCCAGTGCGTTTGTTCGTGTGTCTTGTTGACTGTGGTGCGTGTTAATTGTGTTAGTGTCATCGTAATGTGCATACATACACACACCTACCCGATGTGCGTCATGTATGTACGTACGAGACGCGCATGATGCACGTGCTACGAGCAGCAAACCACGACGACAAACGTCTGGACGCGCACGCACACCGCGGTGGGATGGGGATGGCAGGAGTAAAAACAAAAGGCCCTTTTCAGGGCCACAAATATGTTCATGTGATAAAATTCACGTTTCTTTAAATTTGATGACAGCCAAAACGTTACTTACCTATCTACCTACCTACCTAACAAACAAAAAGTATAAATAAAAATTAAAGTTTGTTTGTATGTATGTATCGTCATAATGACGAATTTATTGAATGAAGACTTATCAGGGCTTATTATTATTATGTTTTTTTTTTTTTTTTTTTTTTTTTTCTTTATATACCTACCTACACTTACTTACTTACTTACTTCTATCTATGCATCAACAAATACAACATCCACAAGAAACTTCCAGCGTAAACGATAGCTTATTTTAAGATGCAACAAGTCAATGAGACTGTAGCAGTCTTAGCGCTCATAACATAAACATAAGATAACCGTAAATAAGTTCTTTCCAAATAATAATAAATAACAACTGGTACGGTGAGTGTATTATGTAGTTTAATTTCTCACTCAACACTTTTCTATACAAAACACAGTCTATCGCAATAATATAATTATATATATATATATATATATTTTTTTTTTTTTTTTTTTTTTCTACACTTTATTCTCATAGAAGTGATGCATGCACCTCTAAACACGTAATTAAAATATAAAAAAAAAAAAAATCTATAGAAAATCATTGATAGAATTTATAACAATTTTAGTTAGCTCGTTGTACTAAAGATGGCGCGCAGGGGCGTGCGCGCTCCTTATAAATAGTCGGAGAGAGCTTGCCTGGTTTTTATTCACTATCGTACGTTCGAACTTCGAAGTGTGTAGGTCCGCGCGCGTCCGTTGCGTGTATTGTTCAGTTGTTTGATAATTATTATTTATCTCTCGTTCCGTGTTGTTTACAATGGCGCGTACTAAGCAGACCGCTCGTAAATCCACCGGTGGTAAGGCGCCGAGGAAACAGCTCGCCACCAAGGCTGCCCGCAAGAGCGCACCGGCCACCGGTGGCGTTAAGAAACCCCATCGCTACAGGCCCGGTACCGTGGCCCTCCGTGAGATCCGTCGCTACCAGAAGAGTACAGAGCTGCTGATCCGCAAGCTTCCGTTCCAGCGTCTCGTGCGTGAGATCGCACAGGACTTCAAGACCGATCTCCGTTTCCAGAGCTCCGCTGTTATGGCGCTGCAGGAGGCTAGCGAAGCTTATCTCGTCGGTCTCTTCGAAGACACCAACCTGTGCGCGATTCACGCGAAGCGCGTCACCATCATGCCCAAGGACATCCAGTTGGCGCGCAGAATCAGAGGCGAACGCGCTTAAACTGCCGCTGCCGCCGCTGACAATGTCACAATACACATCGCCCTCCACGTAGACACTGCCTTCGTGCAGTGCAGCGTGTCTGTGGCTGTGGCTGTGCGTTCATATAAAAGGCCCTTTTCAGGGCCACATATGTATCAGATTATTAAACGTTTCTTTATATCAGACGTCACAAAAACAAAACAAAACTTTTATGCAACTTTATTTATTTCCAAACAAACAAAATACCTATCTATAATATAATTGCTAGCTAGCTAGCTAGCTTGCTTGCTTGCTTGCTAGATCTATCTATCTACACAGCCGTTAAATTTTCATCACCTCACCTATTATATCTACTTTGGTTTACTAGGGACACGCACACAGTATGGTTATATTTTACAATAACAGAATGAAGGCAATCAATTCTACGATCGTTATAATTATTATTATAAAACTATTTGATTTAAGTACAATAAAGAGTAAACTATACAGTATTATTAAGCTGGTGCTTGCCAAGAAACGTAACACATTTTTGAAAAAAAAAAAAAATATATATATATAAATTATAATAATAATAATAATATTATTTAAAAATATGACGTTTAGTTAGTAAGTTCTGTTTTAACGAGACATCGTCCAACCAATCAACGACGAGCGTCGGCTCGCCTCGCCCCGCGCGCCTCCCGTTTCTGTCCTCCCGCCCGCTGAGACCGGCGTACAGTATAAATATAGGCAGAGCCCCGATGAGAAAAAATACCAGTCGCTCGCGTCGTTCGTGTGCGTACACCCGTGCTGAGTGTGATATTATCGTGTGTTGTTGTCGTCGTTTTGAAACCCCACTGCAAAGAAGATGACCGGTCGCGGTAAGGGAGGAAAGGGTCTGGGAAAAGGAGGAGCCAAGCGTCACAGGAAGGTACTTCGTGATAACATCCAAGGTATCACGAAGCCCGCCATCCGTCGTCTGGCTCGCAGAGGCGGCGTGAAACGTATCTCCGGTCTGATCTACGAAGAGACTCGCGGTGTGCTTAAAGTGTTCCTAGAGAACGTCATTCGCGACGCCGTCACTTACACCGAGCACGCCAAGAGGAAGACCGTCACCGCCATGGACGTCGTCTACGCTCTGAAGCGACAGGGTCGCACCCTGTACGGTTTCGGCGGTTAAACACCTGCATCCCCCGCCGGCGGGTGTACGTGTTGCCTGCGCGCAACCAGCTCTACATACGGTGCGGTGGACGTGTGTGCGTGTTGTGTTTGTTGTGAACATAATAATCATACCGTTCAACGTAATACGTATATAGACGCGCACATAAAAAAAGGCCCTTTTCAGGGCCGCATATGATTCGATATTATTAAATATGTTTCTTGAGCGGAATTGTCTAAAAAACGTACCTCTACCTACCTACCTACCTACCTACCTACCTACCTACCTACCTACCTACCTACCTACCAACCTACTTACTTACTTACTTACTTACATGTACGAAAGGTACTGCGAGTGGCAGGCAGGCAGTCATTCAATTCGTTACGTAGTACCAATACACTATAATGTAGACCCCAAACCCACCCAAATTCTTTAGGCTTCGTAAGGTTTTGGAGTTAGTTAGTTAGTTAGTTCCTTCCTACCTACCTACCTACCTACCTACCTACCTACCTACCTACCTACCTACCTACATACCTACCTACGGGAGAGGAGGGGGGGGGAATTATGCGGATATTAATGAGAAATACCTTAATTGTTTTATACATTTATCCGTTTTATTGTTACCTTAAAATTGAGATACACAATATACATAAATAATCCGCTTGCATAGGTCGCTTCGGACGAGAACCGGTGTATTCAACGTAGTATGGACGTTGGCATTCAATACTTACTTACGCTGTAGAACATCTACCAAGCCCAGTTAGGTAGGTAGGTAGGTAGGTACCTACCTACCTCTGTCTGTCTGTCTGTCTGTCTGTCTGTCTGTCTGTCTGTCTGTCTGTCTGTCTGTCTGTCTGTCTGTCTGTCTGTCTGTCTGTCTGTCTGTCTGTCTGTCTGTCTATCTATCTATCTATCTATCTATCTATCTATCTATCTATCTATCTATCTATCTATTCGTTTGATCGCCTCTCTTCTGTATTGCAATTTTGACAGCATAAATAATTAGGTTTTTTTTTTTGTGTTTTTTGTGTTTTTTTTTTTTTTTTTTTTTTGTGTTTCGGGTACCTATCTTTACTAGTCAGTCTCATTATTTACAGGCAGGCTACAGGCTACTACTACTACTACTACTACTTTTACTGTGAATAGAATGAAGTGAGACGAACGGTGGTACACGGGCCAGCCACGCACGGTACTTACTGGCGCAAAGGCCGGCCGAGTACGCGGCTGCGACGGTCTATTGTCGTTTTACACATTGTTAAATACGCTTTCTGATGCGATTATACCAATCTGTACACTGTCATCTCGTCTGAGGGCACTCTCGTCTTTTAAATAATACACTATGTTTTAATAGGTTGCACGTCCTGGACGGAGTCGTCCGTCCTTAACAGTTCGGCGCTCGCGGTGTTTTACGACGCTTCACTTTTAGGTCGATAATACCTTCGCGAGACTGTGTGATATCGACGAAGTCCTGTTACCACACAAGCTCGATATCCTCCTTGTTGACGCGTCGACCTCGATCGGCACTAACTATCACTTTTATAGAGAAAATAACGTTTTGAACGCGACCCGACCTACGCTTCGTACGCAGTCGTCAAAATAAAACACCGCCACCGGCTAAACGCGCACCTCACGCTCCCCGAATTCGCACACCCGCATCGTCAACTTCATGACCTATCCGAAACCGTAAAACCCCGTTGCACTAACCGCCTTTAAACATTCTTTTTATTCATTTTATTAGATACGTGTTAGTGAAAACTTTCAAGCGTTCATACGAGAAAATTTCCTGCCCGACTGCCCGACTCCCGACTCCGACTCCGACACTAGTAATAATAATAAGGATAAGTAGGCTCGCGCCTTTTATAGTTGCCGCTAAGCAAAATTTGTGAGCAGGCGCTGCGATCGCCGCTCTCGGCTAATCAGAAATGTCTGTGAATTTGATTGGCTGATCGATGTGATTGATTGATTGATTCAAAGTGATTTTCGTCTTCAATGTTTTAAAGATTCCTGTTGACATTAAACTTTATTTAATGGATAAACTAGACATAAAATACCACTACATCCTTGTAACGGACATCGAGAGCGACTTTAAATACTATTATATACTGAATTAAATGACAAGAACACCTAATAAGCATCGTTATATAGATATACCTATCCCGTATTGTATAAGCCCGTGTGCATTTTTTAAGAGGTACATAAGAAATTCGTTAGAAGTAAATAATTTGTTTCTAAGAATATTGAAAATCGTTATGAAACATCTGTTGCTAAACCAAAACAAAGCAAGTGTCAGCTGGCTCACTTCGCCGATGACACAGCTATCTACTGCTCAGGACATAACACCAAGAGCATTACTAGACACTTTCAGTCTGCAGCCGAAGCTCTCGAGCAGTGGTTCAGGAAATGGTGGATCGAACTTAACCCGGCCAAAAGCGCAGCCGGACTCTTCGTCAGAGAAGGCAAATACAGAGAGGCTCAATCCCGCGCCCAACCCATAACCATGTCAGGTCACCAAATCCCTTGGGAACGTACGACAAGGACCTAGGGTCACTCTTGATCATCAATTAAAATTCTCTCCGCACACAAGGATATTAAGTAACCCTGCTGTCTTTGCGCTGGGTAGACTCTTCTCATTACTAAATACACGTAGTAAATTAGCTCTCAAGTCAAAAGTGAGAATTTACACAACGTGCATACGGCCTATTATGACATATGCGAGTGTTGTGTTCACATACGCTAGGCCGTCATGACTAAAGAAAATGCAAACCATCCTAAATCGATTCATGCGACATGCCACGGGCAGCCCCTGGTACGTTCGTAATGAACAATTAATTACACGCCGATTTAAATCTGCCGACCATCAAGCAGTTTATGAAAAAAGCAAGTAAACGCTTTTTCGACTCTGCTACCACACACACTAACCCACTTGTGGCAGCAGCTGCCCGATACATACCCTCACGCATCGCACGTATACGTCGACCCAGACAAGTCTTATTAGAAGAAGACGACAGCATCATCACTCTCTATAAAGAGAGCATCAAACAAGCCCGTAAGGCCGCTAACACATCACACGACAGACGCCCCAGTCACACATACCGTGCTCGCCGGCGACCCCAACCGCGACTTAGTTTAATACAACAACCCCCCCGTCCCTTGAACCTGCCCGCCCGCGCGGAGCAAGTAGCAATAAACACCGTCCCTATACAGATACAACAAGTCCCCTCTTGTGCAGTAATCAGTAGCGCCCTAAGCCTAGGTTCGAGTCCATTATGGGACGCCCTTAGCTGTGTTACTTAAATTGTGTTAACTGGCAAGGCCCTTCTGGCCCCGCCAACGCTCGGTTAAGCAGTAAAACCTTTCAGCTAACTGCAATAGGTCCATAAAAAAAAAGCAACAACAACGTTTGTTGTTGTTTGCTATTGGTCGACAAAGGTAAGAATAATTAAGGGGCGTATTAATAGCCAATAGCAGAGCTTTCGCGCAGGGAGACAGTCCGCGATATTTGAGTGACCTACGTGCATTGGATAATAATTTATCAACAACACTGAGCTTTCACCGCTACTTCCGCTATGGTGAAAAGGTAGTTAGTGGTCAACGTTAGCTGACTCTAGTTTCTCAAAACCAGGAAAGCACCTGGTGCAGACGGAATCAATAACAGAGTAGTCAAACTCTTCCCTGCCCAACTAAGTCTTAATGACAGCCATCTTCAATGCTGCATTAAGCTATAATCTCTTTCCACAAGCTTGGAAAGAAGCCATAGTTATAGGCTTCCTTAAACCCGGCAAGCCCAAAACTGAACCGTCCAGTTACCGGCCCATAAGTCTTCTCAGGGCAAGATTTATGAACGCTAAATGTACAAAAGATTAATGGATTTTGCCGAATCCAATAAACTCATACCCGACGAGCAGTTTGGCTTCAGAACCAAACATTGCTGTGTCCGCCAAGTCCACCGCATCGTCGAGCACATTAGTACAGGCTTCCAAAGGGAAAGTATGACCGGAGCGATATGCTTTGACGTAGCGAAAGCGTTCGATAAGTTATGGCACAACGGCTTAACTCCTCCTCGTGACCATCATACGAGACTTCTTGTCGAACCGCACTTTCGCTGACGCATTGGAGAAGCTCTCTCCTCCCTTCATCCGATTCGAGCCGGTGTTTCCCAAGGCTCCGTGATCTCCCCCCTTCTCTTCACGCTGTTCACCAGCGACATACCAAAACATAGCAAGTGTCAGCTGGCTCTATTCGCTAATGACAAAGCTAGATATCACTCAGGATATAGCACCACTAACATAACCCGACACCTTCAGTCCGCAGCCGACGCTCTCGTGCAGTGGTTCAGCAAATGGCGGATCGAACTCAATCCGTCCAAAAGCGCAGCCGTACTCTTCGTCAGAGAAGACGAATACAGAGACGCTCAATCCCGCGCCCAACCCATAACCATGTCAGGTCAAAAAATCCCTACCGAACTTGAATGGCAGTGAGCAGGGCACATTGCTCGCAGAATAGATGGCCGATGGGGCCGTAAGGTTCTGGAGTGGCGACCCCGTATCGTACGAACCGCGTAGCGTACGAGAAGATGACTTGGCAGGAATCACATGGATGCGGTCCAAATGGCGTTGCCTGAGGGAGACCTATGTCCAGCAGTGGACGTCTTTGGGCTGAAATGATGTTGCTGATGAATCACTTTTCGGAAACCTGACCATTCCCTTGCCCTTATCCCAAAAATATCCCAAACAATTACCATAACAGATTGCACCGACCACTGTGGACATTGTCACTGTCCCGATGAATCAGTAAGCACAGTTAACAGCAGTGATAGTATGGTATAAGTAACACTTGTTTAAAAAACGGTGAAGGAAAATGTCGTGAGGAAATGCCTGAGAGATATTTCTCAACGTCATGTGAAGCCAGGTCAGAAGCCCATGGGCGGCAAAAAACTGACACCAGGTTAGTCACTAATCACACGAAAAAGAAGACGTAGACACATCTTAAAAGATAGGTGTAACTGAAGAACTGGGTGATACAAACGGTCAACGGTATGCAGGATTTTTGCAGTTCGCGTTAGGCGCTAAGCACGAAATTGTATGCAATTAGTTAGAAATAGAATGCATGAAGATATGGTAGAAAGTAATAAATAGACAATAGATTGAAAGATAAGAGTGGGATTACCCCGAAGCAGTTCGGCTTCCTCAATTATGCGATAAGAACAGACGTGCACATAAGAACTTGCCAGGTGCAAGTCTGTTCTTCTCGTGTTGTGGTAGAACTCGAAAGAGAAAGGTTTGCCCAGGATATGGACGCTCCGACATCGGTCATACAAGAAGAGACACTCTGGTGTATGCTGTTTGCCGACGACATTGTTCATGTCGGTGAAGATGAACCTGAGATCCAAAGAAAACTGAAGAAATGACAACAGAAGCTAGAGAAAGTTGGATTGAAAATCAGCAAAACCTCAACTAGCGCCGCGAGATGGCGCGCTTCTCCAGACTTTCGGTATCTCAGTTCACTCGTGCAAAGAAATGGCGAATTAGATCATTTAAGTAGATCAGTAGTAGAAGCACAGAAATCAGAATTAACACAGGATGGGTGAATTGGCGACAGGTCACGGGAACAATCTCTTAAATTAAGATTAAGGCAATCAATTGTAATTAATTCCTTACACACGCATTGTACGAATTGATAGAAGATGGAAAAGATTTAAAGTTCAAAAAGGTGTTATTGAACGCATATTGGGAATACAATGTGAGACTCGTTCCTGAGACTCGTTCCATCGTAAACCTCGCTTTCCATAAGATCTATAAGAAAAAGCCCTGTAAAAAGGTTGACTGAAAAGGAGGCGCGAGCGATCTAAATCTTATGCTATGCCAATGACACAAAACGCTATGCACCTCTTCTCAGGAATATGTATATATATTCCTGAGAAATATAATATAACTTAAGGATCAAAGTTAAAATAATACCAAGATAAGACTCGTCAGAAGTCTTGTAGTTATGTCTATGTTAGTTGTATTCTCCAAGTTTTTATTCTTGTTTGTACTACAAACAAGAATAAAAACTTGGAGAATATATAATAAGAAAAACTAAAGCATACAAGACTACAAACTTTGTAGTCTTGTATGCTTTAGTTTTTCTTAAGACCCAGTGTCGGATTAAGCAAGCGTGGGGCCCCGTAGCAAATTCTATCGAGGGGCCCTTGATCTGCTATGGGTTCTCAAGTATAAAGTGGTAAAAAAAATCAGGCTACGTTTGTTTGCCATCTATAGGTTACAGTTTTGTTGTTAAGCTATTGCATAGCTTCTATCGCGGGCCTTGAGCGCGGGGACCGAATCCAGAAATTCCGTAACGAAAGAACCTCACGCTCCCCACTCCGACGGGCACGGAGGTGTGGCTTGAAGGCCGTGCATCGTCTAACGTCGTTTCAGTTCGGCAGTCTTCGACACGGCGTTGTGTGCGTGCGATTAGACGTATTGTACGACTCTACGAAACTCTGTGGTGGATTTACCGCGCAACGCAACGCCATCTAGTAATCGCAGGTAGAACTAACTAAATAGAGGTGACATTGGCGTGGCTTGTGATTCGTAATCGAGACAAGCGTTGCTCTGTTGGTGGTCTCAGTTGTGTTTTGTTGTCGGTTTTATCCACTAGATGGCAGGCATCGTAATTCAAAAGTTTTTGAAAGGTTGTTGAGGTATGTGAGCAATTTATTTATAAATCAATAATTTTACTCGTGTTTATGATTCTCCTAGCTAGAATTAACATTAAACATTAACGTTCTTCATAGCTTATAAAAACCACTTTTAAACGGTTCTCCAAAGTTCTGGGCCGATTATGGATTGACTTTACTTTCTTATCGGTCACCACGCTCAAAAAGTGTAACTTGAATTAATATCAAAGAAAAAGAAATACTGCATAAATAAAATAAATAAATAATTATAATTGCATAAGTTGATACAAAATGCTATGCAATAGCTTTACCGCGGCAGTCCCCGAGTGCCACACGTCTTTTTTTTTTTTTTTATAGTACAGTAGATTACTATAGGTCCTGTTGGGCTCTGACAAGTACAAAAAGTCAGAGATGAAATTGCCCCGACAATTTATTTTAAACTTTGGAATTTTATATCTGGTCTGACAAGCACTTTACCACCTAGCGTAATACAAGTTTTTATAGCAAATTGAACGTCCTATAAAAAAGGTGTCTTAAACTTTATTTTTTCAAAAGTTATTCGAGGTTAAAGTTGGACATACCTAAATTGTCAGTTTTTCTTCCATCGCGGCATAATTAAGTATTATTGTTTAGATAAAACAAAGCAATCTCCGGGTTTGGATACGCGGGGCCCCCTTTTGCACGGGGCCCGTAGCATTTGCTACTCATGCTACGTAGTTAATCCGGCACTGTTAAGACCGCTCCCCAGTGAGTGGGACGACCCACTTTAGTAAGCTGTTTCGGCTTTTCAGCCTTTTGCAGCAGAGGATGATATCGTGCAAAGGGTGTCGTTTATCGGAAACCATTTTGGATCTTTCGCTAGAGCTTGCGTTCAGAAGAGCTATTGGTCTGTGGCGGTATCTACAACGCCACATGCGAACTACACATCAAAGACCTGACGTCACAAATCCTGCATCGCGCAATCAGAGTTTACCGCGCGACTACCATATATATGTCGGAGACTGATTGTATCCGGTACGCCAGCGCCATCTAGTGGCGTTCGTTGGAGTTGGTGGAGTCCGCACCATCGAGTCTTGACTAATCGGGACGCCAGTGCTGTTTAGCGGCGCATGACAGTCTTCAACATAACGTACGACCGGTGGCAGGTGATCGCCGCACATTCGACAAGTGAAGTTCATCGGTGGTGGTCAAGCAGTGAAGACTTCTAGAAACTGTTGCGCGTTCGGTATAAGTAGTTGTGTCATGTACCAACATTATCAATCAAGTTCTACTAACTGAACAGTGAGATGTGCTGCTGGAGAGTTTGTTCCGCTACTTCTTCTTCCCAGCTAAAGCACTAGGAAGTGGTGATGGGCGGGCGTTTTGGGGGACTTTCTTATGGAATTTTTTTATTGCTGATTCTCAGCTTAGGTTGAGTAAATGACTTTTGATTTTTAATACCGGTTTTTCTATTGCGCAATAACCAACACTACCCACAGTACGCCCACAGTAGTTAAAATATGGCTGATGATAACGAGAGAAAGCTACTGTTCTCCGACATATACAACATCCTGATATCAACCGTCGGGCAGTTGCCCACCAGACACAACACCCGTCTGGTCGGAGGATCCTCCCTTTCCATAAAGTATGAGTGAACTTTACACCGTTCCTCATACCTCTATGGGTCCATGAAGAAGTTTATGAAGAAGAAATTCCCTATGATGCATAAGCAAAAAATCATAAAGATTCCCGTCATGTTTATCTTCAGAATTCTCCTTTATAATTTTGACAGATTATCAGAGGACCCGGCTGTGACCATTGAACCTCAATGCATGTGACATGCGTTTGAGAAATTGGATGTTGTTTTTTGTTTAACCTCTAAGATTTGCCAACGTGCAAGGAAGCGCAGTTTTTATATAAGGCTTCAAATAATAACCTAAACTAAATAAAACTAATAACAAAATAAACTAAAATATGGCGTCGTAGAATTCCTCCGCATCGCTGTCGACTGGTAATGTACCCAAGAGACTGGCGGCATTGCCATGTTGTATGGCAATGCTTAGCCTCTGGCCAAGGTAAAAGCCAGCCCTTGGGTCACGGGAAGTGTCAACTAACCTTGTGGAGATTTTCATTGAACAAAAAATGAGCACTCGGACCCCACGGCCCGAGGGTTTCAACCTCAAACGGCTCGAAAATATAGTTACCGATAAGGTTACTATACTTTCGCCGCTTGAGGTTTTCAGCAGCTGCAGCAGCAGCGCTGGCACAGCACGCCGAGCCAGGAAGATATATATATACGCTTCAAATTAACTTAGAAAGTCGTAAACTAAAGGAATCTAATACCAGGCCAGCCAAAAGTTATATCTCATATCACGCCAGCCAAAAGTTAGATCTAATAACAATTCTTTATTTATACATTGCCCCTGACAAGTACCGTAACTAAAAATGTTTCATTGATTAAAGATATTTGTACTACTCTCCGCTAGATGTCACTACAAGGCTTCAAATTAAAGTAGAAAGTCGTTAACTAAAGGCATCTAATACCACGCCAGCCAAAAATTAGATCTAATATTAATTATTTGTTTTAAACATTGCCCCTGACGAGTACCGTAACTAAAATGGTTCATTGATCAAAGTTATTTGTACTACTCTCCGCTAGATGTCTCTACAAGTCTTCAAATTAACGTAAAGAGGCGTAAACTAAAGGCATCTAATACCACGCCAGCCAAGAGTTAGATCTCATATCAATTTATATATCTATACAAATTATTTTAAACATTGCCCCTGACAAGTACCGTAACTAAAATGGTTCATTGATCAAAGTTATTTGAAGAATGCAATAAAATCTGGCACGAACACTTCGATCAGAGGTCACTGAGCAAGGGAATCTGGTATCGGACGATCCAACCCACACTTTCTCGTTGTTCATGGTTCGACCAGGCAAATATGAGTCAGCCGGAAATTATAATGGCTCTGCGGCTTCGATCGGGACACATTCCATTTAACAGTTTTGTGTTTCTCATGGGTAAAGTTGCTTCACCAAATTGTCCGGAATGTAATATAGTGGAAGACACTTACCATATACTGATGGAGTGCGTCCGGAATGAGGCCGAAAGAATCACATTGTTATCTAAGACACTGGATGTTGGAAGGTGTAATAGCATTCTTGCATCCCCATTGTCAAAGGATGCAAGACTTTTATATAAGTTAGTAAAGATAGGATTTAGATCATAAGGAGCAATTGTTTGTACCGATGAGGGTGGCATAATCAGTTTATGTATAAACTCTTTAGAAAATAAAAATTAAAGTTATTTGTACTACTCCCCGCTAGATGTCTCTACAAGGCTTCAAATTAACGTAGAAAGTCTTAAACTAAAGGCATCTAATACCACGCTAGCCAAAAGTTAAATCTAATATAAATTATTTGTTTTAAACATTGCCACTGACGAGTACCGAAACTAAAATGGTTAATTGATCAAAGTTATTTGTACTACTCTCCGCTCTGCCGTCTCTGGGTGTCTCAATGGTCGTGATTTTTTTCTAACTTATGGAATATTCCCTTTATGTCTCAAAGATGGTATACCTACCATTTGGTTGTCATAAAATTTAAAAAAATATCCTCAAGTTATCGGTATTTTCAAGGACATTATAAGGTTTTCTTTTGTGTTTCGTTTTTCTACAAATAATACTTGAAGCCCCCTGGGCTTTAAGTATTATTTGGGCCCCTGGGCCCAAGTCTGCTATTTTTCAAATATATGTATAAATATTTATATTTTTTTTTAATTTTTGTTTTTTAGCATTTCAAAGTTTGACATTTCACCAAGCAATAATATCAAATTACGCAAAATTAGAATTTAATTGATACATATTTAAAAATTTTGTTGTTAGCCACGATTTCGTAAACTATTTTTCTTAGAATGCGCACATAAATAGTCCACTGTCTAAAATACCAGCACTGCAGTTCATGCTACTCCCCGCTAGATGTCGTTGCAGGGCTAACACAATGTTTTACAAGCAATTTACGAGTTATTTTCCACCGTTTTTGCAGGAAGGCGATAGAACCAGGTAGAACGAAAAGTTAGACTTTTCATAATATCACTGTTAAAATATGGACAGTACAAGTACTTACGTTGTACAAGGTTCTTTTCGCGCGTGGCCAAAATCGGAACTAACTCCGTCATTCTTTAAAAACAATTTCGGAAACTTACTAACAGCGGCAGCGCTCTACTGTCAATTTCATTCAAGTTTCGACAGACCCACGTATCACTGTAAAACTGCAGATAGAAAAGTAAAAAAAATGATCACAGTGACACAGTGTTCAATTCTAATTCCCATGTTCAACTGATAATCATGAACTTGCCTGTGCAAACGCATATTTTATCCAATTATTCGCCGCGCGCGCATTCCTGTGTCTGTACGCGAATTTTCGTAAGTCAGAGGTGTTGCTTTTAGACACGAGATGGCAGTTAAGTCTTTTATTCACTCATGGAATTCGTAAGTGCAGTCAAGTAAGTACATACGTTCCTTGTAGTAGTATACAACTTCTTGTATACTATACCACATATCATTATTACATGTTTGCATCTATATTTCAACCTTATTTAAATT
Source organism: Dryobota labecula (assembly GCA_947523025.1). Lineage (NCBI taxonomy): Eukaryota > Metazoa > Arthropoda > Insecta > Lepidoptera > Noctuidae > Dryobota > Dryobota labecula. The sequence goes on along the minus strand of OX383312.1, from coordinate 6,972,631 downwards.
TCATATTAGAGTTCGCGAGCCTTGTTAAAAGATCAGGCCTAAAAGGGTAAGAGAGAATGATGATAATCTGTGGTCCTCACCTTTTGCACTTATTATGTTTCCTAGGGCGGGAATATTGTATCTATTAATCGAATAAGGGGAAAAACCTTGACAATCATTCGAAGGGTAAGCCGTTCATTCAGTTAGGTACCCTTACGGAGAACATACTTATCATCTTGTGTGGCAAGTTACCAATTAATATCAAATCAACCTTGCGAACCCTATGAAGCCATAATGCATGATCAGCCAGCATTATTGCTCTGGTTACCGATTGAATGGCTACCTCATTAAAATATTTAAAATTAGTGTTGCACCGAATGTGGGTCCTGCCGAATGTCGAATTCGGCCGAATGTTCGGTGTAAATATGTACCGAAGCCGAAGTTCGGCCGAAATTCGGTTAAATTTCGTCAATTAATTATTAAGCGTAACTGCAAATTTAATTACAAATGTTTCAATAGCTAGACCTGTTTTGAAACTAAATGTTTAAAAATAAAAAAAAATAAAAAATATTGTTTGGTTGCATAAATAAACATTAAAAGACTGAAAGTCAAAGTAAAAATGTTATATCTAAAATAAGTTACAGAGAAGAAAGAATGTTATGTTACCTAGCTGATAGATAATTATTACAATTGATAATTTTCATAAAGAATATTTTTGATACGTGATGTTGTTTCTTTTCTACGGAAATAAAAACGAACACGAACATCCACGTTACCTATTTACTTACAAATCATCATTTGATCTAGAATTCATTTTAAAATAAATTTCTTTTCACTTTTCCATTTCTTATTTAAATTAATTTAAGCTACCGAATTTCGGCCGACATTCGGGAGATCTAACCGAAATTCGGCCGGAGACGAAGTTCGGTAAAAGCTGCCGAACTTCGGTAATACCGAATGTGAAACGAATTTCGGTGCATCTCTATTTAAAATCCGATATTTTTGAGGGAGTATAATTTAGGTACTAAGGCCTACTGTCCACGGAGGCGTACCTTCATAGATGCTTCAAACATGCCGTGCAGCTGTGCAGACAGGCGTACTAAGCATTATACACGAAGCGTATTACATGCATGCAAGCGTGCGCATGGAAGGTAAGCATAGCATACAAGGCAGGAGTTCTATACTCAGCAGTGCGTGGAACAAGGCTGTTAATCATGATGATTGTGATTCCGCTTTAAGTAGCTAGTAGTACGACACGCAGGACGGCAGGTGTCAGGAATACTGCATGCAGCGAGCGGTGCGAGCGTGACGCTGCCGCTCCGACGACAGAGTTCCATAGTTTCTGTATGTAAGCACTAAGCAGCAAGCAGGGGTACCTTTATAAGCGTATAGTGACGAATACGCGTCTATGGAGCTACGCCTCCGTGGACTGTGGACGGTTAATTTTAAATGAACCAATTACCTCAGTTAATCCCATTCGAAGTTCAAAACATATTTTTTTTTTTAATTCTTACAAGATGCCAATAAACAAAAAAAAAAAGTCATCTTGTAGCATAGCATAATCAGCCTATAATGTCAATAATGGCCATGATCCACTACGCGGGCCCAGTACATCTTGTAGGTATTTTCTTAATATTCATGTCGTTTGTTATATTTAATCGTACTTTTGTATGTTGTGCTGTCTTTTGTGTTCACCAAAAAAACAATTAAGCTATCTATCTATTAAAGACCTTTATTTGAATGACGTTAGCAAATCTTACATTTTTATTTAGGTTTACTCGTACTAACTCAATCAGTATATTTACTAGAGTTTCACCGAATGTGGGTGTACTTACAAATCATCATTTGATCTAGATTTCATTTTAAAATAAATTTCTTTTCACTTTCTCATTTCTTATTTAAATTAATTTAAGCTACCGAATTTCGGCCGACATTCGGCAGATCTAACCGAAATTCGGCCGGAGACGAAGTTCGGTAAAAGCTGCCGAACTTCGGTAATACCGAATGTGAAACGAATTTCGTTGCATCTCTAATATTTACCACTAGGTTTTTTACGCGGCTCGGCCTGCGTGAATGTCGTTTATCGCGTAAAAAAGTAGTCTATGTCCTTCTCCATATCCTAGACTATATCTTTACCAAATTTCATGATGATCGGTTCAGCGGTTAAGCCGTGAAAACGTAACATACAGATAGACAGACAGACAGAGACAGATAGACAGACAGACAGGACAGACAGAGTTACTTTCACATTTATAATATTAGTATGGATGGATTTAACTCCAAAAGGTTCGAAGGTTCAATGAGTTAGCCGTTCAATCGGTTACTAGAATAAAAAGCCTGACGGGATCACCAATTAGTTGTAGTGGGGGTCCATTTTTGGGTTCCGAACTAAATTGGTAAAAAGGATTCCCCTTATGGAGCGACTCAGTCTGTCCGACAGTCTGTCACAGCAGGATATCTCAAGAACTACTAATGCCCAAAACTATCAACTGACAACTTGAAACTAATAACTTGTAATTTGGAATAGTTTTAGATGACGTTTGCCCAACTATTTTGCAAATAAGAAAGATTTGTTTTTTTTTGCAATGGACTGAACTGTGGTCTTAAAAACTCGAAGTGATAGCCTCACTTCGAGTTTTTAAGACCACCGTTCAGTGGTATGTGGGGTATCATATGAAAGAGCGCTATTTGCACATTCTCAAACATATTTTTTTTTTGGCCGCTTTATTTTCGACTTTCGACGAAAAATGTTAAAAACCAATACCGGGAACGGTATTATTTATTCCCCTTATCTCCGAAGTTTGCATAGATAAAAATCTGAAATTGTTCTATGTGATAGAAGTTTATGTTAAGATAACAGAAAAAAAAAAGTAATGTCTCTATATTTCATTTATTATAACATTAGACAAATAACTGTTCTCACCCTTTCGTTATTTCGATGTAAACGTTTAATAAACTCCGTTATTTCACGATAAATACAAAGCACTGTAATCTATAATTCTATTTTATTCTAGTAATTTCAACAATATTACACAATAACTGTAGTTATTTAGCCGTTATTTGTCTAATGCTAAATGGAGTATAAATAGCACACTTTTTCAGAAATCATCAACAAAAATTACATGAGTTCCACTATCGGTCAAGAGATGGCGCTGACCTAAAACTGCAATATTCTACACCGCAGTGTTAAAATTCTCTGACGAATAAAGGCCTCGCCTATGAAAATTTCAAAACATTTCACGGTTCACAATCAAAATGGAGGACATTTTGATTGTGAACCGACCGAACCGACCGTGATTCCTACCTACTCGCGGGTTGCTTTGGGTGAAGCACAGTTGTAGTTTTTTCTGGGCACAGAACTATTTAGGTACCTATACGAATGAAGCTTTATGAAGCGTGATGGTACGGATCCCACGATGCGCGAGTCCGACTCGCTCTTGCCCGTTTTTTTATTTTAATTTTATAATATGCCTGAAGCGGTCCGTTTGGTAGACGATTACTAGCAACCAAGATTAAAAAACTCAACGAAATAAAACGAAAATAAAGGTTTTTGTTTACTATATACAAAAGATACAAAGTTATTTAAATTACAAAGTTAATTATTATTAATGTGAAAAAATATTTTTACGGTTCAGTACGTCCGAATGTAAAAACGTGTTTTTTTTTTGTATAGGTTGTAGTCACCTGTTTATTTTGCTACGATAAAACCGCATTAACCATGTTATCGAGAATAATAATGAGTGTCAATGAATATTACTTAAAATAAAAATAAAAATTGATTCGTCGCTTATTTAAGTAAAGTGGCCAGCCTACAAGCTACACGAAACTGTCAAATTTCTCCAAACGATTTTAAACTTTAAAAAGTTTATGATTAAGTTCAAAATTGAACGAGAAAATTTGACAGGTTGTGGTAACCTGATGTGCTGGCCACGCCGCCGCCACCACCGTACCTACCTATACCCAAAGTCTCAAATTCAGATAATTTATGTAAACAAAGAGGATAACATATCAAAAAAATATCTTCGTTATGGTAATTCACATAAAATGGCGAAAAAAAAGGTTCCATTTTCTTTTAAGTACTGATTTTAAGAAATAATAATTAAAAAATAATCATACCGTAATTATTTTTATCCATTTTCGGTTTTAAACAAAATATTTTATGATACTGGTAACAATGCAGGAAATCCAAATTTTTTTTTTTTTTTAAATCTTCAACAACGCTAATATTACAACTCTCATTCATAGATTCTTATTTTAAGTAGCATCTAGCCACATTTTGGATGAAAACGGCTGTAAACTGTTTCGAGAGGAAATCGATTTTGGGAGGTTTACGTCTAGCAGTGTACTTAAAAGGGCTGATTATGACAATCATAGGCCGTGTCTCCGAGACACTACACAAAACATTGTTTGGCAACGGTATTTTGTTTGCTTAGTTCTTATAATTAATTCATTTTAATTTTATAGATGATTAATTACAAAAAAAAAACTATAAAATGTTTTGAACCACTGTCCTGTCATTTTGACAGTGACATTTCTTGACATTACTTTGTTTACATAAATTATCTGAATTAGAGACTTTGGGGACACGATGTAAAAATTGTTATTGAATAAATGAATTGAATTGAATTGAATATAGTTATCTGGTTATTGGGATATTTTTCTTGATAATCGTATGATATTGATTACCTATATTAAATTGTATAATAAGTATTATATTATTTTCAGACAAAGTCCATTACATTAAATAGAGAAATTCCTAGTGACGGGTAACGTTTAAAAAAAATGTATATATATATTAAAACATAAAATTTAATATTTTATGCATACAATAAAATAATACTCGACATTCAAATGAAATAAAATTAAAATATACATATCATTTAATTTGGGGGACACAATAATTTTAGGGCTGTAAGTAGTGTTCCTAGATACCTACTGACTATGTTTTAGATTAAATTAATTTAGCTAAATTCTTTAAATAGTAAAGCAGGCTGGTTAAAAAGTTAGTATTGAATTTTATTTTTAACTACCTATCTATTAGAAATAAATAAAAAGCTAAATAAGTTTATTAATTGTCACAGAAACACGTACATACAAAAAGATACGTCAACTCGAATACCTAATAAAGAAAAACAATAAGAAATTGAATAGATCAACGAGCACAGAACAGAAATTATCGGCAGCTGCATGTCATGAACTTAAAGAAACAACAACCAACAATAAAAACATAATTAAAATAATAAAAACTTATTTAAGAGACATAAAAAAATCAAGCATTTACCTACCAGGGACAGCAGGTTCTGCTCAGCTAACTCACTGTAACAAGTATTGCACAAATACACTAATTTTGCAGTTCACAATTCAAACGACACTGGACACGTTACATTTTAAAGAACAAAAGATAAAAAAAGAAATTACATTGTTCAAACCAAAACTCTCATTGTATGCACAGATATTTATTAATTATTTTTAAATTAATATTAATAAGAGACACACCGAAAGTAATATTATAACTAGATATTATATTATAGTAAAATTATGCAAGGGAACACAATTCTTAAAGTCCTATTCCTTAAAAATTCACTGCATATACACTTAAAAATAATTAAGTATCGATTAAACTTAGCACTCGTGAGGCACGAAAACTACTCACCGCGACGGCTCGCGCATGACTGACTACTTGACTAGTCACGAGAGCGGCTAGGCCGGCTAGAGCCGAGTAGCCGAGAGTTTCACGGTGGCGTACTAGCGTCGCTGAAACTGAAGGCTGCAAATACTGAACTACTTCATCTGAAGATAATCTATTCAAGTAAAGAAAGAAGAAACCTTTTATATATAACTTTTCCAAATTAATACAAATAAAAAAACAAATCAATAGCTATTTAGCGTTTATCTCATCTAGCTCCGACCTCCAACATCATCTAGTTTAGACCTTAAAAAATTAATATCATTATACATAATCCAAGGATGACATACCTCATATGTATTGAAAGATAATCGGAGGACCACAGAAACTCTATTGAGAGGCAGAAAGTTTTATACAAATATTTTTTTAATATATAGTCCTCCTTATCGATTTCGATAACGGCGACCCCTAGAAATCAATTCCTTGCGTGTAGTGCTTATAGGTTCCGAATCTACGTAGTGTTGATAACTGAAAAGTATTTCTAGTAACTAATTACTTGTGTAGCATATACCTAGGGATAGGACTTCCAGCGATTTTTATATTGCGCGTCCCTTCACCACCCGTTATTTTCCAATATCAAAGGTAAAGGTTCGTACAGACTAGTGCGATATCGCGGGCGCGACGCGATACTTGAAGCACAATTTCTTTGTCGGTGCCTGTCGCGCCCGCGATATCGCGTGAGTCTGTACGAGCCTTAATTCTTTATCGTAGTACTCTAATTTCACATTTAAAGGCTCGTACAGACTCGCGCGATATTGCAGGAGCGACAGGCAGCGGCAAAGGAATTGTGACAATTCCAAGCGATATCGCACTAGTATGTACGAGCCTTTACTCGTGATCATAAAGGCTCCTACAAACAGGCGACACGGGATGCGACACAAAGAGACCGCTCGTCGCGCGGTACACACGGTGTCTTTGTGTCGCGTCGCGTGTCGCGCCTGTTTTGTAGGAGCCTTAATCCATCTGTGTAAAATGCTTCGTGTCCGACACATTTGCTGCGCGCATAACACACACATACCTAAGATCTACTTAAGTATTTTTTACTTTTAACAGAAACTATTTTTACTGAAATTCAAACTGATTAGTTTTTAAATAACGTATTGTTGGAAAATATTGCAAGAAGTCACTCAATACTACTAGACTATGCTGGTGTGTGTGACTTTAGGTAATTACAATAAATCGGCATTTAAAAATGTGCAGTTCGCAGTTTAAATTTTAAACCAAACAGGGCAATAAAACACTAATCCTAGTAGCCCGGGTGTTCACCGCGGCAATAAATCACAGATGTACAGACAGAGATTAGAAACACAAATGAGCTGTAATAAAACTATTCGAGTTAAGAAACAATAGTTAGTTGAACACAGGCGGCATCGCTGTAGGCCTTATCGGTATTGGTAACAATTAAGTCATATACAGCTTAAAGTTGTTATTTAGAGTTTGAAATTTATGCAATGAAGGCTCGTACAGACTAGTGCAACATCGCGGGCGCGTCGCGACACTAGTAGCACAATTTCTTTGTCGGTGCCTGTCGCGCCCGCGATATTGCGCGAGTCTGTACGAGCCTTAACATAGTCTCAATTTTGGACCTCTGATTCAAATTTTTTTTGCAAATTATTTCAATTATTTTCTGTTACGATATTTTGTTTCATTCCGTTCTAATACCAAAAACTAATACCACTAGTATTTATTTCAACGTTGCAAGAAATACCAGTGATATTCGTTTTTGGTATTAGAACGGAATAAATCAATATTTTGATTAGGTACTTGACTGGTGAGGTCCAAAATATAAAATTTATTTATATTTATTTATCTATTAACTCATCAAAGTCAAAGTCAAATCATTTATTTCAAATAGGCACGAAGATGCACTTTTGAACGTCAAAAATTACATGAATAGTTAATTGATTCTAGTTGCGCCTTCCAAAAGGTAGTTATGTATGGAGAAGAATGGGCAAGAAACTCCATACTTACTCTTTTAAAATGTTAACAATAGTTTGTATACATTAATTAATAATTATAGGTGAAGACGATGTACCTAGAATAAAAATAAAAATTACTTACCACAATTGGTAAAAAGAATGAAAAGTGAAGTAATGACAGAAAAATTAATAAATGCGATAGGTACATGGTGCTCACATATTTACAAACATTGTATATGATTTTCCAAAAAAAATAATTAAACATATAATAAGTGTGTGAGTTAAATTTATATTAATCACAGAAAATAAAAATTAATATCATAAAAATTATAAATTATACAGTTAAATTAGCAACCAGTTTGATTTTGTCTAGACTCTAAATTGTCCTATGGAGCAGGACCAGCATGTTTCCAAGCATTCTTATCTTGGATATAATCCTCTAATTTGTAATATGCTTGTTTACAAAGTGTGCTTTTTATATGAGTTTTAAATTTTCTTTCATTTAATTGTAATATATCAGAAGGTATTTTATTGTAACATTTAACACAGTACCCCATAAAAGATGTATGTACTATAGATAATCTGAAAAATGGTTGATCTATTTTATCTTTATTTCTAGTATTAAAATTATGCCTATCTCTGATTTTATTAAAAAGTAGTAGATTTTTTCTTACATACATAATATTTTCATAAATGAATTGGCAAGGTACCGTCATAATATTAATCGTTTTAAATAGTTCTATAAGAGATTCGTGGCGATGTAGATTATAAATGGCTCTGACAGCCCTCTTTTGTAAAATAAAAATGGATTCAATGTCGGCAGCCCGACCCCACAGTAAAATGCCATACGACATAATGCTATGGAAGTAGCTAAAATCAACCAAACGCGCGGTTTCTATATCTGTTAACTGTCTTATCTTTCGAACAGCATACGCGGCCGAGCTTAGCCGCCCCGCAAGAGATGTTATATGAGGTCCCCATTGTAATTTCTCATCTAGCATGATTCCTAGGAAAACCGTTTGATTTATAAATTCCAGTTTTTCTCCATTCAATATGATGTCACATTCGCTACTTCTAACATTAGGTAACTTGAATCGAATGCATTTGTTTTTTTTTTTTATTTAGTACCAAATTATTTACGGTAAACCAATTTTGGACCTGAAGAATAGAGTTATTCACGTCGTGAAGTTTATGTGACCGTCGATCTATTTTAAAAATCAATGATGTGTCATCTGCAAATAAAACCATCTTCGGTTGATTTTGAAGTAATTGAGGTAAATCGTTTATGTAAACTAAAAAGAGGAATGGACCCAATATCGAACCTTGAGGAACGCCCATTTTCATTTCAGACCCAAATGAGTTTACGCCGTTTACCTGAACTTTAACCTTCCTATCCGTCAGGTATGATCTTAGTAAATCAAGAGCGGTATTCTTAATTCCGTAGTGCTCCAGTTTCAGCAGAAGTGTCTCATGGTTTACGCAATCGAACACCTTAGAGAGGTCGCAAAAGATTCCAATGGCATCTTGTGCTTCTTCCCAAGCGTTAAAAATGTTCTTTATTAGAGTGACACCGGCGTCAGTTGTACAACACCCCTTGGTGTAACCATACTGTTGTTCATGAAAGATGGAGTTTTTATTACAGTGACGTAACATTGTATTGAGCATCAACTTTTCAAACACCTTACTGAGAACTGGAAGAATTGACACAGGCCTATAATTGTTAGGTTCCTTACTATCACCGGATTTGAACAATGGAACTACTTTACTGTGTTTCATGAGATCTGGAAAGACTCCGTGGTCTATACTGGTGTTAAATATGAAAGCTAAATAGGGCGCAATGGTTTCGATAATAGACCTACAGACTTTTACAGACATTCCCCAAAGATCTTCTGTTGATTTAATTTTAAGATCTTTAAAAGCTTTTATAACAGCCTGGGGGTTTGTGTGTAAAAAACCTAAACTCCAAAGGGCATGCCTTTACATTCTTTCTAAGTAAAGCGGCAGAAAGCGCGGGTGAGGAATTTAAAGTTTCTGTAGTTTTAAGGGGAATATTACCAAAAAAGTTTTCAAATTCCTGAGCTATTTCTACATCGGAGTTGACGGGGCCATGTGCAGTCTCTAAATTAAATTCAGTATTTCGCTGTTTTTTCCTACCTGTTTCATTATTTATTATTTGCCAAGTAGTTTTTATTTTATCATCAGCTGATTTTATTTTATTGCTAATATAAAGAGCTTTAGCTATTTTGCATACATTTTTAAATGTTTTTGAATATTTTGCAACATACTTATAAAAGCTAGTATTATTCATATGTTGCTTTAGGCCATAAATTTCAAATAGTTTTTCCCTGCTTTTTCGAATACTTGGAGTTGCCCAATCACTAAATAAGAACTTTGTATAAATACTTTTAGGCTTTAGTGGAAATGTGTCATTAAATTGCGTATTTAATAGTGAAAAGAACTCGGCGTAGAACTCATTTGGGTCACATACATTATTAAAACTCTGAAGACATAATTTACTGGCCAAAGAATTATTTAATTTTTCTAAATTTTTACATGTAATTGGCCTAAACCTTATTTGAATTTTTTGTAAAGGCATGTAAGAGCAAAATGTTATTGTTTGTCCACTGTGATCAGCAATGCTATTCTGTAATTATCTCAACGTGAAAACATAAGTGAAGTGACCGTGAAGTGAGCTGTAAATTCATGGGATTGACACTATTGACAGCTCACTTCACTTATGTTTTCACGGTGAGATAGTTACAGAATAGCACTGCTGATGGCAACTTATTTAAGATTTGTTTGTGTAAGTAATCACAATTACAAAATATATTATCTATACAAGTGGCAGAAGAAGCTGTCACTCGGGTTGGTTCAATAAAAACATTTGACAAATCAAATGACCTAAAAAGACTTAACAATCTGACACTATTCAAGTTATTTTCTAATAAATTAATATTAAAATCACCACAAACGATTATTGATTTACTACTATATAGTACTAAGTTTCTTTAACACATCTTCCATTACAGAATCGAACATAACAAGATTCTGGTAACTTGGAGTCTGTATACGCATACTATAACATGCTTATCGAGCTCAACACAGGACAATTCAATTGTGTGTTCAACAGACAGTTCAATGATGTCTTTTTGTTCTTTAGATTTAATCGATTTTTAATCAATATTAATGATCCGCCGTGAATCATATATTTCGGCTAAAATGGCTGACTACGCAATAATTTTCATAGTTAATTGACATTACTTGATGATCTTTCAGCCAATGTTCTGTTAAACAGATGACATCAAACTTAGTTTTTTCCAAAAATAATTCAATTTCCAGTAATTTGGAAGAGCAACCTTGGATATTTTGATTAAATAATTTTAAAGTATGTTGCTCTCCCTTTGTTTTTTTTATTTTTAAGTGTTACATGGCCAGAAGATACCTTTTTATTATTCACTAATAATAATTGGTTATTTGAAGGGGTAACTTCTGTTGTCTTATCATCATCACTATCATTACAGGAATTTCCTAATTCAATAGTGTGGTCATAATTACATTTTTATTATTTACAATAACATATCATCGCGGTTTTTGTGAACTCACTCAGAGAACAATTAAAAATATATATTCTGTCTGCTACGTCATTAAGTACACGCTAGGTACGCGATAAGGCTCCTACAAATAGGGGCGGCACGCAACGCGACATAAAGAGACCTCTCGTCGCGCGGCACGCGGTGTCTTTGTGTCGCGTCGCGTGTCGTGCCTGTTTGTAGAAGCCTTTAAAGGGGCTTTACTAAGTAGATTGGTCCTAATACTCGAAATTAAAAGTATCCAATTAAAAACTAAGGTTGTACAATGTCCTACGTCGTAGATACCTGAATTTGAACTAGGAACATTTTACTGACTCATTATCAATGCATAAACTTTATCTCAGCAAACTGAACGTAAAACCAAAAGTATAAGACGAATATTCATAATACGAATAATGCGATTCATTAATAATAATTATTAATTGCCACGACCAGTCTAACCAAGGAGTTTCATATTACCCTATAACTGGGGTGTGGAGGTCAGATAGGCAGTATTTTTTTAGTTCGAAATATAATAAGTTAGAGCTAAATTGCTTATTAGTACAGGTTCAGCGGCGCGGGCTGGCTCGAGCAAACGGCGGCGTCGCCGTCGCCGGTGGTGGCGAGGACGGAAGTACGGCGCTCTGTTTTCGAGTTAAAAGTGGGCGAAGCCGCAGTCAAAAACTATTTAAATAACTTTACTTATATACTACTACTTTTATTACTGAAATTTAAATATTTGTACGCCACTAAGGCCAAACATGACTGATCTTAAACTAAAATGTAATTTAATAACTTGCATGCTCTGTATGTGTACTCATGTTTCCACAAATAAATAATCTTGAATCTATAACTAGCGACCTGCCCTTGCTTCTATTGAAGTGACGACATTTTGCCAAAACATTACGATGATTAATTATTTCAATAACCTAAAATCATGCAAACTGAATTCGCACGCTAACAAAGTCCGCCATTGTGAAAAGAGTGCGTTCATGCTTTATGAATACTGATGCTTAAATCAGTTCGAAATTCAAGAAATAATTAGATCTGATTTATCGTAAAGTTCTACATTTGTGTAGATATTTAAATTGGTTGTAGTTCGCTGTATATTTTGCTACGATAAAACCGCATTCGCCATGTTGTCGAGAATAATAATGATGTAGTCAATGATTATTACTTAAAACAAAAAATTGGTTGGACGCTTATTTAAGTACATACGGTTACATATCAAGCTATACATTTTCAGTATAAGCTGATCTTGCATTGTATAGGATTTCCGTATAGTGAGAGGTCAGCTTATTTTGGAAATGTATAGCTTGATGTGTAGCCATGTGTACCTACCTAGTTATCTGGTTATATTTTTTATTTAAATATTATTATTTTTTCTTTAAATAGCAAAGCAGGCTGGTTAAAAAGTTAGTATTGAATTTTATTTTGACTACCTGTCTATTAGAAATAAATAAAAAGCTAAATAGGTTTATTAATTGTCACAGAAACAAGTACATACAAAAAGATACGTCAACTCGAATATCTAATAAAGAAAAACAATAATAAATTGAATAGATCAACGAGCACAGAACAGAAATAATCGGCAGCTGTCAAGAACTTAAAGAAACGACAATCAACAATAAAAACATAATTAAAATAATAAAAATATATATAAGAGACATAAAAAAATCAAGCATTTACCTACCCGGGACAGCAGGTTCTGATCAGCTCACTCACTATAACAAGTATTGCACAAATACACTAATTTTGCAGTTCACAATTCAAACGACATTGGACACGTTACATTTTAAAGAAAAAAAGATCAAAAAGAAAAATTACATTGTTCAAACCAAAACTCTCCTTGTATGCACAGGTATGTATTAATTATATTTAAATTACATTAATAAGAGACATACCGAAAATAATATTATAACTAGATATTATATTATAATAAAATTATGAAAGGGAACACAATTTTTAAAGTCCTATTCCTTAAAAATTCACTGCATTTACACTTAAAAAAATACTAAAGTATCTATTAAACTTGGCACTCGTGAGGCACTAAAACTACTCACCTCAAAGGTAATTCTTTATCGAAGTACTCTAATTTCACATTTAAAGACTCGTATACACTCGCGCGATATTGCGACAGCGACTAGCGCGACAGGCAGCGGCAAAGAAATTGTGCTACTAGTGTCGCGTCGCGCCCTCGATATCGCACTAGTCTGTACGAGTCTTTACTCGTGATCATAAAGGCTTGTACAAACAGGCGCGACACGGGACGCGACACAAAGAGACCGCTCGTCGCGCGGTACACTTTGTCGCGCGGTGTCTTTGTGTCGCGTCGCGTGTCGTGCCTGTTTTGTAGAAGCCTTAATCCATCTGTGTAAAATGCTTCGTATCCCACACATTAACTGCGAGCATAACACACACATACCTAAGATCTACTTTAGAACTGATTTATGTATTGTTGGAAAATAGTGCAAGAAGTCACTCATTACTGCTAGACTATGTTGGTGCGTGTGATTTTAGGTAATTACAATAAATTGGCATTTAAAAATGCGCAGTCTTCTGGTTTAAATTTTAAACCAAACAGTGCAATAAAACACTAATCCTAGTGGCCCGGGTGTTCACTGCGGCAATAAATCAAAGATGTACAGACGGAGATTAGAAACACAAATGAGCTGTAATAAAATTGTTCGAACTTTAGAAACAATAGTTAGTTGAACACAGGCGGCATCGCTGTAGGCCTTATCTGTATTGGTAACAATTAAGTCATAAACAGCTTAAAGTTGTTATTTAGAGTTTGCAATTTATGCAATAAAGGCTCGTGCAGACTAGTGCGACATCGCGGGCGCAACGCGACAACACGATTTCTTTATCGCTGCCTATCGCGCCCGCGATATCGCACGAGTCTGTACGAGCCTTAACATAGTCTCAATTTTGGATCTCTGATTCTCAATGTTTGCAATTTATTGCAATTATTTTCTGTTACAATATTTTGATTAGGTACACACGGCTAGTCGGCTACACATCCAACTGTACATTTCCAGTATGAGCTGGCCTCACATTGTACGGAAATCCTATACAATGTAAGATCAGCTTATACTGGAAATATATAGACGTGTGTTTTTTACTTGACTGGTCAGGTCCAAATATAAAATTAAAAAATATCCAATTAAAAACAGAGGTTGTACAGTGGCCAGCACAGCTACACGGAACTGTTAAATTTCTCCAAACGATTTAAAATTTTAAAATGTTGATGATTGAGTTCAAAATTGAACGAGAAAATTTGACAGTTTGTGGTAACTTGATGTTTTGGCCACCGTATTATGTCCTAAGTCGTAGGTATCTGAATTTGAACTAGAAATATTTTACAAAAGATTTTTTTTTTTTTAATATTATCAATGCATAAACTTTGTCTCAGCAAACTGAACGTAAAACCAAAAGTAGAAGACGAATATTCATAAAACGAATAATGGGTTTAATTAATAATACTGATTATCACGACCAGTCTTACCAAGGAGTTTCATATTACCCTATAACTGGGTTGTGGAGGTCAGATAGGCAGTAGTTTCATGTAAAATACTGGTATTCAGCTGCATGCGGTTAGACTGGAAGCTGACCCCAACGTAGTTGGACAAAGGCTAGGCAGATTAATTTACTAATTGACGCGACCTTTATTAAATACATTTGTGCACACGATTTCGCAATGGAACTTTCCACAAATTTTGAAACCGTAATTAAATTGGTAGAACATAGACAATCTTGGTATGAAGTCTTTACTTGAATTTATTAGAAGCAAATTTAGGAGGTCATTTTATTAACAAGAGTTACTCTAAATTTGTATATTATTGATTTATACAAAGTATTGTAAAAACAGTTTAAAAGAGTAACGGTGGAGTTTCTTGCCCATTCTTCTCCATGCGAAACTCCTTTTGGAAGGGGAACCTAGAATCAATTTTATTTCCGTGTAAATTATGACGTTCAAAAGTGCCATTTATGTGACTATTTGAAATAAATGCTTTGACTTTTAGTAATCATCCAATTAAAAAATAGGGTATTCATAAATTCAGGTCCTACCATAATAAACTTATGTTCGGTTTCTGAACTCCTTCGATAAATTCTCAATACGGTTTCTGATAAACCTCATAGTCCGCACATAAACTCTCATATTTTCTCTCTTTATTCTGTATCGAATAACTCAACTTTAATTATATTTAACTATTGATCGTGATATTCGTAACTCATCTGTGTATCAATATCATTTTCTTTACAAACACATGAAATATATGCATAACACACACATACCTAAAATTCCTACATGTTCAAACGTGTTCCTAGATTTCGCGCAAGGTTTTGACAAAGTTTGGCATGAAAGCCGGATATTCAAACTCAGACGCATGCTACCTTCATAATTTGCAGTTATTCTAGCGTCATGTATTATGTAACAGAATGTTTAGAATAAGGCAAGAGGATGCATATTCCGAGTTAAAACTATAAAAGCTGGGGTACTACAAGGAAGTGTGTTAGGCCCAATCCTATACTTGCTTTACACCTGTGACATCCCAGAGCCGGAAAACCACACCAATGCGATACCTACTACTTTAATAGCTAACGGATCAAGCCACAGAGCAGTAGGAAAAGTTCAACTAGCTATAAACAAAGTTTATGACTGGACTCAAAAGTGGGAGATCAAACTGAATGAGTTAAAATCAATTCACGTTGACTTCATTATCAAAAACACCGCGAAGTGCAAATTGACACTATTCTTAGTACTAAAAACTTAATCTATCACGAGAAATAATAAGTTAGAGCTAAATTGCTTATTAGTTCTTTTTGTCCCTTGCTGCCGTCCCCGGCATCGGATCAAGATTATTTTGGGGCGAATTAAAATTACTGGTTCAGCGGCGCGGGCTGGTTCGAGCAAGCAGCGGCGTCGCCGGCGGTGGCGAGGACGGAAGTACGGCGGTCTGTTTTCGAGTTAAACGCGGGCGAAGCCGCGGTCAATAACTATTTAAATAACTATACATATATACTACTACTTTTATTACTGAAATTTAAATATTTGTACGCCACTAAGGCCAAACATGACTGATCTTAAACTAAAATGTAATTTAATAACTTGCATGCTCTGTATGTGTACTCATGTTTCCACAAATAAATAATCTTGAATCTATAACTAGCGACCTGCCCTTGCTTCTATTGAAGTGACGACATTTTGCCAAAACATTACGATGATTAATTATTTCAATAACCTAAAATCATGCAAACTGAATTCGCACGCTAACAAAGTCCGCCATTGTGAAAAGAGTGCGTTCATGCTTTATGAGTACTGATGCTTAAATCAGTTCGAAATTCAAGAAATAATTAGATCTGATTTATCGTAAAGTTCTACATTTGTGTAGATATTTAAATTGGTTGTAGTTCGCTGTATATTTTGCTACGATAAAACCGCATTCGCCATGTTGTCGAGAATAATAATGATGTAGTCAATGATTATTACTTAAAACAAAAAATTGGTTGGACGCTTATTTAAGTACATACGGTTACATATCAAGCTATACATTTTCAGTATAAGCTGATCTTGCATTGTATAGGATTTCCGTATAGTGAGAGGTCAGCTTATTTTGGAAATGTATAGCTTGATGTGTAGCCATGTGTACCTACCTAGTTATCTGGTTATATTTTTTATTTAAATATTATTATTTTTTCTTTAAATAGCAAAGCAGGCTGGTTAAAAAGTTAGTATTGAATTTTATTTTGACTACCTGTCTATTAGAAATAAATAAAAAGTTGAATAGGTTTATTAATTGTTACAGAAACAAGTACATACAAAAAGATACGTCAACTCGAATATCTAATAAAGAAAAACAATAAGAAATTGAATAGATCAACGAGCACAGAACAGAAATTATCGGCAGCTGCATGTCATGAACTTAAAGAAACAACAACCAACAATAAAAATATAATTAATATAATAAAAATATATATAAGAGATATAAAAAAATCAAGCATTTACCTACCAGGGACAGCAGGTTCTGATCAGCACACTCACTATAACAAGTATTGCACAAATACACTAATTTTGCAGTTCACAATTCAAACGACACTGGACACGTTACATTTTATAGAAAAAGGATCAAAAAGAAAAATTACATTGTTCAAACCAAAACTCTCATTGTATGCACAGATATTTATTAATTATTTTTAAATTAATATGAATAAGAGACACACCGAAAATAATATTATAACTAGATATTATATTACAGTAAAATTATGCAAGGGAACACAATTTTTAAAGTCCTATTCCTTAAAAAATCACTGTATATACACTTAAAAATACTAAAGTATCAACTATACTTAGCACTTGTGTGGCACGAAAACTACTCACCGCGACGGCTCGCGCAAGACTGACTACTTGACTAGTCACGAGAGCGGCTAGGCCGGCTAGAGCCGAGTAGCTGAGAGTTTCACGGTGGCGTACTAGCGTCGCTGAAACTGAAGGCTGCAAATACTAAACTACTTTATCTGAAGATAATCTATTCCAGTAAAGAAAGGAGAAACCTTTTATATATAACTTTTCCAAATTAATAAAAATGTCATAATTTTCAAATCAATAGCTATTTAGAGTTTATCTCATCTAGCTCCGACCTCCAACCTCATCTAGTTTAAAGGCTCCTACAAAAAGGTACGACACGCGACGCGACACAAAGACACCGCGTGCCGCTCGGCGAGCGGTCT
The DNA here is from genome assembly GCA_947523025.1 of Dryobota labecula. Lineage (NCBI taxonomy): Eukaryota > Metazoa > Arthropoda > Insecta > Lepidoptera > Noctuidae > Dryobota > Dryobota labecula. The sequence goes on along the minus strand of OX383312.1, from coordinate 6,954,746 downwards.
CTTTATGTCGCTTCGCGCGTCGCGCCGGTTTGTAGGAGCCTTAAATATAAAAATCAATATCATTATATCATAATCCAAGGATGACATACCTCATACATATTGACTTATTGAGAGTTAATCGGAGGACCACAGAAACTGTATTGAGAGGCAGAACGTTTTATACAAATAATTTTTCAACAGAGTATATTATCTAGTGCTTATAGGTTCCGATTCTACTACGTACGTATAGTGTTGATAACTTAAAAGTATTTCTAGTAACTTATTACGTGTCATCATACCTAGGGATAGGACTTCCAGCGATTTTTATATTGCGCGCCTATTCACCACTCGTAAAGGCTCCTACAACAGGCGCGGCACTCGACGCGACACAAAGGCACCGCTCGTCGCGAACCACGCGGTGTCTTTGTGTCGCGTCGCGTGTTGCGCCTGTTTGCAGGAGTCTGTATTTTCCAATATCAAAGGTGATTCTTTATCGAAGTACTCAAATTTCACATTTAACTCGTGATCATAATCGCTCTGTGTAAAATGCTTCATGTCAGACACATTTACTGCGTGCATAACACACACATCACACACATACCTAAGATCTACTCAAGTATTTTTTACATTTTGAAAAATTACTTTTATCAGATTCATTTTTAATTAAATTCGAACTGGTTAGTTTTTAATTAACGTATTGTTGGAAAATAGTGCAAGAAGTCACTCAATGCTACTATATAGACTACTAGCTTCTGCCCGCGACTTCGTCCGCGTGAAATTTCGGGCCACCCATCGCGTTGCATCCCGTCGCTCGCCCGCGCTATTTCTTCGTTATCACTTAGCGTTCTTTCTGACTTTTGTTCTTTTCGCTTGGCTCCTAAGGATCTCATCATCATCATTTCAGCGGAAAGAAGTCCACTGCTGGACATAGGCCTCCCCCAATTGGGTTAGTAGTCATTGGATACATGAAGTGGGCTGTCTTTGTAAGACGACTAAAATGCCACGGTGTATAGCCTATAATATTCCTCAATAAATGGACTATCCAACACAAAAAGAATTTTTCTGTTCCAACCAGTAGTTCCTGAGATTAGCGCGTTCAAACAAACAAACTCTTCAGCTTTATATATTAGTATAGATGTAATGCTGGTGCGTGAATTCAGTTAGCATGATTTTAGGTAATTACAATAAATCGGCATTTAAAAATGCGCAGTTCGCAGTTTAAATTTTAAACCAAACAGGGCAATAAAACACTAATCCTAGTGGCCCGGGTGTTCACCGCGGCAATAAATCAAAGATGTACAGACGGAGATTAGAAACACAAATGAGCTGTAATAAAATTGTTCGAACTTTAGAAACAATAGTTAGTTGAACACAGGCGGCATCGCTGTAGGCCTTATCGGTATTGGTAACAATTAAGTCATAAACAGCTTAAATTTGTTATTTTGAGTTTGCAATTTATGCAATAACATAGTCTCAATTTTGAATCTCTGATTCAAAAATATTTAAAGATACCATAATTCCAAATTACTACAGGAACTGCGAAATAAATGTCTGTTACCTTTTCATGCCTCAACGGCTGAACGAATTAAGATGAAATTTGGCACACGGATAGACTTGGGTTGCTTCGGATCTCAATATGAAACTTTGTAAAAGGTATTAGAATATTCTAGACACACTTACCGAGGTCACTGTTGAGCCGTTTTTCATAATTCCTTCTCAGTCACGAGATAATATTTTTTTTTGAGAGTTGCGCTAGTGGACCGATGTATGCGCTCTTAATAATAATAACTATTTCTATGACAACACGCGCGACACTACATACAGGTGCGACCTGTCGCGCCGACGGCCGACCCACAGAAATTTTCGAGCTTCCCTGCCCGCGACACGCAGCGCGCCTCGCATTGCAATATGACTCTTACATCATTGGTTTAAGGCTCGTAGAGGCTAGTGCGATATCGCGGGCGCGACGCGACACTAGTAGCACAATTTCTTTGTCGCTGCCTGTCGCGCCTGCGATATCGCGCGATTCTGTACGAGCCTTCACTACATATTATAAAACATTAAGTATAAATTAGGATGGTTGACGGAAGGCGGCGCGACACCAAAGGAACATTTCTGTGATTTCGTAATGGTTACTATTATTAACTACTCATAAAGTTTCCGCAAAAAAATAATTTAAATTTAAAAAGTCCTTGCAAATCTCAATATTTCTAATACATACTTTATTACAATGAAATAAGACTAACATTGCAATGCCTTACTATGTCTTTGGCGGCACGCGCGGCGGCCTCGGCGGCGGCGTGGTCAAAGGAGTAGTTACCCCTTTAGAAGCAGCCGCAGCAGATACGGAGCAGAGGCAAAGTTTCAAGGCTCGCGCAGACTGAAGGCTCGTTCAGACTAGTGTGATAACGCGGGCGCGACGCGACACTAGTAGCACAATTTCTTTGTCGCTGTCTGTCGCGCCCGCGATATCGCGCGAATCTGCACAAGCCTTGTCGCGATATCGTGTCCGCAACAAGGGTCGTGCTGCTCGACCCTTGTCGCGATACGATATCGCCAGCACGACTCGTGCTGCCTGTCGCGCCCGCGATATCGCGCCAGTCTGCGCGAGCCTTCATACAACCGCGCTATGATAGGTAGTGCTTGTCCATGTTGAGTCGTGGGCACGGTAACGAAATATCAAACATCACATAATATCCAAGTGTTCATATACGAAACGCACGTGCGGTCTAAGTAGCGGGCAAACCAAAGAGAGCGACTGGCGCGCGCGGCGTCCTCGCGGCAATATCAAACGCGTGAGATGTTTGTGTGTGTTCACGTCGAACCAGCGAAGAAGCGCGCGATTCACTAGCGATGTCTGGTAAGTTCAACCAGTTTGAACTTGTCGCTAGAAACGATACGCGAAATCGTCTGGCGGCCAATGTGAACACGAGCTCACTACGTCTACCGCGCCCGCACCCGCGCGTTCCTACGTGAACAAACACGTACACTATGTACAGACGCCAGCAGGTCAAGCTACCCGAAACTGTAAAATTTTCGCAATCAACCTTGAACCTTATAATGTAGTGATAAAGTTGAAAATCGATTAAAGAAATTTGACAGATTGTAGTAGCTTGATGTGCGTCTGTACTATAAGCATGAGGCGCGTGTGACGCACACACTCGTGGAGTACAAAGAGAATCCGGTTTATACTGTTTCGGCTGAGCTGCGTGTCGTGTTTGTTTACGTTTCACGTTTTAATTTAATAATAGCATAGTCATTCATCATCATAATATAATGCCCGTAATCAAGACGACCTAGAAGTACCAAGAGTGAGAACCCTGTGCGTCAGGAAAACTATACAGTATGAGGGGGTTCGACTATACAATAAATTACCCAAAAAAGTCAGAGAGTGTACAAGCATATCAGCATTTAAAAAAGGCCTAAGGAATTATATATTAGATACTAGCTTTTGCCCGCGGCTCCGCCCGCGTATATGTCGGTTTTCGCGTAAAAAGTAGCCTATGTCCGTCTTCATATTCCAGACTATATCTCTGCCAAATTTCATGACGATCGGTTCAGCGGTTTACGCATGAAAACGTAACATACATACAGACAGACAGACAGACAGACAGAGTTACTTTCACATTATAGAATGGATACAAGTTTAGCTTTTTTATATTGGACACCTATAAGTTTGGCTTGAACTGTTTTGTATTTTATTTAGACTTTGTAACATGGGTACTTGCTATCCTTACTTCCTTACTAATCCTTACTAATATTATAAATGTGAAAGTAACTCTGTCTGTCTGTCTATCTGTCTGTCTGTATGTTACGTTTTCACGCCTAAACCGCTGAACCGATCGTCATGAAATTTGGCAGAGATATAGCCTGGGATATGGAGACGGACATAGGCTACTTTTTTACGCGATAACCGACATCCACGCGGGCGGAGCCGCGGACAAAAGCTAGTATTTTATAAATGGAACTATGGTGTTCAGTTTCTTTGGTGGCTTGAACGGCGTAATATAAACTACAACTTATTGTTAATTTAGTTAAGGGTCCGTGCAAGAAAAAAACTCTTTTTTGGCAATTTCTTATCTTATTGTGAGAAAACTAGAAATAATCGAAACATTAAGTCTGTGTAACTACAAAAGTACAGTTTTCATGGTGCTAAACCATTCGTGTCAGTCACAGCAGCTTTTAATAGTTTCATAATTTTTGTGCTCTCCAAAATATAGTTTATTTCGCCATAAATTTACTTAATGAAGATATTGTATAATCATTGAATACAATTTTGATTATATTTCAAGTATAGCTGAAGACTAATTTGTGATTTTTAAATTTCTTGATATGATTTGCTAAATAATAGGAAAAATATATATTACTGACGAGGTTTAAACAAAAAAAAGGTTTTTTCAATATTATTTTTCTGCTACATTTTGTATGGAAGTTGAAAAAAGTGGTTCCGCCACATGCAAGTAGACCATATAATAATGTTGATGATATTTTTAATGTTCAAAATCAAAAGTAGTTTCTTGTAGAATGATGATCAAATGTCAGTCTCGCGTCATTTTTCGGAAAACTTGTTGCAAATATTAGTGATTTACCGTGAATACTTAATTTATTTGAAAAATCCCTTTCAGCCACATGCAAAACAAAGAACACGACTTTTCAAATCTCAAATAATTTTGTTTAAATTATGTTTCCCTTTCTCACAAACAATGAACAAAATTAATCAAAATCAGTCGATTTCGTGCACGGCCTCTTAAGTTTCTCTTTAAGTGAACTGTAATTTGTTCTTTGAGAAATAAATGTCTTTAAACCGAAAGACGTCCACTGCTGGACATAAGCCTCCCCTAATTTGGGGGGTTTGCCATAATCGCCACGCTTGGCAGGCGGGTTGGCGATCGCAGTATGGTGTTAAAAATGCATAGAAAACGCTGCTGCCCATTCTCTAGTAAGTCCCTTAGTCGCCTTTTACGGCACCCACGGGAGGAAATGGGATGGTGCTATTCTTTACGTCCGGCACCACACGGCACATATACATAGTCATTAGTAAAGAAAAATAGGGTTTTAATATTAAAAAAAAAATGCTTTTCTTTACTGTGTCAACATTAGTTGAAGGAATAAAATCATATAATTTTTAAATGGCTGAATTTGATTCTGATCTATTATTTTTAATTTGTAGGAGTTATGAGCCTTAAAGTGTTACTCGTATACCAAAATGTTTTCACAAAATGTCGCCACTTCAGAAGAAGCAACGGCAGTCGCTAGTTATTGCCCGCAGCTTTGCCCGCGTTTAAAGGCTTCTACAGACGACGTAACGTGCAATGCGATTCTACAAACAGGTGCGAACCGCAACGCGTCACAAAGGCACCGCTTGTTACGCGACGAGCGGTGACCTTTGTGTCACGTCGCGTGTCGCGCCTATTTGTAGAATCCTATAAATATTAAAGTATTATACTGTAGACTGAAGTGTTATTATCTTCCGGAATAAATTCTCTTAATGATGGTGAAGTTTAGAAGAACTAAGCGCTCACACAGACAGATACGCAAAGTGACTTTTCTCTTATAATATCAAAGGCTCGCAAAGACTAGCGCGACAAGAGTCGCACTGCGTGTCGCGCCAGCAATATCGCGCCGGTCTGCGCGAGCCTTAACATAGATACCAAAACCAAAACAAACCAAATCATCCTAGGCACTATCGGATGACACAGGTGTTAATACACAAAGTTCAATAGTATATTTTGCCACGATAAAACCGCATCTTATCGAGAATGTGTTAGCGTCATACATACATTCATACTTTTTTAACATTTTTAATTTAAATATGAATCGACGGTTAATTAATAAGTACCTAGGTACCTATTTATCTGGTAAACGTGAGTTGTTGCTTGATACTCATATTATGATAAGTACTAGAGATGGGCCGAATGTGGTTTGAACCGAATCCGAACTTCGGCCGAACTTCGGTTCAATTTCGCGCGCTTTCTCGAGAGCGAAACGTTGTGACCTTTTTTACCCATTTACTTCAATTATTGCTAGATGTACCTCGCTAACCGCGCTCCCGGTTCCCCAGCTCCTGGAAGCTCTGTATATTCTGAGCGACTTTTTTTGGAGGCAGGAAACTTTTATGAAAAAAAAAAAAAAACCTAACAAACTTCTACCAGATAAGGTAGTCTTTGGTGTTTTTGCACTATAACCTGCCTCTAGTTTTTAAATATTAGTGAGTAGATAGATGAGAAAAGTTTGTTTAATTTGATTGATGAAAAAAATACCCGTTTAATTGTAATAAAAAATACTTCATGTTAATGAATGTTTAGTTTGTGAACCAAAAACGTGATATTTAATTCAATTTACGAATTGTAATCCAGCTGTTTGTTAGAAGAATACTAAGTTTATTTCATTTTTGTAATAGTACCTATGTCTAATTTTTGTGTCTAATTAAATAGGCAGGGATTTTCAAGACTAGTAAGAAAAACTGATTTAATTTAAGGTATACATTTACAATGGTCCTAACTAAAATAAATGACCATGAGTGAGTAAAAGACATAATTTTAATTTACAGTAAAGGCTCGTACAGACTAGTGCGATATCGCGGGCGCGACGCGACACTAGTAGCACTTTTTCTTTGTCGCTGCCTGTCGCGTCCGCGATATCGCGTGAGTCTGTACGAGCCTTAATGCTGTTTTAATTCTAATAAATTTCAGTCAAAATAAGAAAAGAAAAAAAAAAAACACTTAAAATAGCGAGCAGCTGAAGACCTAAGAGCCTCATTCACCCCTTTAGTAATTTCATGCGATGGAGCCTAAAGGTATCTGCACACAGCGAGCGCGGCGCGGCGGGACGGGACGCCGACGCGACGCTGAGCAGTTGTAATGTACTAGATATTACGGACGACGCCACACAGAGCGTCGCGTCGCGTCACGTCGAGCCGGACGGCTGTGTGGCGTCGTCTGTAATATCTAGTACATTACAACTGCTCAGCGTTGCGTCGGCGTCCCGTCCCGCCGCGCCGCGCTCGCTGTGTGCAGATACCTTTATGGACTGAATATAACAGTTTAAAAAAAAAACCGCATCAAAGCTTAATGAGAAATGGGGAAACGCATATTCTCAAATATTGTACTGGCTGAAAGTAAAAATACAAATCTCAGTTATAAGAGCACTTTCAATGAGAGTAAGAAGCACGCGAAAACATGTCAGGGCCTTTCAATGTGAAGATGGAGCAGGAATATTTTTTTGACAGCCTGTTCTCATGAAACAGAAATACTTGTTTATTTTTATGTAGGTATGTGTGTGCAATGTATGTAACTGTGTTTTTATATTTATCATTCGTTCATAGTGTCAAAATAGTTCAAGAAGGTATTATTTTTCTTGTGCCGAATTTTCGGCATCTGAACCGGATTTCGGCCGAATGCCGAAGTTCGGTTCAAGCTGCCGAAATTCGGTTGAACCGAATGTGAACCGAATTTCGGCCCATCCCTGAAAAGTACCTACCTATATTTTAGTAAAATAAAAATCATATATTTTTAGACAAAGTCAAAGACATTAAATTAAAATATTAGGAGCGCATCGGTCCACTAGCACCACTCCTTTAAAAAAATATTATCTCGTGACTGAGAAGGAATTATGAAAAACGGCTCAACAGCGGCCTCGGTAAGTGTGTCTAGAATGAACTAATATCTTTATAAAGTTTCATATTGAGGTACGAAGCAACAAATTCATTCTAAAGAAAAACGGCCACATTCCTATCGTCTTTTGTTGCTTCGTGTCTCAATATTAAACTTACACACTGGCGCAATATCGCGGGCGCGACAAGGGTCGCGCCTTGTCGCGCCCGCGGTATTGCGCCAGTGTGTGGGAGCCCTAATGAGTGCGTTCATGCTTTATGCATACCGATACTTTTCTAAAAATACATTAATTTAAAAACTTAAATCAGTTTGAAATTCAGGAAATAATTAGATTAAACCATTACATTCGGAGCAAATTGGCTGTGACAGACGGACAGACAGACAGTTCCGTTTTTCCAGTTAAGATACGGAACCCAAAAAAAAATGTTTCGACGCTTGTTTAAGTACTCGTACCTACTAGGTACCTACCTAGTTATCTGGTTAACGGGATATGTTTGTTGATACGCACGATATGATAGTGATTACCAATATTATTGTATTATTTTCAAACAAAGTCCATAACATTACATTAAATAAGATTAAAATATTAATTTTGATATCAAAACACATATAATAAAATAAAACTCAACATTAGAATCAAATAAAATTAAAATACATACATATGTCATTTAAATAAATTAAAATATTTAAAAAAACATTTGGGAGACACAATTTTAGGACTGTAAGTAGACTACCTGGACACTGGTGCCGATTCTCTTGTACACCGAACTAAACTAACTAAACTATCACTAAAATTCCTTACTTTTGGCTATGAGAATCTTAAAGCTACTCGTATTCTGCAAACAAAATTCTCTAAATTTAAAAATAAGTTTGACACAACTAAATCGAATTTGACAATCGTGACTCCACGTGGTATTTTTTTTTTTTGGCTTCGCAACGTTGTACTTTTTTGCCTATGATTTTTTTTAGAGCCGGAGGCGCGCGTGGGGGGCATACGCGACGTGTTTTTTATGGAATTTTTCACTTTTTGTGTGGAAAAAAAAAAAAGATTACCTACATGTGGAGTAATAGCGGTTTAAGGGCGTCTAAAAGGGGGTCGAAATTTTCATTATTTTTGCGATAGGACGCACCATTTTGGAGATATAAGCAATAGAAAAGAAAAAAATATATATAGGGATAAACACGAAATATCTTAAGTGATACACCATAAAATTATTATTACAAGAAGCCATGGAAATTACTTGATATGATGATTAATTATCAAAATTCACAGCGCTCGTGCCGCCACCCCATCGCACCGTTCGGCGTCACCGCGTCGAGGCGGGTCATTCATAGAATAAGTAATTAAAGGATTTTTTCGCAAAATGTCTCAAACAATTTTAAAATTATAATAATTATGTAAAAATATAAAACACTTAGATAAAAAAAAAATCGCTGCTGTGGCTTTTTTACGACATAAAGATGTTTCTCTTAAAATATTTCGTGTATGAATAGATACACCTTATATACAGTACTGGTTTTGCACCAGAAGTCGAGGCGATTGGTGTGTATTTTAGTTCATGAAAACTAATTTTATTCCACACCTTTTTAATCGCGATTAAAAATAGTCAGATTTAGTTAGAAAATCTAAATTTTAGTTTAAAAACGTCAAATTCAGAATAGCAAAATTGCCATTTTCACTAAATTTAAAAACTCAGTACCATCTTAGAGCTGTCAAACTAAAATATAGTTAAATTGTGTCACTTTAGTCAATTTCAGAATAGGAAATGGTCGTTTGACAGGAATAAAATAAATTTGGGTGATTTTTAGTCTAGTTTAGAGAATTTTGTGACAAGAGAATCGGCACCAATGACTATGTTTTAAAGTCCTTTAGATTGTAAAGCCGGCTGGTTAAAAAGTTAGTATTGAATTTTATTTTAACTAAATTATATCTATTCATACTAATTCATACTATTCATACTAATATTCATACTAATATTATAAATGTGAAAGTAACTCTGTCTGTCTGTCTGTATGTTACGTTTTCACGCCTAAACGGCTGAACCGATCGTCATGAAATTTGGCAGAGAATTTCAAATTTCAGCCTGGGGTATGGAGAAGGATATAGGCTATTTTTTTACGCGACAACCGACATCCGCGCGGGCGGAGCCGTGGGCAAAAGCTAGTTAGAAAAAAATAAATAGGTTTATTTAATGTCACAGAAACAAGTACATACAAAAAGATACGTTAACTCGAATCCATTCTTATATTATAAATTTGAAAGTAACTCTGTCTGTATGTATGTTACGTTTTCACGCCTAAACCGCTGAACCGATCGTCACAAAATTTGGCAGAGATATAGCCTGGGATATGGAGAAGGGCATAGGCTACTTTTTTACGCGATAACTGACATCTACGCAGGCGGAGCCACGGGCAAAAGCTAGTACCTAATAAATAAAAAATTAAGAAAACTAAATATCAACGAGCACAAAACAGAAATAGTCGGCAGCTGTACGTCGTGAAATAAAAAAAACAACCAACAATAAAAACATAATTTTAGTAACAAAGATAATATAAGTCATTAAAAAAAATCAAGTATTTACTTACCGGGGTCAGCATACAGCAGGTTCACACAGACTCACTTAGGAAACATTAAGTATCAAGTATAATTCCACAAACACACTTATTTTGTATATACAATTCAATGCGCGTGTTCATTTTAAAGAACAAAATACCCGTACCACAAGCATTTAAAGTTTTTAAACCAGAGCAATCATTTTATTCACAAAATATTTATTATATTAAAATTACATAAATAAGAGACACACCGTAAATAATTATAACTAGGTAAATATTATAATAAAATGAAATTATGCAAGGAACACAATTATAATAGTCCTAATAAAATTCACTGCATTAACACTTAAAAATACTAAAGAATTCATTAAACTCTCCCGTATGGCATAAAAACCACTCACCGCGACGCGACGGTTCGCTCAAGACTGACTCGTCACGAGAGCGGCTAGAGCCGAGTAGCTAAGAGCTTCACGCTGGCGCTGGCGTAAGCGTTGCTGAAACTGAAGGCTGCAAAACCCAAACTACTATAATATCTGGAGATAATCTATTCGAGTAAAGAAAGAAGAAACCTTATATGTAACTTGTGTGTGAGTGGAACTCTCTGCCTGCGTCTGTGTTTCCGAACGCATACAACCCTAATCTATTCAAAGTGAGAGTGAACAGGCTTCTTCTGGGTAAGCTCACTCCATCGTAGACTTTGTCTCTGTCATCCAGACCTAGACTAAAGTCAAGAGCAAACTCATAGTAGAATAAAAAAATTAAAAAATGTATATAACTTTTTTAAATTAATAGCTTTTTGAGTTTATCTCATCTTCAACTTTAAAAAGTGAATACCATTTTATTATAATCTAAGGACAGCTCATACGTATTAAGGCTCATTCAGACTAGTGCGATATCGCGAGCGCGACGCGACACTAGTAGCAGAATTTCTTTGTCGGTGCTTGTCGCGCCCGCGATATCGCTATAAGGCTCGTACAGACGAGCCTTTATAGTCGGAGGAGAACAGAACCGTATTGAGAGGCAGAAAGTGTCATACAAATCATTTTACAACAGTATGTTAGCTAGTGCTTATAGGTTCTGAATCTACGTAGTGTTGATAACTTAAAGTATTTCTAGTAACTTATTTACTTGTGTAGCATCATACCTAGCTATAATTCGCGTCACGTAAAAATACCGCTGGCCAGCGAACAATTGTAAAGGCTCATACAAACAGGCGCAACACGCGACGCGACATTAAGAGACCGCTCATTGCGCGGCACGCGGTGTCTCTGTGTCGCGTCGCGTGTCGCGCCTGTTTGTAGGAGCCGTAACATGGAATAGATCGTGTCTCGTAATAAGAACGCTAACCAAACACAACCATACGATTTACATGACGCGAACTAACACAACGTATGGTTTTGTGGTTGGCCAGCGCTCTTTTTACTTGACGGGAATTGTATAGGACTTCCAACTATTTTTATACTGCGCGCCCCTTCACCAGCCGTTATTTTTCCAATATCAAAGGTTATTCTTTATCGAAGTACTCAACTTTCTCATTTAACTAGTGATCCTAGCCCATTTGTGTAAAATGCTTCGTTTCAGACACATTTGCTGCGTGCTTAACACATATACCTAAGATCTACTCAAATATTTTTTACATTACTTTTATTAGATTTTTTTTTAACTGTAATTCCAACTTTTTAATTATCTTATTATTCGAAAATAGTGCAAGAAGTCACTCAATACTACTAGACAATATGGTAGCACGCGAATTCAGGGCCTCAAGTCTGCTATTACAATAGTGTCAGAATGATCTCTTCATTGTGAGTTTTTGACAGATTTGCCATACAAACACTGTCAAATACTCACAATGGCGAGACCATTGTGACACTATGTATTGTAATAGCAGACTTGAGGCCCTGTTTGCATGATTAAATCGGCATTTAAAAATGCGCTTAGTGGCCACTATTTTCCGTTATAATGATTACAATAAAACATCACAATTTAAAACTACTGTTTGTAGTAATAATAACGTATAGTCTTGTGAAGCACAACTTGACGAGCTTATTTTCTGCATTTTCATTCTAAAATAAAAGAAATCACCGAAATAACGACGAGGGCGCCACTGTGCGCTCAATGCAGTCTTAAATAAACCAAATAGTGCAATAAAACACTAATCCTAGTGGCCGGGGTGTTCACTGCGGCCATAAATCACATAATTATGTACAGACAGAGATTAGAAACACAAAATGAGCTGTAATAAAACTGTTCGAGCTTTAGAAACAATAGTAAGTTGAACACAGGCGGCGGCATCGCTGTAGGAGGGTAAGCCTTATCTGTATTGGTAACAATTAAGTCATAAACAGCTTTAAGTTGTTATTTAGATTTTGTAATATGCGCAATAACATAGTCTCAATTTTGGAGTTTCGTGAATTTGAACGAGGACCATTTCGCTGAATTATTATAGCAACGCCTGAACTTTATTGTAGCATACTGAACGTATTATTCATAATACGAATAATGAGATTTAGAATACTGATTGTCACATCATTTCTTACCAAGGAGAATTGAAAAATAGGTTATTTATACATTTAGGTCCTACCATAATAAAATCTTATTTCGGTTTCTGAAATCCTCCGTTAAATTCTGAATACGGTATCGGATGTCCTCCCATATACTGTCATATTTTCTCTCCATATTCTTAATCGAATGACTCAACTTTAATGACATTTAATTGTATCATTCGTAACCCATCTGTGTATTGTACTTCATTAAAAAAAACATGAAATGTGTGCATAACACACACATGCTTAAGATTCCTAGATGTTTCAGCTTATTCCTAGATGTGGCGCAAGGATTTGACAAAGTTGATGAGGGCCCGATGTTCAAACCAAACCCAGACGCATGCTACCCCCATAATTTACAGATATTCTGGAGTCATATATAAGTAACAGAATCTTCAGAATGAGGCAAGAGGATGCATATTCCGAATTACAAGAATAAAAGCTGGGGTACTACAAGGAAGTGTGTTAGGCCTGATCCTATTCTGAGCTGGAAAAACCACACCATTGCGACCTTTGCAGATAATACCTACTGCTTTTATGGCTAACGGATCAGACCACAGAGCAGTAGAAAAAGTTCAACTAGCTGTGAACAAAGTTTATGACTGGACACTAAAGAGGATGGTCAAACTGAATTAGTAAAAATCAATTCACGTTGACTTCACTAACAAACACTATTTTAACTTACACTTCGCAGGAAGTGCAAATTGACACTATTCTTAGTACTAAGAACATAATCTATCACGAAAAATAATAAGTTAGAGTTAAATTGCTTATTACTTATTTTTAATACAGGAGAAAAACAATAAGTATAAGATGTTTAATTATTTGTTTGTTTGTAAGAGCTTATCTCTGGATCAAGGCACTGATCCGGTAACAAAATTTCCTGCATTTATAAATAGCATACAATACCTAGTGACTTATGATATTTTCTATAGTTTAGTTGAAATATTACCAGTTGACTTCTTCGCGAAATAAAACTTAAAAAATAAATATATTTCTTAGGATGTTAAAGTTAATCTAAAAGTATTAAAGTTTGAATTTTATTTATTTATTAGCTGCTGCCCGCGGCTTCGCCCTCGCGGCTTTGCCCACGTGGCTTTGGCCGCGCCTTTTTTTCTATACAAATAATCATCGACTACATAATATAGATACAATACAAGTCACGTCACGTATAAAGACCGGTGGCCAACCGCACAACTGTAACGTTGCTTAAATCGTGTCATGTCACGTTAATTAATTATTTCAATAACCGTAAATCAAGCTAACTGAATTCGCGCGCTAACATAGTCCGCCACATTGATGTAATATAGGACTAGATCAGCAATGTACGGCGACGACGCACTACTACGTCGTATATGTCCACAGGCATATCTGACTGAGTTGTCAATTTGACGGCAAGTGAGCGATAGCTTAAGGATAAAAAATATCAAAATGGTGAAATGTGCGATTAAAATTTGCATGTCACGGTCTAAAAAGATTAATAAAGCAAGTGGTGTTACATTTCACAAGTAAGTTTGCTAAATTTTCTTCAGATTATCCAAAAAAAAACATTAGAAGACGAATTACATTTATCAAACATTTTTGTTCCATCAGTGTTACCAGTAAAAACTATTTTGATTTTACCAGACTGTTGGGAGTTTAGTGAATGACGAATGTATGTTCCTGTAAGACAAAATTATTATTATAGTCTGTTTGGTTACACTTACTAAATAGAAAAGTAACACATTCACGTGTATTTCGAAGGTTTTAACATAATGTATCACCACTTCTTACACCAGCAATCATTTTAATAGCCATAAATAATCTTAGACGTAAAGTGAGGTTATATTTTTAAATGAAAAATTCTAGATTGTTTATAATCACATTGTGATAAACCCCATTTCAGACACCAATCTTCGCATGATCTGACCAAGATTATGTCTGGACTTTAAAAGAGACTGTGACCGGTGAGTTTGTTTCGGCCTTTATTTTCAAGAGTAGTCAGATAGGAAACGCCGACCTCATCTAGTTTTAAAAATAAGATTGACATGTAAAAGTGTTTGTACAAACTTACTACAAACTACTACTTACAGAAATAAAATCATTTATCATTTGCGGCTCCGCCCGCGTGGATGTCGGTTATCACGTAAAAGGTAGCCTATGTCCTTCTCCATCTAAGGCTATATCTCTGTCAAATTTCATGACGATCGGTTCAGCGGTTTAAGCGTGATAACGTAACATACAGACAGACAGACTGCAGACAGAGTTACTTTCACATTTATAATATTAGTGTTGTGGACCGACCAACCTCATTATAATATTAGTATTGGCAGTATGTATTTTTTACTTTTTTTTTGTCAATATAAAGATTTTTTTTTAAACCATGACTTGTTAAACTATGTAAAACGTATAGTAAAGATATAATATTATCATTAAAGTCTTTATTTTATTTGGTAATTTAGGATCTAGTGGCTTCCATCCTCCACAATTAGTATGGATAAATGATTATCATAAACATTGAAATAATATCATTCCATTTTAAACAATAGTTATTTGAGACAATCTTTATAGTTTTGAAATATAATATTGACGTTTACGCACATTTTTTTTCTTCCTTTATGTATCAAATTCTTCAATTTCTTTCAATCTTTAATCTATTGAAAGTTCCATAATACAATCTTTCATAGTAGGTAACTGATTCAATAAAAAATTTCTTTATTCATTCTGGGGTAATTACGTTGATCGTTGGCAACTCTGGCTGATTTTCCGATGACAATGTCTTGTCTCGTTCCAACGTAATTAGTTTGACGGAAGGAGAAATGAGACAAACAGATTATTTTGACATATTGACATAATTTATGTATCCGTTTCAAAGCTACGTCTTTAACTCGTAAGTGGTTACGTTTTTCGGAAACTTTTAGTAGGACGCTGCGCCTCTAGTATAATATAACCTCATTGGTCCGCCATTTTGTAATGAGTGGGTTGATGCTTCATGAATTAGGTACCGTCTTTTCTAACAATACGTTAATTTAAAAACATAAACAGTATCAGTAAATATATAGACCGCATTTATCTTAGAATTCTTTATTATTTAAGATATTATTATTTTATATTCGCTGTTCGCTGTACATTTTGCCAAACAAAACCGCATTCGCCATGTTTTCGAGAATGTTATAGCATACATACATATTGAATTAAAATATTTAATTTTAATTTCAATCGAGGCTTTTACTTATGTACAGACGCTTAAGAGGCCGTGCACGAAATCGACTGATTTTGATCAATTTTGTTCATTGGTTGTGAGAAAGGGAAAAATAATTTAAACAAAATTATTTGAGATTTGAAAAGTCGTGTTCTTTGTTTTGCATGTGGCTGAAAGGGATTTTTCAAATAAATTAAGTATTCACGGTAAATCACTAATATTTGCAACAAGTTTTCCGAAAAATGACGCAAGACTGACATTTGATCATCATTCTACAAGAAACTATTTTTGATTTTGAACATTAAAAAATATCATTAACATCATTATATGCTCTTCTTGCATGTGGCGGAACCACTTTTTTCAACTTCAATACAAAATATAGCAGAAAAATAATATTGATAAAACCTTTTTTTGTTTTAAACCTCGTCAGTAATATATATTTTTTCTATTATTTAGCAAATCATATCAAGAAATTTAAAAATCACAAATTAGTCTTCAGCTATCCTTGAAATATAATAAAAAATTTATTTAATGATTATACAATATCTTCATTAAGTAAATCCATGGCGAAATAAACTATATTTTGGAGAGCACAAAAATGATGAAACTATTAAAAGCTGCTGTGACTGACACAAATGGTTTAGCACCATGAAAACTGTACTTTTATAGTTACACAGACTTAATGTTTAGATTATTACAAGTTTTCTCACAATTAGATAAGAAATTGCCAAAAGAGAGTTTTTTTCGTGCACGGACCCTTAAGCAGGTCAAGCTACCCGATACTGTCAAATTTATGCAATCAACCTTGAACCTTATACTGCAGTGATAAAGTTGAAAATCTATTAAAGAAATTTGACAGATTGTAGTAGCTTGATGTGCTGGCGTCTGTACCTAGTTATCTGTTTTACGGGATCTGTTTCTTGATACTCATATAATTATGATACTTACCTATATTTATTTAAGGCTACCTAACAAAAATTCCTATATTTTCAGACAAAGTCCATTACATTCAAAGTCAAATCATTTATTTCAAATAGGCTCATATAAGTCACGTTTGAACGTCAAAAATTGTTCATTAATCCTAATTGCCAAAATGTAGTGATTTAAATATTAAAATTGATATATTAAGCCCACATAATCAAATAATACTCAACATTCAAATCAAACAATATTAAAATACTAACACATTTCATTCAAATACTATGAAATATAAAGAATAACATTTGGGAGACCTGGATCTGGATACTGACTAGGTACGTTTTAAATAATTTGACAAAGTCTTTTAAATTGTAAAGCAGGCTGGTTAAAAAGTAAACATTGAATTAAATTTTTGTTACCAGTCTATTATTAGAAAGAAAAAAAAAATAGGTTTATTTGTCACACAAACATAAGTAAACTCGAAAACCTAAAAGAGAAAAGAAAAAAAAAATACATCTAGAAACACAGAACAGAAATAGTCAGCAGCTGCAAGTGGGGAACATAAAGAAACAACAATTCACAATTATGTATAAAAACATAACTATAGTAATTTTAAAATTAATAAGAGTAATTCAAAATTCAAGTATTTACTTACCAGGGTCCATGATGCAGCAGGTTTTGTACAGCTCACTCACTCATTTAGGAGACACTTAGTAACAAGAATTACACATACACACTCATTTTGTACTTCACAATTTGACGACACTGCACACGTTATATTTTAATGATCAAAGTACCTATACCACAAGCATTAAAAATTGTTAAAACCAAAGCACTAATTTTATTCAATAAAATATTTGTATTTAATATATAAAAATACCATTAAAGAAACACAGAAAATTATAATAATAAAATAAAAATAATAGAACTATGCAAGGGACCACAATTTTAACAGTCATATTCACTTTAATTTTACTTTAATACAAAATTATTGAATAAACTTGGCACTTGTGGGGCCAAAAACCACTTACCGCGACGGTTCGCGCAAAACTGACTTGTTTCGACACGACACCCTCACGAGAGCGGCTAGAGCCAAGCAGCCGAGACCTTAGCGTTGGCGTACCTGAAACCTGGAACTGGAGACTGCAAAGCCTAAGCTACTATAATAACAGGAGATAATTTATTTTAATAAAGAAAAAAGAAACCTCAATTACATACATTTTTTTTTTTAATCAATATTTACAGTGGCCAGCACATCAAGCTACACTAAACTGTCAAATTTCTCCAAACGATTTTAAACTTTAAAATATTGGTGATTAAGTTCAAAATCGATCGATAAAATTTGACAACTTGTGGTAACAAACAAAAAAAAAAAAACTTGATGTGCGGCCAGCACATTAAGATGATTTTTTACAGCACATTAAGAATTTTTTTATTTTTTTTTGTAAAAAAAAAAAACAAGATAAATTATTATTATTATTCATTTATTTCGAACACAAGCGATTCATATTGTTGTTAGTAACATTTTTCATTAAAATAAATAAATAAATAAAACATGATATAAAATTAATTAATTTAAAAATCTATAACTATAGCTAGATAGAAGATAAAGATAAATTTATTTGTTCAAACATGTGTAACATGATACATGAGTATGTACAAATAGATGGAAAATAATTTTTACCGGACCAACATGTTTTGCCTCATTCGGCGTACAAAATGTTTACATGCTATTAATTAAATTGGCAATTATAAAATGATTTATTAAACAGAAACACGCCTGCCTTGTCAAAAAGTGAACTAAGAAAATAAAAACAAGCTAAATGATTTTTTGTTGTGAGACGGTTTCTTGGAACCTTTACCGGTCTTCGATTTCGCTGAAAAGATTGGTTTTCAGTTTCCCACTTTTGGGCACAATGGCGGTTTAATTGCTCAGTAAATATTGTAATCTATTTAGAAATTACCTTGTCGCCCATTCAACACTAAAATTATTTAGAGGCAGGTGTGATTTTATTAATGAGTTTTTTAATTTTTAATTTTACCTTTTAGTGATAAAACGATATTTTTGCAAACGCTCAAGTGCCACGATAGACAGATAACCTGTATTTTTTAGGAAATCGATATAGCGCGAACATTTCAGGCAAAGCCCTTTGACAGTTTCCTGTAGCTTGATGTGCTGGCCACAGTACAATAATGGTTTTAAGGCCCAGACATAAATAATAAGCCAGTGACCTTGAGTGGTTAGCTTGCGTGTTCTGTACCGAGCTCACGCAACGCGTCGTACGTCCAGCCAGTAATAGGACTCGCCCATCCAGGAGCGGTGTCCCAAATAAGACGCATTATTAATATATTATACACTAGCTTTTGCCCGCGACTCCGCCCGCGTAGATGTCGGTTATCGCGTAAAAAAAGTACCCTATGTCCGCGTCCATATCCCAGGCTATATCTCTGCTAAATTCCATGATGATCGGTTCAGCGGTTTAGGCGTGAAAACGTAACATACAGACAGACAGACAGAGTTACTTTCACATTTATAATATTAGTATGGACTAGCTTCTGCCCGCGACTTTGTTCGCGTGGAATTCGTAATAAGACATCACAATATACTAAAATACCAGCCACATTTTAATAAAAATTCCCTGAATATTACGTTTGTAGTTTTGGTCACAGCACAAAATGTTTAAAAAAACCAGTCAAAGGCGAGTCGGACTCGCGCACCGAGGATTCCGTACTATCTTATATAGCTTCACTAGCTGTTGCCCGCGGCTCCGCCCGCGTGGATGTCGGTAATCGCGTAAAAAAGTAGCCTATGTCTTTCTCCATATCCCAGGCTATATCTCTGCTAAATTTCATGACGATCGGTTCAGCGGTTTAGGCGTGAAAACGTAACATACAGACAGACAGACAGAGTTACTTTCACATTTATGATATTGGTATGGATATGGATAGTATGGATTCGTATAAGTACTTAAATAGTAATAAACCAGAACAAACTACAGCTGTGCTTCATCCAAAGCAACCTGCGAGTTTTGGTTGTAAACCGTGAAACGTTTTTAAATTTTCATCGGCGAGGCCTATATTCGTCAAAGAATTTTAACACTGCGCGCTGCGGTGTAGAATATTGCAGTTTTAGTTCAGCGCCATCTTTTGACCGATAGCGGAACTAAAAAGAAAAAGTTGATTTTTTTTTTTCTGAAAAATCTTGTGTAGCATAGAATAATTTCAAATTTTAGAAAGGTCTTCTTTTTTTTTCGTCAAAAGTCGAAAACAATGCGGCCTAAAAAAAATTAAAATTGTTTGAGAATGGTAAAATAGCGCTCTTTCATTATGATACCCCACATGCCCTAGTAGCCCCACTTTGAATTTTTAAGATCCCGGTCAGTCTCTGTTGCAAAAAAAGAAAATATTGCACGCGTGCCTTACGATGCGGTGACTTAATAGCTAATACATTGCGCGTTTTTTGCGAGCACTTTTTTGCGACTGGAGGTATATTTTGAACGACGCGCCGCGTAGTCTTTTTGTTTGTTTTCGGTAAGTGTACACTACACTGTGTGATGCAGTTGTGTTAATGGAAATGTCGATGTGTGGGTTCGAAAATAAGTTCTCACGCTCGCAAACGTCCCTCTCAAGAGGACGTACAACGGTCCAACAGCACCAATCCTTTAAAAAAATATATCTCGTGACTGAGAAGGAATTATGAAAAACGGCTCAATACGATACCTCGGTAAGTATGTCTAGAATTTTCTAATACCTTTTATAAAGTTTCATATAGAGACACGACGCAACAACATTTATGATGTAGAGGTATTGTGGCCGCTTTTCTTTCGCCTGTCACTACTCCATACAAGCTTAGACGTGATCAAAAACTTGCCTACTAAAATTACCTGCGTCAATTTACGTCACGCGCTGATTAATTTTACAGGACTAAACTAAAATTTATCTTCTGTCCTTTTCTTAATGAAATAGAAAGAAAAAGATGCACTGAACTTAAATTTAGTTTAGTTTGCATCGAAAAAAATGCGCTCCAATCAAGTGACCTTTTAGCTTGATTGACGATATTTTGTTTAGATTAATCAAAATCTTAGTTGATCATCACGACATGATTGCAGCAATACTAGTTCAAATGATTGAACGCTCAAACAAGTTTCTCGATTACCCTTAACATGTCATCATAGTAGAAGAGTTAAAAAAGAGACAAGTTAAAAAAATGTTAACTGTAACAAAGTAAGTTAGTTGTGTCCATCAAGCATTTTGATTACTTCAATAAAGATCATTGAAACTTTAATCTAACAATCTTGGTTGGAGCAACTATGTTTTGACTTGATTGCTGCAAATAGATTTTGTGATAACTCCAATCAAGATCCCGTTTGAAATCTCAATCAAATAAAAGTAGTAGCTGTGATCATTGTGCTTGATAGGCTCAGATGCAAACAAGTTACTTAGTCAATCTAAACAAAATCTTGATTGTGGCAAACACTTTTTTTTTTCAGTGTGTGAACAAGGCAATCGGCACCATTATCTCTAAATCGAATATTCCCAGGCACCCCCACATGGATTGCCACCAGGTGGCAATCGAAAATAAAATACCCAGTTGTTGCCACCGGGTGGCAACTGGGAAGTTATTGCCCCCCACTTCAAATCGCTGTACACTGCGGCGTGGATCGCCAACCCCTCTCATCGTTACGGCCGCGATGATGGGGTTGTCGGTCAGACTTTTCCAATGTGGTTTTTAGGATCCCGTACCCAAAGGGTAAAACGAGACCCTATTACTAAGACTCCGCTGTCCATCTGTCTGTCTGTCCGTCTGTTACCAGGCTGTATCTCATGAATCGCTATAGTTAGACAGTTGAAATTTTCACAGATGATGTATTTCTGTTGCCGCTATAACAACAAATCTTAAAATAAATATATAGGGGCTCACATACAACAAACGTGATTTTTTTCTCGATATTGATAACGGCAACAGGTATTAAAAATAAATAATTAAATCAAAATAAGACAAATATTTAAGGGGGGCTCCCATACAGCAAACATGATTTATTTTTTCCGTTTTTATAGATAATGGTAAGGAACCCTTCGCGCGCGAGTCCGACTCGCACTTGGCCGGTTTTTATTAGTAGTAGATACGTGATATTATTAGGGACATTCTAATCACTTATTATTATTAATCATAAAAACCTATTGTTAAATTCGTATCACAGATAATTAAAGTATTTACAATAATTAAAGTACCTAACAAAAGCTAGTCATCAACTCATCAGTCACAGATAATCAAATTTACAATAACAAGACATTTCACGTGGACGAAGTCGCGGTCAGAAACTAGATATCGACGCTTGAAAGACATTGGTGCCGATTCCCTTGTTCACAAACTAAACTGACAGGGGATAAAATTTAGTTTAGTCCTGTCAAATTAATCAGCGCCTGTCACTACTCCTTAGAAGTTTAGACGTGATTAAAAACTTGCCGACTAAAATTACGTCAATTTACGCCAAGCGCTGATTAATTTGACAGGACTAAACTAAAATTTATCTTCTGTCCTTATCTTAATGAAATAGAAAGAAAAAGATGCACTGAACTTAAAGGAGAAACCCGTTTCTGGGCCTAACCGTTACACGAATCAGATATGTACCAAAAAATTCGTCTATTTTGCTTAATCAACCCATTTAAATCCTAGACTCAATAACAATGGCCAAGTGTAGAAAATAAGTAGATTTCTATTTTTTGTTTTAAACAACCTTTATAAACCGTTACAACACTTATTTCATTAAAGTCAAAAGTCAAAGTCAAATAATTTATTTCAAATAGGCACGAAGATGCACTTTTGAACGTCAAAAATTACATGAATAGTTAATTGATTCTAGTTGCGCCTTCCAAAATGTAGTTATGTATGGAGAAGAATGGGCAAGAAACTCCATACTTACTCTTTTAAAATGTTAAC
This sequence comes from Dryobota labecula, assembly GCA_947523025.1. NCBI lineage: Eukaryota > Metazoa > Arthropoda > Insecta > Lepidoptera > Noctuidae > Dryobota > Dryobota labecula. Next base: position 6,932,015 of record OX383312.1, on the reverse strand, counting down.
AATAGTTTGTATACATTAATTAATATTTATAGGTGAAGACTATGTACCTAGAATAAAAAAATAAAAAATATAAAAAAATTCATCAAAATTACTTACCACAATTGGTAAAAAGAATGAAAAGTGAAGTAATAACAGAAAAATTAATAAATGCGATAGGTACATGGTGCTCACATATTTACAAACATTGTATATGATTTCCCAAAAAAAAAAAAAAAAAAAAACAACATATAATAAGTCAGTGTGTGAGTTAAAATATTAATCACAGATAATAAAATTAATATCATAAAAATTATAAATTATACAGTTAAATTAGCAACCAGTTTGATTTTGTCTAGACTCTAAATTGTCCTATGGAGCAGGACCAGCATGTTTCCAAGCATTCTTATCTTGGATATTATTATTTATATATCACTAACTTCACAAACGCTGGCATTATATCAATAGAGCGTAACCTAAGAATATAATCGATTTAGTGGAAATCGATGCTCTTAAATAATTAAACAATACTCCATTGTTTTAGTATAATTGTTCTTTTAGGTATTCAAATCATTGTAAAATAAAAAATCAGGAATCTAATTCATTTTTAACGAAAGCACCATTAAAAAATCATTAAGAGAAATAACTAATCGATAAACTCGATTGCATCACGGATTCCACTGGTAAACGGCAAATGTCAATGTCAACGTCTGTCAATTGTCATGGTTGTAATGTCATGTCAATAATGTCATTTGCTTTTCGTACCTATTGTTGCGCAAGTGAATGTGTTTTTCCGAATTTCTCTTCGCTTTATTATTTAATAAGACCTATGCTCAAATACTAGACTCAGAAATTGATTGCCTTCTGACTGACCCTCGCTTGAACATTTGACACCGTACCCTGTCACCCCTGCTGACCTTTGCTGGAAAACTGGATCTGTTCTTCGACTGGTTCGACATCATGAGCCTGTGCATTAATTGCGGAATAGCAACGGATCGCTGCAATACAATCGGAAGGCGAAGATTGGAAGATGAAATGATTCTTTCAATTGTACAGGAATGGGTCGCGCCTCAAACGGTTAGTATCTGATATTTATTTATAGTAACATTTTTGTTCTATGTAATTATTTAATGTAATGAAACGAAATAGTTATCGCTTATGATCAGTTGTCTGTTGATAATTGTATTTTATAAAATGATGAATGTGCAACAAATTCATATACATGACGTGACATCACCATTCCGGACTGAACCTGAATGGTTCATTATGGCCTATTCCCTCTCACAGAGAGGAGGCCTGTGTCCCTGCAGTGGGAATGTAATAAGGCCACTTATGATTACCCATATGTGCCACTCAGATGTTTATTGCTAAATGCTAGTGCTAGACCTAATAGTCAAATGATAAATGTTTGCTTCAGGTAAATGAAAATGACTATCTGCCAAGCTTGCTGGGTTCATGCCAATGCTGTATCTCTTGATGCAAATAGACCAGAAGAAAGGGAACAGACACCTATTGGACACCGACGAGTGTGTATTCACTGTGGACGTTCTCTTCTGAGAAGAGTTCGTTGCCCTCAACTTAGGAATGGTCCAGTGCAAAATACATGAAGTTATAAGAGAATGGATCCTATCACGCACGGTTAGTATATCAGTTTTATTCTGTTTATTAATAACATTGTTTAGTTTCGTTTTGCTATCAATGGCATTAAAAAAATGTTATTTGGTATGCTAAAATATTTAAGTGAATTAGAAAGACTTTGTGATAACAGTGGTCAAGCTAAAGCAAAGAAATCCTGTGAATGAGAAATCCTGACATAGGAACATCAGGATTTCTCATTCGCAGGATTTCTTTAGATTTGTCATTTTCAAAGTGATCAATAACACATCACGTGTCTCTGTGTAAAGGCATCCTTTAATGTAGATAAATTATTATTTTCAGGTGGGTGCTTCAAGTGTTGTCTGTCACTCTTGTTGGGTCCATTCAGGCCCCTCAACATCTAGTGCATCTTCATCAGCTGTCAATGAGCCAAATAGTAAGGACGTTCCTCATTTAGAAGAACTTTCAGCAAGGCAAGAAACTTATTCTGCACCAAGGACATCAACTGTTGGAACGCTTATTGTTTTACCTGATTATTATAGAGCTGTTGAAACTGAAAGAAGATGTTTTGTGGAAGGATGTCAGAGACATGAAAGAAACCGAATAACAATTACAATGCGAAAACAGTTACTTAAAATGTATAACTATTATGTACATCCAAATATTTGCCTTTGTGATATCCATTTAACATGCACATCATGGGACTTTCTCAATGATATTAGTGATAATATTGTTAACACATTCAGTGCATATCAAATTCAAGATATGTTTTCATTAAAAGAGTCTGAATGTAATTTTTGGATTTCGAAAATGTTGAGTCTATGGAAGACCATTTTTTTTTTAAATATTATGATAATCCTAATGAAGGCAGTTACTAATAAAACAATTTATCACAATTGTGTTTTTTATTTTTTAATATATTATTGCAATCTCAGATTACTGTAATCTGAGATTGCATCGAATCACCTAGTAAATACAATAGGTATTAGCAAATGCAAACGACAGTAGTGTCTTATAAACATAGCTTTCAGCCGATGTTTTCGGTAAAGGTAAATGTCATCCCCTAAGCGCTTTTTTATGTACCTACCTAAAACGTCATCGTAATAGGCTACAGGCGCTACAGCCGCAGCACGCGTGTGCATACCAGAAAGCCTCAAAAAGATTTTTTTTTAATGAAATAACTCGAAATATAAAAATAACCTAAAATGTAAACATTGTCTGATTTTACCAATTTGGCCATTACTGGGAGTCGTGAAAATTGGGCTCGTGAAACCTTCCTAAATGCTCTAATTTATGGTCAAATTGCAGCCCTGTAACGTCAGGCCCAAGTTTCTATGGAGTTTGGGTTTCTCCTTTAGTTTAGTTTGTGAACAAGGGAATCGGCATCAATATTGACCAAACACGTTGGCAACTTTACACTAGAGCATTTTAAAGATTTTTTTCTAAGTAATATTAAAACCTTTAAAATGCTTTTTTTGTGTATACTCTACTAGAAGAAAAAAAATATAAAATACTCTTTTAGTTTACTTTTTTTTTAATACTTTAAAAAAGATGCTCTAGTGTACTTGCCAACATGTCGTTTGCTCAATATTGCCTTTCAAGCGTCGATATAGGTAGGTACCTACATAGGCTTATTCCACAAATCCCCCTTAGGAGGAAAAGTGGAATCTATAAATCAGTCTAGAATTCACCCCTGATAATCCCGCGGGAGGGGGAAAATTAGAAAAAAAAATAAAAACTTATTCAGATCCCCTGAAAGTGATTTTTTTACATTAGGGTTCAGTTTTCCCCACTGAGGGGGATTCTCTCAGGGGGATTAGTGGAATAAGCCCACATGTTCTACATCGTGCTCTCAGACCAAATAAAAAACCAAGACAGCGCTGCGAACAATACCTACACAGTGAAGCATGCCAAAACTACACCTCCGCGCTGTGCGTACACGCTCACATTTACAATCGTAACTACGCCTCAATTGCACGCAGTTTACCGAAACCGGCCTCACGTCACTGTTGACAGCGCTCTGTCTTGGTTTATTTGGTCTGAGATTGTACTTTGTTGCTTTTATACCACCAAACTAGTTACCACCACATACCACCAAACCAGTTACCACCATATCACCGAACCAGTTACCACGTTTTTGACATTCCGCAAGAAAAAGTGAAGTAAATCATCTTGAAAAAGACGAGTTACCACGTTTTTGACATTCCGCAAGAAACGGTGAAGCAATCATGTTGAAAAAGACTAGTTACCACGTTTTTGAATTTCCGCAAGAAACTGTGAAGCAATCATCTTGAAAAAGACGAGTACGTAACGGCACACTAAAAAAGAAGATAGTAAACACCGAGGCGGCATGAGCGTCATCACAACGACGCACACGCTCGTCGGTTCGCTTCGAAAGAAGCGGTTTGTAAGCGCAAGCAGAAGCACCAGGACACTCCATATCTTCACTTCAAGCTTCGGCACCACGTAGATGAATAGGTACGTAGACACATGACGCTGACGACACGTGTTCCGCGGATTGGCAGGCAGTCTTTTGGGTCTTCATTCTTCTCACGACGACGGTGTCCGGCGAAAAGGACCGTGTTTGGCGCGCGACTCCTATTTATGCCTTCGCGGCGAATAGTGTCGTGTGCAACACAGCGCCCCGCACCCCGTGCGCGTCTCGCCCTACGGCGTATCGCTATTGGTCGATTTATAAATGTAGTGTTTCCATTAACGTTTTTTGTTTTTCCCCAGTTTCTTAATGAATTATTCTTAAAATACCAAAAAAAAACTTCAAAATTCCTTGATTAAGGGAGCATGATTATAATACAAATACACATATTAACATAAAATACCACCTACAAAACATTAATAAATTTACACGATCAGAAGCCATTTTTTTTTCTTCTTTACTTATTGATCTTGATAATCCTAAATCTTGAGGCGAAGGTGCTTGGGCTTGCTCATCATTAAAAAAATTATACCTACCTGGAATAAAATGACTATAATATAGTAGGTAATTTTAGCTCACGAAGCGACGTGCTAGTAGTACTAGATATTACGGACGACGCCACACAGAGCCGTCCCGCTCGGCGTGACGGTAACTGTGGCTCTGTGTGGCGCGTCATCCGTAATATCTAGTACACACGGCCACAAATCAAGCATGTTATTGTATAGGATTTCCGTACAATGAGCAGTCAGCTTATACTGGAAATGTATAACTTGATTTGTGGCCGTGTGTACATTATAACTGCTCAGCGTCGCGTCGCCGTCCCGTCCCGCCGCGTCGCGCCCGCTGTGTGCAGAGACTTTAAAGGTCTCTGCACACAGCGGGCGCGGCGCGGCGGGACGGGACGCCAACGCGACGCTGAGCAGTTGTAATGTACTAGATATTACGGACGACGCGGACGCCACACAGAGCGTCACGTCGTGTCGCGCCCGCTGTGTGCAGACACCTTTAACGTGTGCGCGACACGAATGGGCGGTCCCTTTGTGTCGCGCCTGTTTGTAGGAGCCTTTATTTGTGCGGCCAGCAGCTAGTTAATTATATAATAAAATTATACCTATAAACCCAAAGTCTCTAATTCAGATAATTTATGTAAACAAATGAATGTCAAGTAATGTAACTGTCAAAATGACAGGACAGTAGTGCGAAACATTTTATCATATATATATTTTTTTTTTGTAAATTACCATCGAAGAAATTAAAGTGAATTAATTATTAGAACTATGCAAACAAAATACCGTTGCCAAACAATGTTTTATGTAGTGTGTCGGATACACGGCCTATGATCGTCATAATCAGCCCTTTTAAGTCCACTACTATGTAGACGTAGGCCTCCCAAAATCGATTTCTACTCGAAACAGTTTACATCCGTTTTCATCCAAAATGTGTCTAGATATGCTACATACGATATGAATCTATGAATGAGTGTTGTAATGTTAGTATTGGTGAAGATGTAAAGAAGGTGAAAATGTTTGGATCTCCTGCATTGTTACCAGTATCATAAAATATTTTATACCAGAAAATCTCCTATTTTTAATAACTTTGTTTAAAACCGAAAATTTATAAAAATAATTACGGTATGATATTTTTTTAATTATTATTTCTTAAATTCAGTACTTAAAATAAAATGGATCCTTTTTTTGCTATTTTATGTGAATTACCATTACGAAGATATTCTTTTGATATGTTATCCCCTTTGTTTACATAAATGATCTGAATTTGAGACTTCGGGTATAGAATAAAATGACTATATTTTTATTCATGAAGCGACTAGCGCTTTATTTACGGTAACCAAGCGTAAAAATTGGGAATGTGTGCGTGAAGAAGAAATAGCGTTAGCACATAACACAACACACTTCCTACTTCGCCATTGGTGCCGATTCTCTTGTCACAAAATTCTCTAAACTAGACTAAAAATCACCAAAATTTAGTTTATTCCTGTCAAACGACCATTTCCTATTCTGAAATTGACTAAAGTGACACAACTTAACTATATTTTAGTTTGACAGCTCTAAGATAGTACTGAGTTTTTAAATTTAGTGAAAATGGCAATTTTGCTATTCTGAATTTGACGTTTCTAAACTAAAATTTAGATTTTCTAACTAAATCTGACTATTTTTAATCGCGATTAAAAAGGTGTGGAATAAAATTAGTTTTCATGAACTAAAATTCACACCAATCACCTCGACTTCTGGTGCAAAACCAGTACTGTATATAAGGTGTATCTATTCATACACGAAATATTTTAAGAGAAACATCTTTATGTCGTAAAAAAGCGAAAAAATTCTTTATTTACATATTCTATGAATGACCCGCCTCGACGCGGTGACGCCGAACGGTGCGGTGGGGTGGCGGCACGAGCGCGGTGAATTTTGATAATTAATCATCATATCAAGTAATTTTAAATTATTTAATTTTTTTAATAATATCCTCGGAATAAAAAAGAAAATCATTTCCATGGCTTCTTTACCACTTATAGGTGTATCACTTAAAATATTTCGTGTTTATTCCTATATATTTTTTTCTTTTCTTTTGCTTATATCTCCAAAATGGTGCGTCCTATCGCAAAAATAATGAAAATTTCGACCCCCTTTTAGAAACCCTTAAACCACTATTACGCTACATGTAGGTAATCTTTTTTTTTATTTTCCACACAAAAAGTGAAAAGTTCCATAAAAAAACACGTCACGGCTGCCCCCGATGTGCGCCTCCGGCTCTAAAATAAATCATAGGCAAACAAGTACAACGTTGCGAAGCCAAAAAAAAAAATACCACGTGGAGTCACGATTGTCAAATTCGATTTAGTTGTGTCTAACTTATTTTTAAATTTAGAGAATTTTGTTTGCAGAATAGCTTTAAGATTCTCATAGCCAAAAGTAAGGAATTTTAGTGATAGTTTAGTTAGTTTAGTTCGGTGTACAAGAGAATCGGCACCAGTATCTCGGAAGGTACCGACCGGTCAACTAGCGCGACTCCTTTTAAAAACATATTATCTCGTGACTGAGAAGGAATTATGAATATGAACAACGGCTCAATCAGCTACTTCTTTGTGTCTAGAATTTTCTAATACCTTTTATAAAGTTTCATATTGAGACACGAAGCAACAAAATTCGATCTAAATAGAAACGGCCACATTCCTCTAGATCGGCGAGTGTGCCCATGAACTCCACGACCTCATTCCACCGGCCCCCTTCTACCATCGGACATCTAGACGCACAGCAAGTTACCACACCTACCTAGTTGATATTCCACCAACGCGCACTAAGCGTTTTCAAACGTCTTTTGTAATGCGCACAGCAAAGGAGTGGAATTCTGCCTGCGCCTGTTTCCGAACGCATACAACCCTAATCTATTCAAAGTGAGAGTGAACAGGCTTCTTCTGGGTAAGCTCACTCACTCCAATCGATCGTAGACTTTGTCTGTCATCCAGACCTAAAGTTAAGAGCAAACTCATAGTAGAATAAAAAAAAATATCGTATTATGTTGCTTCGTGGCTCGCTATGAAACTTTTTAGAAGGTATTAGAAAATTCTAGGCAAGCTTACCAAGTGGCGCTAGTGGACCGGTGACAGCGCTCTTAACGAGAGCAGCTCTCGTTAAGAGCGCTGTCACAAATCGTACAAACGCGCGATGAATTGTGTGAACACAATTCATCCCGCGTTTGTACACTTGGTTACAAGAAAAGCGCGCGTCACACATATGTACCGTGTGCTTCTTATTCAGGGAAACAATAAAACATCTAAAAGTATTTTGCATTTATTTTTATCGAATTAACACAATAATTATAAGTCGGAGTCCTCTCTTCTACACCTTTAATATTTGAAAAAAAAAAAAAAAAAAAAAATCACCTTTCATAAAATTACTGTACCGGTAGAATGGGGCTATTTAGATTTTCGGAGGTTATTTGGAATAAAGTAATTGTAAGATTTGAGTTGACGTAAATTCTACCAAAACACCGTAGACAGCTTTTATTTTAATTCTGGTCTTGTTTACTTTTATACAATTTTTCGTATGAAGATCCCAATTAGAATTTATGTCAACTCAAATCTTACAATTGCTTTGTTCCAAATAACCCCCGAAAATCCAAATAGCCCCCGTTCTACGGTACGTAATCTTACAATTAAAATTAATCAACTAGTAAATATAATCAACTTTTTAACAATTAAGAAGAATAGGTTTTTTTTAATATAAATTGTAGCATCACTACTTTGTGTCAATGTTTGTAACTTTAAAATGCAGTGAGTGCTTGAGCACAATAAAAAGACACTCAAAGAGATGAATGAAATATAAAATTATGTACTTAAATATAGAAATGTCTTATTATCTAATTTCAGGGGAACTACACACATGGTCAGGCAGAAAAATCTTATGTATATTTTACCGCTTGGCTATGTCGCAACCCTCATGTAAAATATATGTCCTATTGTCCTTAAAAATGAATACAGCATATAAAACAGTAAAATTGCGAACTTAAAGCTTGGTATACATTTGCACACTTGTTCGGAAACTGCAAATTGGAATGTTGTACAAATTATGTGGTCAAATTTAAACTTTGCACTTAATTAATAAAATACGCTAACATACACATGCCACACATTGCTCTGTAGTCCAATTTAGATCGCTAGAGGGCTATAGCTTGCAAATAGGAAAAATATAGGAACTGCATAATGTAATTTAAACAAACACTCTTCAAAAAAAACTTACAATTCAGAGAATTATAGCATTTTAATGAACAATGCAGATTGCATGAAACTATTTTACTTGTTTTTAAGTATGCATAGACTATTGAAAATAAACATTAATTTTGATTATGGAATCCTAACTTATTTTTTGTAACATGATTATGTAGAAAAATATAACTTCCATAAAAAATACTGGAATCCTTTCACTTAGAAAAAAAATCAAAAAAAAAAAAAAACTTTTTTAACATTTTGACTTATGAAATTGAGTATTTTTAAATAGATATAAAAATTACTATTGTTTCTTCAAAATATTTTGTGTAAGCATAAAAACAATTGATGGTAACAACATTGAGTTTCAAATTACAATTAATTTGATTCAATTAGCATTAATTGAATGTTGTTAAAATCAATTGTTTTTTTTTTACTAATTTTAGTTTTCAGGAACCATAGACCAGCTATTTTATTTCTTGTCAGTGGTTTGATATCCCTCCATACATTTAAGATTCAGCCAGTAACAATTCAATGAACAGGTCTCATACATAAATGATTTTACAATAAGTACAGGTTAATTTAAATAAATTCAGGCACTGATAAATCTATTATTTTCCTTCAAGTCTTGTAAAGCCTGTCTCTTCAGATGCAATAAAAAATGATTATAGGAAATATGTTAAACAAATAGTTACTGATTATATCAATATTTCTAACACATAATGACAATAAACAAGAAAGACATAGCAAGATGATACTCTCATAAAGGTTAAAATCACCCTAAAAGATACTTAATTAATGTTCTTTGTTTTGCATGTTAGTAAAACACAAACAATACTAATTATTTAGTTGGTATTATCACGGTTTCGTCTGACCAAATGTCAACCGGGGACTTCTTTGTGGAGCTGTGTTTTGTTTTTTTCTTCTTATCTGACTTGCTTTCTGTAGTTTGGACTGACACATTATTTGTGGTCAGTGGAGGTGTCACTTGGGGTGGACTTGGGGTATTCACTTGCAATTCACCTGAAATACAGTTAAGGTTAAAGGTCTCTGCACACAACGGGCGCGGCGCGGCGGGACGGGACGCCGACGCGACGCTGAGCAGTTGTAATGTACTAGATATTACGGACGACGCCACACAGAGACGTCTGGCTCGACGCGACGTGACGCGACGCTCTGTGTGGCGTCGTCCGTAATATCTAGTACATTACAACTTCTCAGCGTCGCGTCGGCGTCCCGTCCCGCCGCGCCGCGCCCGCTCTGTGCAGAGACCTTTATATGTTGTTTGTATATGTGAGTTTTTTTGTAAACGCATCCACAATACAGGAGAAATTCCTAGTGTGGGGCAATGTTAAAAAAAAAAGTTTTTATTGATCTTTATCTACGATAAAGGGCACTACACACGGCTAAGATACTATAATATTTTATCTTAAGATTTTATATTAGGTCATCATAGATGACTAAGATACGATAATATATTGTAAGCTTTTGTCGGGACCGCACGTGTCCTATGTTGAACCAATATACAGAGTGATTTAATAACTTAAGATGATATTATGTTACAATAAATTATCATATCGCTCTTTGACTTATGATACGAAAATATGAAATAAATATTATCTTCGCCGTGTGTAATGGTCCATTGAATTGTATGGCAAGCAATATTGTATCTTAAGATAAAATATTATAGTATTTTAGCCATGTGTAGCAAGCACCCTTTAATGTCTGAAGGAGCAGTCTGTCCTGCCAATCTTTTCTGTAAATATCTTACCGTGAAAACTGCTGTCATTCCATCTGATGCTAGGCATGGACAGTATTATATGTATATATTTGATTTATTGCGGGTCACACATAAAATTAGGTTCATACAATCCATAAAGTATTAGTAACAACGTCTTAAACACTATGTTAGTATTGATTGACACTATTACTCACTAGTTTTCACGGTGAGATTTACAGAATAGACCTGCTGGACACTGCTCTGATATGTGTGTATATGTATATCTTTAGGCTGCAAGCCCTTGCACAAATATGACTAAATCCACTAGCTAGACTGTTATGTTCACATACACTAAGATGACCTTGACCACAGAAATAGTTATAATGGCATTTCTTGAGGAAAAGTTTTTAGGTGATGCTATGGTGTATGTGTAGGTAGGTACCTCACGACAATATTAGGCAACAATTGAAATGACGAGCAGAGAAAAGTTATTAAAAATGCGTTACTGTCTTTTTAGAGGAAACAATTATTGTTAGCCGATAAAAATGGCGGGTAGACAGACGAGAAATATAAGTATTGACGCCTAAAAATTATATAAAACGATGAGATGTAAAAACTTTCCAAATAACAATAGAAATCTAGCCAGAATTACCTTCGTTTCGATCCATCTTCGTTCTTTTAAACTGCCTTAGTCTTTCAATGTCGTTAAGAAGATCGCTTTCTGCTATCATGACTTCCATGTTAGCTAGTAGTATACGTGACTTGGTGACCGCTGAAAGAGCTTTAAGCTTCTCCCTTTTCATTTTCACAGTCATCAGAGAGCATTCAAACTCAGTTTTGCACACAAAATCGTTCAAAGTCTTTATCTCCTGCGTTAAATATTCTATAGTGTCGTCGATTTGATTAAGGCGCCGTTTACTAGCCCTACTACTATTAGAATTTGAGATATCCGACATTGTTAACCACAATAGAAATAAGGTCGGTGATCTTTAAAAAACTTAACTTCTAGCTTCAATTTGGCCGCTAACTTGAAGTCTTGAACATGGAAAAAAAACGAACGACAGGTCATAGATTAATGAGGCAGATTCAAACTTTTGACATTTCTTCCAGGAAACAGGAAACAGAGGGATTAGAGCTGTGCCTACTTAAATACCGTAATATTGACCGATGGCCATAAGGGATCCGTAGACGGTCAAAATTGTTTGGCAAGCAACGACACATGTGAATTTTTGGTGCTATTCATGCAATTTTGCTTGATACATGCCCGACAGATGTCAACCGTGTCGTCGTTCATAATAAATCTCTGGTACCTAATTGTTTGTCAGCATACCTTCGGTTTTGCACAGACAAAACCTTCGGTTTCCTCAAAGAGGTCCCCGAAACGCAGCCCGGACGCAAGTAGGTCTACATCGGGTTCATGTAGGGCTCGGAAAAAGCGTCCCCCCGGTGGGTTCCCGCATTGTCGAGGCGGGGGGGCTCAGTAGCCGTGGCTTGGAGGGCCACGGTGAAGCTAAGAGGAACCCGAGGAGAGGGCCGCTCGTCAGGGCTTTTGCGGCTAAGCCGACGACGCACGGTGGACCGAAAATCGGCTGTAGAAGACATAGGATCTCGATTTCTTAAATGTTATTTTTTTTGCTGGAAATTACTTCCGCTGATCATTACTATGTACAAAAATGACACCCGAGTTAATTCTGCCCAAAAACGAAGGAAATATATTTTTTTTACGAAAAATTTGTATGAAGCCAGTATGAAAAATCGAATTATCTCCTAAACGGCATGTTTAACCGTAATATCCTTGGAGGTGGTCATAGTGCTAATTATTTATGATTTTTTGGTTGCCGATTTGACGAAAAATTTAATGCCGTTTTTTTAAAAAAAATCGTCAATATATTTTTATTTATTTTTACATGTAAAATGATCCCTTTTAGTGTCCAAGTTAAAAAGTTCGATATGTTATTAACCCAAATATTAAGAACACACAAAACAAGAAAAATTAAATAAAAAAATTGCTGTTTCTTGACACATTTTTATTAATTTAAATAAAAAAAGCATTTTCATGACCTCCTTGGTGCCACTTAAACTGACAGATGGAGACAACATCTTATGGACGAACCCAAAACCATGCTCAGTTTTGTATTGCCGTCAGTTTACTTTTGTAAAGGAGAGTGAAGCAGTTGTCCTTGAGCTGAAAAAACAAATGGATGAAGAAATTGAGGCCCTTATCCCCACAGAGTGCAATAATAATAATAGGGTGACTCATGAACTAATGATGACGATGATCGACGCTAAAGTTTGCACTTACCTTTCTGAAGCTAGATCAAATGCATCGTGCTACCTGTGCTTAGCAAAGCCTACAGAAATGAACCGCTTAGATGCTGTAACACCAAAAATTGTGTGTTCTGACCTGTATGAATTTGGCTTGTCATCCCTACACGCCCGTATAAATTGTATGGAATGTCTGTTACACATTGCATACAGGCTCGACTTCAAACGGTGGGCAGCGAGAAGTGATGAGCACAAAGAAATGCTACAGACAAGAAAGAAAATAATTCAAAATAAATCCAAAGATGAGCTCAATCTGTTGATTGATATAGTAAAACAAGGCTCGGGAGCCACCAATGACGGGAATACTGCAAGAAAATTCTTTGAGTTTCCTAATAAAACCGCAGCTATAACCGGTTTGGATGAAGATTTTTTTTATTTTTTCAAAAGATTTGCTGTAATTTTACAAGCAATTACATCTGGAGAGCAGGTCGATATAATAAAATTTAGAGATTATGCCCGCAAAACAGCAGAAAAGTACGTATTATTATACGACTGGTACTACATGTCGTCAACCGTTCATAAATTATTAATCCTGCTGACATAATTGAGAAAAATAATATTGTGCCGATTGGGACTCTCTCGGAAGAAGCCTCAGAGTCTCGAAACAAAGATTTTAGGAGGTTTCGAGAACATCATTCGCGGAAAAGAAGCAGGCAGGATTCCAATCAAGACATTTTAAATATGCTTGTTGTTTCTTCGGATCCTTTGCTAAGTGCACAAAGGCCTAAGTTAGATGCCAAGAAAAAGCAGAGCTTTTTTGCTGAAACTCTCGACTTAATTCAATTTCAGGAAACTGAGTTCGAGTTTTTGGATATATCCAATCTGGATGCTGACTCAGAATTGGAGTCTGACAACGAGAGTGATAAGGAAAATTTGTAAAAAAATTATATATGTACTTATTTGTAAATTTGTATTTGAGTCTGTTTGGGTTTTTTTTTTGTAATATTTAATGATATTTTGTCTTTTTTTTTGTTTATTTTACTTTATTTTACAAATGATTAGTATTAATTCCTTAAATGAAATTATTTTGTATATAATATAACTTTATATGTTACTTAAATAAGAGTTTGATAATCTTTTTTTATTTAAATTAATAAAAATGTGTCAAAAAACAGCAATTTTTTTATTTAATTTTTCTTGTTTTGTGTGTTCTTAATATTTGGGTTAATAACATATCGAACTTTTTAACTTGGACACTAAAAGGGATCGTTTTACATGTAAAAATAAATAAAAATAAATTGACGATTTTTTTTAAAAAAACGGCATTAAATTTTTCGTCAAATCGGCAACCAAAAAATCATAAATAATTAGCACTATGACCACCTCCAAGGATATTACGGTTAAACATGCCGTTTAGGAGATAATTCGATTTTTCATACTAGCTTCATACAAATTTTTCGTAAAAAAAATATATTTCATTCGTTTTTGGGCAGAATTAACTCGGGTGTCATTTTTGTACATAGTAATGATCAGCAGAAGTCATTTCCAGCAAAAAAAATAACATTTAAGAAATCGAGATCCTATGTCTTCTACAGCCGATTTTCGATCCACCGTGCGACGTAGCGGCCGTAGGTTGCGGTGCCGCTTTGGTGACATCGCAACTGAGGCGGGCCGCGATGTCGAATGGGCGGCATCGCGGCTGAGTGTGGGAGGCCGCGGCGGGATAGGAGTGCCGGTATTGCGGTGAGCCGTTCTCCCTACCTTCCGCGGCCTTGACGGGGTCGCCACCGTTGAATGGCGGACGCGGTGGGGCCGCAGAGGAAGAGGAGTGTCGGTATTTCGTTGGCCGCTCTCCCTATCCTCTGCGGCCGAAAAGTGGTAGGCGGCGGGGCCACTAACCTGACCCGTCGTGGGGGGACCAGGGGCGCCTGGACGCGGGTTCGTCTGGCTCGAGGTCCCAGGTGGAGGCCAGCAGGCAGGGTGCCCCCTGCCTGCTGGCCTGTATTGCACAGGCCTCCACCAGTGTCGGACGGGAATGGCCAGGTGTTCCCGGTCATTTCCATATCGCCCCCAGGCTGAGGGGCATGCGGGGCCCGCCAGCTAGGCGGGCATGCGCCGGGAGGGTTGCGGACGTAAAGGCTGTGCCGGTTTCCCATGACCCTCCCATCAAGGCGATGAGGGAACTCCGCTGAGTTTTAGTGGGTATACTGCCATTTTGGCAGGGAGTCCCACATACCCCGTCTCGTCCCCCGACGAGCGGGCATGCGTAATGCATTTCTCAGCGTCAAAAAAAAATAAAAAAAAAGGGCTCGGAAAAAGCGTCCGCGAAGCTCCTTACTCTGCGATCATTATGACAAGCACTACAGGCTTGCGACAGTTCTCTTTAGTCAAGAAGATCGGAGTGAGGCCCTTGCTCACCGCGACCAGATCTCGATGCACCTCCACGTCAGCTTTTAGGAAATATTCCCTGAGACTGCTTATTACGCGATTTTGGAGAATCTTAGCGTTTAAAAACCTCGACCTCCACACTTTCGGGGGATATACAGTCTTATAACCGATGACCTTATGTGATGGATTCGATTTGCAGTCAGCAGCTTACGGACTCCTAACCAGGGCGTAGAGTTCGGTCTGAGTCCATTTGAGTATGCTGAAAGAGTACACCAAAACTATCATGACCCAAACGTTCAAAGCGCGTGACTTGTTTCCGCCTGATAAAAAATAAAATAAAATATAATTTATTCAAGTATAAAGTAAAATTATGATTTGGATTAATTACAATCGAGAAACATTTTAATCTAATGTAGACCTGCCTGATCTAGGTTTATTAAAAACCTGTGTTTCAGGCCATCAATTTACATCAAACATTTAAAGAGAAGACAACAATATGTTTATTACTTTAAAACTAGATTATGTAAGATAGATTATGTTTAAATACATTAACAAATAATATTAAAGTAAATAAAGTGGACACCATTAATATTTAGGTAAAGGAAGAGACTTATATTAGAGTAGGTAGCTAGAGATATTATTTTAAAATTTCTAGTAGTTTTTCCGTGTCTGCGTAATTGAGTTTTAACAAATATTCCTGTACCAGTAAATTACACCTATTATAACTTAAACTATAAATCTTTAACACTCTGTTAAACTGGTTATACAAGTAGGGCCCTAAAAATAAATAAAATCGATTAGCAAAAGCATGTTTAGTCTGAGAGTTAGCACAAACCAAATCTTTTCTTCTCCTATCAGAAGGTACTGGGTTAAAATAGAGTTCAGTGTGTTGGAATAAAACTATATTCAAAACAAATAATTGACGTACTGTTAGCACCTTACATGCCATATAAAGCTGGTGTGTAGGAAATCGAAATGGACGAAAAGTAGCAACCTTTAAAACTGCTCTTTGGGCCGCGTTCTAGGTGCAGTAAAATTGATTTAGCAGCACCCCCCCAGGATGTTATGCAGTAGGTAATAATAGATTGACCCAACGCCAAATAAACCTGCCTAATTAATTTAAAGTCGGCAATGTTACGTAATTTTTTTTAAATGTATATTAGTTTACGCACTCTGGTGCATAATAAATCGATGTGTTTGCGGAAATTCAGGTTTGTGTCAATCGTGACGCCTAGATATTTGATATGATCGGTTTTAGCTAAAGTGGGACAAGTGCATGCAATGTCAGCATAATGTAAATTACAGTTGTTATGCGATTGAATGTTTAGATTAGTAAGCGTTGGATTAGTGTTTCTCATTGTAAATAATAGGTACTTGGTTTTATCTGTATTTAAAGTTAAGAGCCAATTAGACACAGTATTAAAACCATTCTGTGCTACCTCATAGACCTCGGCCTTTGATTTAGCTGCGAACAGTAGAGCTGTGTCATCCGCATAAGACATAATTACACCCTTTTGTAGTGTCAAATTGCACAGGTCATTTATATACATTAAAAACAAAGTAGGACCCAAAATACTGCCTTGTGGGATTCCATAACAGCTATTCTTAAGTTCAGAACTAATGCATTGACCTATTTTTACACACTGATGGCGGTCGGTAAGGTGATCAGATAATAGTTGCAATTGTATTCCCCGTATTCCCAGCATTTCCATTTTGTATAAAAGCAAAGTACAAGAAATTGTTTCAAAAGCCTTGGCAAGGTCTAAAAATATCCCTATGGTATACATGCCATTATCCAAATTTGTGCTTATAAAATTTGTCAGATGGTGAACAGCTTGGCTCGTTGACCTTTTAGGCCTAAAACCAAATTGATGATCAGAGAGTAATTTACTACTTTCAAGATAGTTTACTAATCTTCTGTTTATAATTTTTTTCCAAAATCTTTGAGAGCCCTGTTAAAACTGAAATTGGCCTGTAGTTATTTAAACAATTTTTGTCTCCAGCTTTAAACACAGGGGTGACTACGGCTTTTTTAAGCAATTTAGGAAATATTCCTTTTGTTAAACATAACTGAAAAATGTGAGTCAAGGGAGGGGCAATGACGTATTTAAATCTTTTGAGTATGCTATTAGGTATGTCATCACATCCTACGGCACAAATTTCCTTTAATCCATCTATTATACTTAAAACCTCATTAACATTAGTATCTAATAAGACAAAAGAGTTTCGTGCTGCATATGTGTTAGTTTGGCTTTGAATGGAAAAACATCTATTAGATAATAGGTTTTTTTCTGCTATGTTTTGTCCTACGTTAATGAAAAAGTTGTTAGCTTTATTTACTGCTTCGATAGGGCTTAGCTCAGAAGATAAAAGATCAAGCGCAGTTTCGGGATTTTTTGACCTAAAAGTGTTAGTTTTTATGAATTTCCATATAAGTTTATTGTTTTTACCTGCTTTCTGAAGTTGACTTTGATCATATTGGTTTTTTAGCTTTTTCAACAGATTATTACAGAAATTTCTATATCGTTTGTAAGTAATTGATAGTATTTCATTATCCGGTGCGTTTTTTGATTTTTGGTGAAGTTTGTCTCTATGTCTGATACAGCGAACAAGTCCTGGCGTAATCCATGGTTTAATATTACTATACTTTCTGGGTATTACTTAAGTTAAAGTATTTTTCCTTATCGTAAATTGTAACAAATCGACAAAATATTGTAGAGAAATATTTGGATCATGTGAATTGTAAACGGGGTCAAAATTAATACCGCGTAGGTCTGTTTCAAGACTCGTCATATTGAGTTTAGTATAGCTGCGCATGCAATTATTTCTAGGTGAGGATATTTGTAATGTTAGTAAAACAGCTTGATGATCGGTTAGTGACGAATTAGTAACCAATGTTTTGGATGGACATTTCGATTTTATAAGGATATGGTCTAGACAAGAGTCGCTCTGGTGGGTTGGGTGATAATGAGCTGGTAATAGTCCATGAAATGAGCAGATATTGAGGTAATTATGTGAATAAGTATCAATTTTTTCGGCAGCAATGTTTATGTTGATATCACCTATCAGTATGATATTTTTAAACGAGGATAATTTTCCTAAGTTACTGTTAAGCGAATCCAAAAACCCATCAATACTTTGGGATGGAGGCCTATAAATAGCCATAATTACTGTATCAGGAATAATTTTAATTACTAAGCAATTGCAGTCTAGAAAATGGGGTTCATCTACTAATGTTCTTAAATCATTTTTAATATAAACCACTATACCATTATTCTGGTTGAATGTTCTAACGCTTTTGTGAAGATTAAAGCCCTCGAGAGATGGTATATTGGCCGTTTGTTTGGATCTACATGGTCCTCACATGATCTGACCAAGATTATGTCTGGACTTTAAAAGAGACTT
This sequence comes from Dryobota labecula, assembly GCA_947523025.1. Lineage (NCBI taxonomy): Eukaryota > Metazoa > Arthropoda > Insecta > Lepidoptera > Noctuidae > Dryobota > Dryobota labecula. Next base: position 6,913,508 of record OX383312.1, on the reverse strand, counting down.
TGACCCCTGAGTTTGTTTCGCCATTTCTTCTCAGGGATAGTCAGATAGGAAATGTCGACTTCCTCAAGCTTGTTTTTATATTTTTTATATGACGTGTAAAAGTGATTCCGATATCCTATTTACAGAATAAACGATTTCATTTCATTTCATTTCATTTCATTTCATTTCAACCAACATTCTGTTAGAACGATAATGTCGCAGCCTATATCAAGATTCTGTAACAAAACTTGGAAACCGTTAAAATTTCGGGTTATACTGCGTATATTTTGTGTAAGTATAGTCAAGGTTTTATTTCCAGTATAGACTATGTTTTTGCACTCCTCAACATTACAGATTATAGCTTCAGACACGGAAAACCCATCTAGATCACAGATTAGCTGATTGGCCATAAAAGATAGAAGACTATTAAGGTTTAAAATCGTGCGGAGATATTTGACAGTTTCGTGTACTTTGTGTACTCGTGACAAGTGACTTTTTTAATTTCGAAGATATCATACAAAATATTTTTTTCAAGATAATCGCTTGCGCTGCGTGGATAATATGACTACCTCCATACACCTAGAACGATATGTAAATCAAAAATAGTAGAATATCTGGTGCCGATTCTCTTGTCACAAATTCTCTAAACTAGACAAAAAACCACCAAAATTTATTTTATTCCTGTCAAACGACGATTTCCTATTCTGAAATCAATGAGGTTATATTATACTAGAGGCGCAACGTCCTACAAAAATATTCCGAAAAACGTAACCACTTACGAGTTAAAGACGTAGCTTTGAAACGGATACATAAATTATGTCATAATATCAAAATAATCTGTTTGTCTCATTTCTTCTTCCGTCAAACTAATTACGTTGGAACGAGACAAGACATTGTCATCGGAAAAACAGCCCGAGTTGCCAACGATCAACGTCATTACCCCAGAATGAATAAAGATATTTTTTATTGAATCAATTACCTACTATGAAAGATTGTATTATGGAACTTTTTATAGATTAAATATTGTAAGAAATTGAAGAATTTGATACATGGAAGAAAAAAAATGTGTGTAAACGTAAATATTATATTTCAAAACTATTAAGATTGTGTCAAATAACTTGTACCGGACGGGCGTGATCGCTTGACTCGAAAATCAGGAAGGTTGTAAGGCTATCCCAGTTCAAGCGGCGCTGACGTCCTGCACCAATAGTTCAGGATATCTTCAATACTCACTGCGACATTACTCCTGAAGAATTACAGGTTTTACGGAAGAAATAATAAGACCGTATTACTGATAAGACTTCATAAATATTCAGGAAGCGATTTCAGGACTCCCCAGTACTACTATATGACTATTTAGATGGAATTAGTTCCATGTCGATGACTACGAAATTTATAGGTGGCGCGCTCACTAAGGTAGTAGTGCTCCTTTACCTTACTGAGAGCCGCGAATCGCCTCCCGTTTTAGAAACTTTATTGGTTTAAAATATCTTAAGTTCTAATGTGTTTCACACCTAAACACCCTTATTTCTATCACTTTACATAAAGTGTTATACATCATAAGATTCGTAAAATAATGGCCTTTCTAATGAGGTTTCTATCATGATTCTAACTATCCCTACTGAAAAGATATTTCAGTTACAACGGGATTTATGTGAATAATTAAATATTAAATTGTTTGCAAGTGACTTTACTGGCAAAGTACTGAACCGATCTCCACCATACCAAAAGAAACCTCAGGCTAGTCTATTGTCCTAGAGAAATCTAGTATTTTAGTTTTCGTACCTAGATTTTTCAGCCCGCTATGAGCCTCTGAATACAGGTTGGGTAGCCTTTATTTTACGAAATCCGCTTCGCGGCATTTAGACTCGATTAGGTAGGTATCCTGAAGGGCTAGATTTCAGGAAGTTAGGTCCAGGGCTAGGTCTCGGTCTAGGTGACCTGGATACAGTAAATGATTTTAAGTTTTGTCTATCTAACTTACCTAATCGAGGCGTACAATGGTCGAGTTTACGACTTTTATCAAAATTGTCATTTTGATTACATTATAGCTGCTAGGCAGCACTATCAATGACTATACTTTTTACATATTTGAGTTAGTATAGTCATTGCACATTATTTTGACTGTTTTATTACGCATTATTGCGACATGAAATTTTCCCTATTTGTAGGTGGGGCATATTGTGTGGAAAAAAAGTGTGCAAAAATACATGGGCACCTACGTAAATAGGAACATTTTTGAATAAAACTCATTTCTGATGGCGCCTCAGCGCGCACATCATCGATTCTACATAATTTATGCTATTATTTCTAGTATTAACGAAGAAATTATATTTCCTATATACTTAAGCTAAGTTAAAATTACTGATTTTATACAAGCTAAATTGTTGGTGACGCATCGTCGCGAACATCTCTCCCGCCGTGCAGCGCAGTGGCGACTCGTAGCGACGTCGGCACGGCGCTGCATCACGCCAGTGAGCGACGACCGTAGTCGCGACGCTCGCCGCCGCGACGCCCGCCGTCTCGACGCCTCGTTACTTCGGTAGTGGGACGAGTTTCTTCACCGGACGCTTCAGGGTGCCGCCAGCGGTGCGCACCTCAGCAGTCCGGACCTCACCATCAGCCCCTGGAAACACGGCTATTATGCGGCCTCGCGGCCACGTGTTGCGAGGCAGCTGGCCGTCGGCAATGAGAATAGGGTCGCCCACCTGTAGTCCTGGCCCGCGGCTATGCGGCTCCCGCCGGTTTTGCAACTCCGGCAGGTACTCGCGCACCCAGCGTCGCCAGAACATGTCGGCGAGTATCTGTGAGCGCCGCCATTGTTTCTTGCTGTCTATACCCGGTTTCCATATTAGACCAAATATCTGTTCGGTGTTTTCTGTATCTCCGATGCTGACAACTTCAGTTCGGATCTGTGACGGATCTATCTTTTCGATAACTTGCGCACTGTTCGATACCCACTTCCTGAGTTCGAACTTTGCTTTCAGGTGTATGTTCTTCACCGTGGTTGCGATACGCGTTGCGTCCTCGACCGTCTTGTAACTATCGAGGTAATCATCCATATAATGATTATGGATGAAAGCTTCCATTGCTTCTGGATGCTCCTCTATGTGCCTTTTCGCATTCCAATTCTTTGCGAATATAGCCGTGCACGGCGAACTTGCCGCTCCGAATATAATGGACAACATTTGGTATTCTTCAGGCGCTCCCTCCCTTCTATCGCCTCTCCAAAGGTATCGAAGTGCGTCTCGGTCTTGAGCTCGCACCTTTACCTGCATAAACATCTCCGTTATGACACCGGAAATGGCTATGCAGTGTCGTCGGAACCTCATCATAACGCCGGGCAGTGACTGCAGCAGGTCTGGTCCAGTTAGAAGGAAGTCGTTCAGTGACAAACCTCTCGATTTGGCCGCAGCGTCATGTACTATGCGGAGCTTGTCTGGCTTCATTGAGTTGAACACGTCGAAATGTGGTAGGTACCGCGTTCTACCTGGTGTGCTCGTTTTGGGCGCCGTAAAGTCGCTGAGCAGTGATAAGTCTGCCAGCGATTGGTACTTCTCGGTATAGATCCTATACCATTGTACCCGAAGGGAATTTGGCAACTTGTCAGTCAGTAACCGCATCAATTCGGCGTTGATTAAGTAATGTTCTTTCTTCAACGCACGTAGCGTGACTATGCCGCTCCTAACTCGGCTTGCGAACGTGCAGATATCCTTTGGTGATTCACTGCAGCGCGGCAGCCCACGGAGCCTATCTGTTTCAGCTTGAGCAATTGAGTCTGGACGGCCGAACTGCAGCTAGAGTTCTCTCATGATGTCATCTGGTCTTGCATGTCCGATGAGTTCTGAGCTCACTGTTTCCAGTGCACGTCCGCGCAGGCTACTTCTCAGCCTAGCTGTATTCTCAACATCGTTGAAATATCGACGAGTTGTTTCATAAATGGCGCGAAACGACAGCCATTCTGTATGAGCCCCACTGTAATTTGGTAGGGTCATAATCACCTTCGACGCCGAGGGGTTATTCGATGACCACTGTTCTGTTTTCTTGTCGGCTAGCGACGCTATAGCGGACGTCAACTCCGTTATGAATGGACGGAGTTGTGCTTCCCCCGGATCCTTCGATGGTACTATATTTTTCACTTCGTTCACTATAGGATGAGTTAACATGGGTACTTGCGTTTGATGGAGGTTCACTATTGATCCGACTTCGATGGAGGGGTATTTGTTCCCTCCATTGGCATCTTCTCCCGAGGGCAGTTGAGTCTCGACGGCCTTGTGGCTTCTATATAAACTGCGGTTCCCCTCGGTGGCATTGTCCTCCGGGGGCGGTTGAGTTTCGACGGCCTTGTGGCTTCTATGTAAACTGCGGTTCCCCTCGGCGGCATTGTCCTCCTTCAATGGCTCAGGCTCAGGCGCCTCCTCTAGCCACGATCGCACATACTCCTTGTTCGAATTTCGATCATCCATGTAGCCATCAGAATCTCCTTCTTCGGCTCTTTGAAGTGCTATTTGAGCAAGTTCCAACCTAATTTTCAATAAGTCTTCACGTGCTCTCAATATTTTCCTATTCGACCGTATCGTCCTACTTATGGACGGCGGTCCTCTATGTTCGTTACGGGCGTCACCCCGGGTAGTCATTAGCATGATTCCTCTATAAGTTCCATCCTTTGTATCAGCTGATTGCTTCACTGCTTTGTTCGGGTTCACTGATTTATCCGTAGGTTTTAATGTCTTATCTGAAGTTCCTTCCAGTCTGGATTCCTTCCTGAATGTAGTCGGTTGTTCTATTTGTTCTATCTGTTCTGTTTCCTTTGATTGTGTTGGCACAGGTACGTCTTCACCCCCGCTCGGGGCAGGGGGCGGCAGTAGCGGCTGCTCGGTCCCTTCCGTAGTGGATGGCGAACGTGGAGGTAACTCATGACGTATAGCTGTAGAGGTACGCGTTCTGTCCAACTCCACCATCCATGCTTCAGGTGCTTTGCCTTGTGACCTCGTGACCGGCATGTTGGTTTAGATTCAGGGACGTCACTTCACTATATGTGCACTAACTGTAATCCTTTACACAGATGTTCAAAACTTCCAAGATGTTTCTTCTATCTTCAAAACAAATCTTCAAAACGTCAAAGGTATTTCTCCTATCTTCAAAACAAATCTTCAAAACGTCAAAGATGTTTCTTCTATCTTCAAAACAAATCTTCAAAACGTCAAAGATATTTCTCCTATCTTCAAAACGAATCTTCAAAACGTCAAAGACGCTTCTTCTATCTTCAAAACAAATCTTCAAACGACAAAGTTGTTTCTTCTCTATTCAATGTTGATTCTTCAAAGTTAAAAAAATAATCCTTCAGGAAAAAATAACTCTTCAGTCATAAGTCTTCAGAATTCGAAAATAATTCTTCAGCCTTCAAAATAATCCTTCAGGAAATAATAACTCTTCAGTCATAAGTCTTCAGAATTCGAAAATAATTCTTCAGTCTTCAAAATAATCCTTCAGGAAATAATAACTCTTCAGAAAAAAATAACTCTTCAGTCTTCAAAATAATCCTTCAGGAAATAATAACTCTTCAGGAAAAAAAAACTTTTCAGTCTTCAAAATAATCCTTCAGGAAAAAATAACTCTTCAGTCTTCAAAATAATCCTTCAGGAAATAATAACTCTTCAGGAAAAAATAACTCTTCAGTCTTCAAAATAATCCTTCAGGAAATAATAACTCTTCAGTCATAAGTCTTCAGGATTCGAAAATAATTCTTCAGTGTTAATTCTTCAGGAGTCGACAATAATCCTTCAGCCATAAGTCTTCAGGATTCGAAAATAATTCTTCAGGAACAGGTCCTCTGATTCCAGGAATATTCCTTCTTCGAAGATATCCGGCTCGAAGGACCAACAGATGTACCGGACGGGCGTGATCGCTTGACTCGAAAATCAGGAAGGTTGTAAGGCTATCCCAGTCCAAGCGGCGCTGACGTCCTGCACCAATAGTTCAGGATATCTTCAATACTCACTGCGACATTACTCCTGAAGAATTACAGGTTTTACGGAAGAAATAATAAGACCGTATTACTGATAAGACTTCATAAATATTCAGGAAGCGATTTCAGGACTCCCCAGTACTACTATATGACTATTTAGATGGAATTAGTTCCATGTCGATGACTACGAAATTTATAGGTGGCGCGCTCACTAAGGTAGTAGTGCTCCTTTACCTTACTGAGAGCCGCGAATCGCCTCCCGTTTTAGAAACTTTATTGGTTTAAAATATCTTAAGTTCTAATGTGTTTCACACCTAAACACCCTTATTTCTATCACTTTACATAAAGTGTTATACATCATAAGATTCGTAAAATAATGGCCTTTCTAATGAGGTTTCTATCATGATTCTAACTATCCCTACTGAAAAGATATTTCAGTTACAACGGGATTTATGTGAATAATTAAATATTAAATTGTTTGCAAGTGACTTTACTGGCAAAGTACTGAACCGATCTCCACCATACCAAAAGAAACCTCAGGCTAGTCTATTGTCCTAGAGAAATCTAGTATTTTAGTTTTCGTACCTAGATTTTTCAGCCCGCTATGAGCCTCTGAATACAGGTTGGGTAGCCTTTATTTTACGAAATCCGCTTCGCGGCATTTAGACTCGATTAGGTAGGTATCCTGAAGGGCTAGATTTCAGGAAGTTAGGTCCAGGGCTAGGTCTCGGTCTAGGTGACCTGGATACAGTAAATGATTTTAAGTTTTGTCTATCTAACTTACCTAATCGAGGCGTACAATGGTCGAGTTTACGACTTTTATCAAAATTGTCATTTTGATTACATTATAGCTGCTAGGCAGCACTATCAATGACTATACTTTTTACATATTTGAGTTAGTATAGTCATTGCACATTATTTTGACTGTTTTATTACGCATTATTGCGACATGAAATTTTCCCTATTTGTAGGTGGGGCATATTGTGTGGAAAAAAAGTGTGCAAAAATACATGGGCACCTACGTAAATAGGAACATTTTTGAATAAAACTCATTTCTGATGGCGCCTCAGCGCGCACATCATCGATTCTACATAATTTATGCTATTATTTCTAGTATTAACGAAGAAATTATATTTCCTATATACTTAAGCTAAGTTAAAATTACTGATTTTATACAAGCTAAATTGTTGGTGACGCATCGTCGCGAACATAACTATTGTTTAAAATGGAATGATATTATTTCAATGTTTGTGACAGTCATTTATCCATACTAATGTAAAATAAAAGTCTAGTTCATATATATTTTGTTTTATTTATTACAAAAATACATAGTATTGCAATATAAATTACAAAGGTTAACATTTTTACATATTTATCAGCAAAACATTAACAATTAAACATCATCAAAAATAAATATTACAATATTCAACTTACTCGATAGCAGGTAATGATAACTCCACGAACGTTGCACACAAACTGAGCTCGCAATGATAGCGGCACGCTCTTTTATACAATAAAGGTGGGGATGGCGCCACGATTGCGAGCTTAGTGGTTAAAGTTACTTTTATATTGTTTTGCAGCTAAATTACGTTTTTTATTATTAATTATTTAAAAACAAATAATGTGATATAAAATAACATAATTATGAGGCACAAAGTGACACGTGCTGACAGTCGGCCATCCAAGTAAATTGTACGTCCCCGTACTTTAAAATGAAAACAATTCAGTACAATAACAATCTCTATAAATGTAAAAATGTAATAAAGTAGATCCATTGGTCCAAATTAATATGCAGACTTCATTAATTAATCAATAGATCTCCACCATACCAAAAGAAACCTCAGGCTAGTCTATTGTCCTAGAGAAATCTAGTATTTTAGTTTTCGTACCTAGATTTTTCAGCCCGCTATGAGCCTCTGAATACAGGTTGGGTAGCCTTTATTTTACGAAATCCGCTTCGCGGCATTTAGACTCGATTAGGTAGGTATCCTGAAGGGCTAGATTTCAGGAAGTTAGGTCCAGGGCTAGGTCTCGGTCTAGGTGACCTGGATACAGTAAATGATTTTAAGTTTTGTCTATCTAACTTACCTAATCGAGGCGTACAATGGTCGAGTTTACGACTTTTATCAAAATTGTCATTTTGATTACATTATAGCTGCTAGGCAGCACTATCAATGACTATACTTTTTACATATTTGAGTTAGTATAGTCATTGCACATTATTTTGACTGTTTTATTACGCATTATTGCGACATGAAATTTTCCCTATTTGTAGGTGGGGCATATTGTGTGGAAAAAAAGTGTGCAAAAATACATGGGCACCTACGTAAATAGGAACATTTTTGAATAAAACTCATTTCTGATGGCGCCTCAGCGCGCACATCATCGATTCTACATAATTTATGCTATTATTTCTAGTATTAACGAAGAAATTATATTTCCTATATACTTAAGCTAAGTTAAAATTACTGATTTTATACAAGCTAAATTGTTGGTGACGCATCGTCGCGAACATAACTATTGTTTAAAATGGAATGATATTATTTCAATGTTTGTGACAGTCATTTATCCATACTAATGTAAAATAAAAGTCTAGTTCATATATATTTTGTTTTATTTATTACAAAAATACATAGTATTGCAATATAAATTACAAAGGTTAACATTTTTACATATTTATCAGCAAAACATTAACAATTAAACATCATCAAAAATAAATATTACAATATTCAACTTACTCGATAGCAGGTAATGATAACTCCACGAACGTTGCACACAAACTGAGCTCGCAATGATAGCGGCACGCTCTTTTATACAATAAAGGTGGGGATGGCGCCACGATTGCGAGCTTAGTGGTTAAAGTTACTTTTATATTGTTTTGCAGCTAAATTACGTTTTTTATTATTAATTATTTAAAAACAAATAATGTGATATAAAATAACATAATTATGAGGCACAAAGTGACACGTGCTGACAGTCGGCCATCCAAGTAAATTGTACGTCCCCGTACTTTAAAATGAAAACAATTCAGTACAATAACAATCTCTATAAATGTAAAAATGTAATAAAGTAGATCCATTGGTCCAAATTAATATGCAGACTTCATTAATTAATCAATAGATATGACCCCATTGGTCCTTATAAATAGATTTGACCCCATTGGTCCGTATCAATATATTTGACGTTATTGGTCTTAATAAAAATATAGACCCCATTGGTCTTAATAAAAATATAGACCCCATTGGTCTTAATAAAAATATAGACCCCATTGGTCTTAATAAAAATATAGACCCCCATTGGTCTTAATAAAAATATAGACCCCATTGGTCTTAATAAAAATATAGACCCCATTGGTCTTAATAAAAATATAGACCCCATTGGTCTTAATAAAAAAATATATAGACCCCATTGGTCTTAATAAAAATGTAGACCCCATTGGTCTTAATAAAAATATAGAATAGAATTTGCTTAATCAGACTTTTCGTTTAAGACGTCATCATGTGGTCTATTGAAACAAATCCATGGCTTTAACTTATCCACAGCAATTATACTAGAGTACTTTTTGTTTCCCTTCTTCGTAAGAGGAGTGTCCTCCACTTGATAACGGTCATGATCAAAAACATTAATAATTTTGTAAGGGCCCTTGTAACGGAAAGCACCATAATTCGAGCTTAAAATGAATTATATATGTCGTCAAATCATTGATATGTATCGATTGTTCCGTGGAGACGAATATTCTAATATAAATTGTTTAAATAGCATTATATACTGATGAAAATGATCGATATCTCAGAACTGTAAAGAGATAGCGTAATTTGAACACTGCCATTAGCTTAGTTGGAGCATTTACCCCCTAATTACCTATTTTATATAACAGTATATACCCCCGGGGTACCGATTAAAGTAAAATCCATTGTGTCGGAAAGTAAACAGTGTTATGTACCATTTTCATACTGCGTAGAACCACGTCTCCCGTACCCCTCCTACGTCTAAGGAGAGCTAACTGCGCAATACCCCGCAGACACCCGTTCCCCTTCAACACCCCCTCATCAGGTAGGAATGTTTGTAACTGGTGAGTTTCATTAAATATACGACCAAGAGTCACCCGCAACTTGTGATCATGGGTAAAACCTATAAAGGGAACTCAAGCAAGTTGATTTTTGTAGTCACTCCCCCCGGCGACCCAGGAAGAGATCTCACAGGCTGACCCTGCCCAAACAGGGACGCAGGCTGTGAAAACACTGGAACCTACCGCTAGCGCCAGTACGACGCAGCGGAAACGTGGGGAACCAACAAAGTTCGCCGCTGACACGGCTGATGGCGCTACTGGCGCGATCACCGCCAGTCAGTCGAGGCGGCAACAGGCGGAACTACGGAAGTTCCCCACACACACGAGTGGCGCTAGCGGCGCCGCTACTAGCACGACGACAACAGCTCGCAAACAAAATAAGGAATTCACAGCCTGCGCTATAAAACTGCTTATGGACCTAATAAAGGCCATAAGACAGGGGCAGGACATAGAGTCCGTCATCCTCGACGGCTTGGCCATGCTTTTGACACTTTCCAATGGCTAAGCCGTTGAGGATAATACACTGGAATGCCCGCGGCCTGCGAGACAAGGTCGCCCCCCTCCGCCACCTCCTGAGGGAACAGGACATCGACGTGGCGCTCATAAGCGAGACGCACCTGGGACCCGAAGATAGGATTAGGTTCCCGGGATACCTCGCTTACAGGAAGGACGAAAGGTCGGCTCACAACATTAGATACCGTGGTCTGGCGGTACTTGTGAGGCGGAGAGTCGTCCATCAAGAGCTCCCCTTGCCGTCACTTAGCAGTATGTACGCGCTGGGTGTTCAGCTGCACGTTGCCGGCGAGGACATCAACATCTATGCGTGCTACAAGCCGCCCGCGGTCCGGCTAGACTTACCGGAGCTGCGGGCCTTGTTAGCCGCATCACAACACGCTACCCTCCTCGCCGGCGACCTAAACAGTAAGCACCCGGCGTGGAATTCATCCAATACGAATAACGAGGGGAGACGGCTCTTCGCGGACGCGGAAGCCCTCGGGTACACTGTGTCTGGCCCGGAGACGCCGACACATTACCCGGACAACACACTTATGATGCCTGATGTACTGGACGTTGTAGTCCACCGAGGGCTAAACTGCCAGATCACTCAACAAGTGATGGACGACGAGTTACAGTCGGACCACCATCCTGTACTCGTCGTCCTATCGGGTATGCCGACCCGACTGAAGCCCATAGCGCCACGTCGCAATGTCAATTGGATCGACTTTGGAGAGAAAGTAGAGACCACCACGCCGACTCGGCCTATCGCGTCCTCCGCGGACGTTGACCAAATGGCGAACGACGTCACTGCTTGCATACAAGACGCCTTAGAAGCGGCGACAACGACACAGCCGCAGGGGAGAGTGCTATTGCCGCCCCTGCCTGTGCACATTAGTTCGATGATCGCCGTGAAGAGGCGCCTACGCAAGCAGTGGCAACAACTACGATGCCCTACGCTGAAGACGCAGCTCAACCGTCTCGCGGAGAAGGTTAAGGCCGAGCTCAAGGCACATACCGCCGCGGGCTGGGAGGAAAGGATCGACGCCGCGACGGACAGCTGGCCGTCGGTCCATAAATTATGCAGCCAGTTGACGAACACCCCAGCCCCGGTGCGTCCACTACTGAACAGTGACGGGGCGCTCAAGTACGTATCAGAGGACCGGGCGGAGGTCTTCGCCGAGCACCTGGAGCGTCAGTTCCGACCAAACCCGACCAGCGATGTCGAGCATGTCGCAGCGGTCGAGCAACACCTGGGAGACTACTTCGCAACGCCGATAGCTCCCGAAGAAAACCCGATATTCTTCTCGCCTGGCGCAGTTAGACGCGCCATCCTTAGAACGAGGCCCAGGAAGGCCCCCGGTGCTGACGGTATCACCAACACAGTGCTGCACCACTTGCCCTTCCGTATGGTAGCGGCACTGGCGCGCCTGTATACGGCGATACTGCGCACGGGGGCTTTCCCCGCCTCGTGGAAGGAAGGGCGCGTCATTATGCTGCCCAAGGCGGGAAAGAACGTTCTGAAGCCGGAGAGCTATCGGCCGATCACTCTGCTGCCGACAGTCTCCAAGGTGTTCGAAGCACTCCTGCTGCGACACCTACAGCCACACATCGCGCCGCGGCCCGAGCAGTTCGGGTTTCGGGCGGAGCACAGCACGACGCTTCAGCTGTCGAGGGTACTGCACCTACTCGCAGCTGCGATGAATAAGAAGGAATACGCGGTGGCAGTATTCCTCGACATGGAGAAGGCCTTCGACCGTGTATGGCACGACGGCCTGATATACAAGCTGGCCACGTCAGACGCGCCCCGTCGCGTCGTAAAGGTGGTCTCTACTTTTCTCTCCAACAGAACCTTCAGGGTGGTGGTCGACGGGGCGCTATCCAGCGCCCGCCCGGTGCTGGCAGGTGTGCCGCAGGGCAGCTGTGTGTCGCCGGCGTGTTACTCACGTTACACCGACGACATCCCCACCACTCCAGACGCCACGCTCGCGCTGTATGCGGACGACGCCGCGTACATAACTACATCGCTAAATGCGAAGTACGCGGCGGTCAAAATGCAGCGCGCGCTGGACCTCTTGCCCGAGTGGCTGTCGAAGTGGCGGCTGTCGGTAAACGTGGGTAAGACGCAGGCGATGGTGACGGGTTGTGTGCCCCTCCCACCGCCCTTGAAGCTTCAAGGAGCTGACGTCGCGTGGTCGCCCCGGGCCAAGTACCTGGGTGTGACTATCGACCGTCGGCTCACGATGGGAACACACGTCCGTAAGGTCGCCGCGCAGGTGAGGGTCGCCCGCAATCGCCTCAAACCAGTGCTCTCGTCCCGCATCCCGGCGCGCGTCAAGTTGAGCGTGTACAAAATGTACGTGCGCTCAATATTGACGTACGCCGCCCCGGCTTGGTACGCTCTCACGAGCGAGTCGAGCCGAAAGCTGCTCCGCGCGCAACAGAACCTTGCGCTGCGGACCATCGTTGACGCTCCTCGCTGTGTGAGAAACAGCGTACTACACCGGGACCTCGGGATTGAGAGCCTGGATGAGTTTGTGAGGCACCTCGCGAAAGGCATGTTCGCGCGTGCCGACGCATCCGCTTGGCCTCATGTCAAGCAGATAGCGCCCTGGCACGCGCGCCCGCCTGACGCGAGACACTTGCCCCGCGACCTGGTAGCGGACGACTGACCCCATCGCACCGGACATGACGCCCAAGCAAGCGGCACCCAGGCTACACGCGGCTTGCTTGAGACAATTAATACGTCACAAATCACACGCATCTGTTACGTATTTGTATTCTAAGTTAATATAGATATGAATACGTAACAAAAACAGACATTCACCTCTATACAGGCACATATATATGCACGTATAGTCGCAGCTGCGGTCGCGACTACACGTATTCACCGGGCGGCGTTACACTACAATACTATGCCGCTCTCACACTCATATTCCGCCTATTACCCGGGTCATGGTTTGGCTAGCTCTGATAAGTGGGTCGGGTTTAGGCTACATTGACCTGTAGAAGCGCCATAAAGTCGCCATCTCGTCGCTGGTCGTCCCCGCCGGGCCTCCCCCAGGTAACTGGGGGTCTCACCTGGCGGGGACAGACCGCCGAGATGTCGTGAAGAAGCGATACTGTGTAACAGTGTCGCGGCGCGACTACAGAAACAATCTCAGATACCCTATCACAGGGCCCGCGGCTGCTCACGCGGGCCCAACATCCTCAGGCCGCATCAGGCCGCCCAGATGAGGGGCCCATATTAATGGGCCACCGTATATCATCCGCGGTCAGGGGGCTACGCCCCGGTTCCGCTAGCCACGCCCCCTTGCGGGGGCGTAGCGACATCTGAGTGAGATTTTTGTAGTACATCAGTAGTACATTGGTAGTTCAGTAGTAATACATCAAGTAAATCTCTCAGTAGCAATAATCTCTCCGTACAATTCAGTTGCTCTCCACATATATTCGAGAATTAGTCGCTCCGCGCTTAGATAGTTTTAATAAAGTCAGTTTAAGTTAGCCAATAATTTCAGTTTAAGGTAGTTTCTAGATATTCTATTAGTTCGTAAGTGCTGATTTATATATTGTGACTCTATTTTTGTTGACTGTAATTATCGTGTGTTATTTTATTGATTATACAAGTGTTAATCTGACAGTGTGTTTTTTCACTGGTTACGAGTAAGTGCGTTGGTAACCTTTCGACACCCCCGCCTACAACACCTGACTCCCCGAATATCTTACATTTTGGTCCTTACGAGCCGGATAAGGTTTACAAGTAACCATGAGTCAGAGGAGCACCATCACCACACGCAGCAGGCTGCGAAAGCTGGCTGAAGAGCAGAGCGCACGCAGAATTGATGACCCAGTATCGGACTCCGGGTTGCAGTCTGAAAGGGCACCGGGTTCACCGTCTGTCGCACCGACCATGGCGTCAACGTCTGCCCTCAACATCCCCCTGACGGGTGGTCGAGTAATCGACTACAGTGCTGGAAGTACGTCAGAGGGACCCCAGGGAGGACAGGCAGTAGCAAGAGGTCGCCATACGTCGCCGCGAAGCAGAACGTCATCAAAAGCTAGCCGCAAGAGCGTCGAGTATATCAGGAAACGCATAGAGTATGAAGCTGAAAAGGAGCTAGTACAGCTGAAAGAAAACCTTCTCAAGAAAAGGATGGAAGCTGATATTGCAGAGATAGAAGCAGCTGCCGAGAGTGACGACTCAAATACGAAAGCAGGGACGGCACAGCGCGTAGAGCAGTGGATAGACACAACGCCTCAGGTAACGCAACAACAAACAGTGTTGCACCAGTCAGGCCCAGTGTTGTGTCAATCGGATGCAGTGTTGTGTACCCCGTCAGCAGCGCGCGCGCCTACGGAAATGGCCGCGCCCCGTAACACACCCGTGAGTCAAAGGCAGCTCAATGTAAGTACGCTTGAAAGTAATGTAAATGTATACCGTGATAATGTGTCGCATGTAATAGATCCGTCTGTGTCAGTACCGTTTTCGAATCTAACGGTACCTATAGCCCAGACGCATACGCCAGTGTCTCAGGATAGAGTAACGTTCCATTTACCTGACAGGTATCCCGTCTTTACCACCCCGGTCGCAAGTGTACCTCGAGTTTCGATACCCGAGTCGGATACACGGCGGCAGAAGAATTACGGGGCGGATGATAAAGAAAGACGAAGGGAAATGTCGGGCGATAGGGACAGCAAGATAGACAGATTGGCAGAGGCTATTACTAGTATGTCGCGACCGCGTCCGGTACCTAGACAGGCGTACGAGCTACCCCATTTTAGCGGTGACCCAGCTGAATGGATTTCTTATAAGAATATGTATTGGGACACAGCCGAACAGTATAATTTTAGAACGCATGAAAACTTAGCCCGGCTTAAGACGTCATTGCATGGCGACGCGAAGACCTCAGTTGAGGACCTACTACGGTCAGGTACAGATCCTTCCGAAATAATGCGCGCACTAGATGAGGAGTTCGGTCATCCGACGTTAATATTACAAAGTGCACTCAAGAAAATTAGGGATCTACCTAGGATAACTGAGAGTGGCCGTGAGTTAAGGCAGTTCACGTCTACAATAAGGAATGTTGTGTCCCTACTTAAAAACATTAGAGCCGACGGGTATATAAATAATCCGCAATTAGTTAGTGAGATAGTTAACAAATTAACTCCAATACAGCGCGCGCAATACGGCGATTTTGCTATGGGTATAGATAGCTCACAGGGGGTGGACCTAAGAGTGTCACCGGACCTAGAATTAATGTCACACTTCTTAAAACATTTAACTCGCTCGACTTCATATTACGTTCAAGCCAGTATGTTCGAAGCTAGTCCAGCCAAGCCACCTGTGAGGCAACAAAAGCAAGCCGCGCGCTCAAGTAATAATAAAGTACCGCCGGCTCAGCGGGTACATACGCATAGTGACGAGTCTAGTGTACCTAAAGAATGCCTAATTTGCAAAAAGGAACATGCCATTGAACACTGCGACGCATTCGGTAAATTAAGCGTGCAACAACGATGGGACATTATTAAAGAGAAAAATACATGTTTCAAATGTTTAGTTAGTAAACACCCTAAGAGGTTTTGCCGCGCCAAAAGGTGCGAGAAATGTGGCTACAGCCATCATAGTTTATTGCATGCAGATAAACAGAACAAAGACAGCAATAAACCAGAGACCGGCAAAACAGTTAGTGAAAAAACGGAAAGCGTCACTAACATAGGGGAATGGCGAGCTACGGCTCTATTAAAGATAATTCCAATTGGAATAACCAATGACAATGGAACGCATCATAAATGTTACGCGCTACTAGACGACGGGGCAACAGTATCACTGATCGACAGTGCTATAGCTTCAGACCTAGCGGGCCCCCGCATACCTCTTACATTAAAAACAGCGGGTGGCTACGGAGTCACTGATTTAACTTCGCGAGCGGTACAAGCACGGATCACAGGGCCAAACGGACAACAACATGAAATCAAATGCCGTACCATGGTCAACATGAATTTGCCAATACAAACTGTGTCCGCTGCTATGCTGAACGATAACGCTCACCTCCGGGACTTGGGTTGCGTGGAGATGAGGGGCGCTAAGCCGATGTTGTTGCTTGGGCAGGATAACTGGCAGCTTTTGGTCAGTCAGGACATCCGACATGGACGATCCGGTAAACCAGTTGCCTCCCTCACGAAGCTAGGTTGGGTCGTACACGGACCATTCGATAGTGCTAACGATGTTAACGATCAGTCAGTAAATTTTGTGACAGTTCCCCTGCCTGATCTGCATGACCTAGTCAAAGCTCAGTTCGAGCTAGAAGCTATAGGTATTTCGCAAAACGCTCGTAAAAATAAAAAGAATGACAGAGCATTAGAAATCCTAGATAATACTAGCCGCCGCGTACCTAATAGTTCACAATGGGAAGTAGGGCTATTATGGAAACATGATGATGTGGAATTGCCTAATAATTATAATCAGGCTGTCATGGTAATAGGGAAAGCGCGTGTAGCACCTCAAAAGGTGATATCTATCCCTAGGCTCGAGCTACAAGCGGCCTTGTTAGCCTGCCGACTAGCAGACACGGCCGAGAAAGAGCTAGGGCTATCTATAAAACGTAAATTTTACTGGACAGACAGTAAAACGGTTCTGAGATGGATAAACTCTGACGCCCATGAGTTTCAGAGATTCGTATCACATAGACTGGCCGAGATTGATAAATTATCGGACCGAGGCAATTGGCGCTGGGTGCCATCGGAGGATAACCCTGCTGACAGAGCGACCAGATTGTCTTGGCCCGATAACCATGCGGTGTGGCTTTCTGGCCCCCCTTTTCTATGTGATCCACAGGAGCGGTGGCCGGTGTGTCATGAGGCTGAAGCGGCGGAAGCGGACCTCGAGCGCATTCAGCGGGTCCACGCTACATCAGCGCCGATGGCGCCACTCCTTCTCTACGAGCGCTATTCTTCGTGGACGCGCATACAGCGCGTTATGTCACGCGTGCTAATATTCATCGGCCGATGTCGTAAGCATCGGTCAACAGCAGAGCTACAGCGTCCCGACCTGGAAGAAGCTCACAACTGCCTTATGCGGTTGTGCCAAGAAGACAGCTTCCGGGATGAGCGGGCCGCCATACTAGAAGGCCTGCCCGTCCCCAACAACAGCAGCATCAAGGCCCTAGACCCGATGATAACCGAGGACGGCTTGCTTCGGGTGAGGGGACGCCTGAGTGCCTGCGAGGTGCTCACCTTCGGGGAAAGGCACCCGATAATATTAGAGGGACGCCACCCTCTAACGCGAAAGTTGATCGCATTTTACCATGGGATAGCTTAACACGCCAACCATGAGACCGTCGTCAACAACCTTCGTGAAAAGTACTGGATCACAAGGGTAAGAACCTCAGTAAAAGCGGTGGTTGCCCAGTGCCAATTATGTCGTGTTTCTAGAGCTAAACCAGCCCCGCCCAAGATGGGCGATCTTCCGCTGGCGAGAGTCGAGACCTCGCGACGAGCCTTCGTCCGAGTGGGCGTCGACTACTTCGGCCCGATGGAGGTAGCAATTGGGCGGCGCCGCGAAAAGCGGTGGGGTGCATTGTTCACCTGCCTCACCACACGCGCCGTCCACCTCGAGTTGGCCGCCTCATTGAGCGCCGACTCCGCCATACTAGCCTTGCGGCGCCTTATTGCGCGCCGCGGGCAACCAGCGCATCTGTACTCAGATCAGGGTACCAATTTCATTGGAGCCAACACCGAACTACGAGCAGCCCTGAAGGACCTTAACCACGGTCTAGTCAGGGCCGAAGCCATCAACCGAGGCATCGAGTGGCACTTCAATCCCCCGGCAGCCCCACACATGGGCGGCTGCTGGGAGCGCCTGGTGCGTTCTATAAAAAACGCACTCCGAAGCACGCTCAAGGAACGTGCTCCCCGAGAGGAGGTGTTGTATACCCTCCTCACCGAGGCCGAGCTGATTGTAAACAGCCGGCCTCTAACTTATGTCTACGACGACCACGACCAGCCTGTGGTCCTGACACCTAACCATCTACTCCTGGGCACTGCGTCCGGGAGTACTCCGTTCCTGCCGGGAGACTTCGAGGACGTCGATTCGCGCCGGCAATGGCGGCGCGTGAACGCGCTCGCCGACATGTTCTGGCAGCGCTGGCTACGAGAGTACCTCCCAACGCTGCAACGTCGTGACAAATGGATTAACAACGTACCCAATGTGCGGGTCAACGACGTAGTTGTGATTATAGACAATAATAAGGACAGGAATGTATGGACAAAAGGTGTAATTAAGAATGTATATTACGGCAATGACGGTATTGTTCGTGTAGTCGACATTAGGACGTTAAATGGGGTCCTGCGTCGGCCCGTAGCAAAGATTATCGTGCTTCCCACCGACCAAATATGATGTAATGCGGTTGAACCCTTTTACAGGGGGTGGAATGTAACGGAAAGCACCATAATTCGAGCTTAAAATGAATTATATATGTCGTCAAATCATTGATATGTATCGATTGTTCCGTGGAGACGAATATTCTAATATAAATTGTTTAAATAGCATTATATACTGATGAAAATGATCGATATCTCAGAACTGTAAAGAGATAGCGTAATTTGAACACTGCCATTAGCTTAGTTGGAGCATTTACCCCCTAATTACCTATTTTATATAACAGTATATACCCCCGGGGTACCGATTAAAGTAAAATCCATTGTGTCGGAAAGTAAACAGTGTTATGTACCATTTTCATACTGCGTAGAACCACGTCTCCCGTACCCCTCCTACGTCTAAGGAGAGCTAACTGCGCAATACCCCGCAGACACCCGTTCCCCTTCAACACCCCCTCATCAGGTAGGAATGTTTGTAACTGGTGAGTTTCATTAAATATACGACCAAGAGTCACCCGCAACTTGTGATCATGGGTAAAACCTATAAAGGGAACTCAAGCAAGTTGATTTTTGTAGTACATCAGTAGTACATTGGTAGTTCAGTAGTAATACATCAAGTAAATCTCTCAGTAGCAATAATCTCTCCGTACAATTCAGTTGCTCTCCACATAAATATTCGAGAATTAGTCGCTCCGCGCTTAGATAGTTTTAATAAAGTCAGTTTAAGTTAGCCAATAATTTCAGTTTAAGGTAGTTTCTAGATATTCTATTAGTTCGTAAGTGCTGATTTATATATTGTGACTCTATTTTTGTTGACTGTAATTATCGTGTGTTATTTTATTGATTATACAAGTGTTAATCTGACAGTGTGTTTTTTCACTGGTTACGAGTAAGTGCGTTGGTAACCTTTCGACACCCCCGCCTACAACACCTGACTCCCCGAATATCTTACAGCCCTGATACTTTGGGATTAACTTTTTACTACCACCAGTAGAGGGAATTTGTCGTTCAACCCTTACTAAATCCCCAATATTATATTTTATAGACTTGCAACGAGATTTATCAAAAGTTGCTTTTTGAGTCTCTTGCGTGGATTTAATATGAGAAGAAATCTCACTACGAATTTCTTCAAGGCTTTTGTTTATTGAAGTGATGTCGTTATCGATTGCAGAAATTACTCTACTATCACTTGAGCCCTGTGGCCTTATCCCAAAAAGAGCCTCTGCAGGTGTCTTATTGATACCTTTGTTGAAGGTATTATTAATACCCCATTGGACATCGGGCAGGTGGTCTTCCCACTTACTTTCAGATGTGCCAACACATTTAGCTGTTAAAGAGTCAACAATAACTTTATTGTATCTCTCCACCTGACCGTTGGCCCGCGGGGTAGCAACTGCATTTAATACATGTTTGATGCCTTTATCTAATACAAACTTTTTGAAGAGATCACTTGTAAATGACGTGCCTCTGTCAGATATTATTCGTTTAGGAACGCCAAAAATACTAATAAACTCGCGAAAAACTCGAATAGTAGTGCTTGATTTTGTATTTTTCACCGGTTTCAAATATATGTATTTTGTAAAAGCGTCAATTAACACAAGAATGTACACATTACCCCTACTACTACGTACAAATGGACCTGTATGATCCATGTGTATAGTATCAAACGGCACGTCTACTTTATGAATTGGGTGCAATAATCCAGGTCTTTTTCCACCTGGTGCTTTACTATACGCGCACTCTAAACAAGAAGACACATATTTTGTAACAAAAGCACGCATATCTGGGAACCAATAATGAGTTTTAATTTTTTCCAACGTTTTGTCTAAAGCAAAGTGTCCGATATCGTCATGATTCTGTTTGACAATTTGCCATCGAACGCCTTTAGGCACAACCCATCTATCTCCATCAGGTGTGATTCTAAAAAGTTTACCATTCTTAATTTTATATTTTTCTTTTATTTCTAAAATATCGTTAAATTCAGAGTTACTTAAAATCCCAAAAATCCTTTTAAGTTCTGAATCTGAGTTCTGTACTGTTGAGAGCCAGTCTGTTTCTGTTATAGAATTAACCATTTTTTCCGAATGATTACTACTGATGGATGGGTTGCGACTCAAAGCGTCCACATGAGTCATAGAAGATCCTGCTTTGTATTCGATTTCAAAATCAAATTCTTGCATTTGGGTCCACCATCTGGCTACCCGGGGAATCATATCACGTTTCATGAAAGTGGATCTTAACGAATTACAATCGGTCACAATTTTAAAATGCATCCCTACTAAATATACCCGAAATTTCTGTAACGAGGCTACCACTGCCAGAGTTTCTAGGTCATAAGAACAATAATTTTGTTCTTCAGGGCTATTTTGTCTGCTAAAATAAGCTACGGGTTTTAAAATGTTCTGTTCATTTCTTTGGAATAGTATACCACCTATACCTATTTTACATGCGTCGGTGTGCAATTCTGTAATTGCTTTTGGATCATATAGGGCTAATATCGGTTTTTGAACTAAAACTGTTTTTAAAGTATTGAATGCATTTTGTTGATCGGGCCCCCATAACCATACAGAATTTTTTCTGAGCAACTGTGTTAATGGCTTTGCAATAATCGAGAACCCCTTCACAAACCTACGGAAAAAGCTTGCTAGCCCTAAAAACTGTCTTACGTTGTGTTGATCTTTTGGTACGGGAAATTTTTCTACGGCCTCTATTTTAGCAGACCCTGGTTGAATACCTTCACGTGAAATATTAAACCCCAAGTAAGTTATCGAACGGCCAAAGAAAACACATTTTGACAAATTGAGAGTAAGACCTGCTTCTGACAGCAAAATTAACACAGATTCTAGTTGTCTCATACCCTCTTGTATTGATTTTGATGGGATGATTATATCATCTAAGTAAGCTAGTGCCTCTTTATGACGTAAGTTGCCTAGAACCTGATGCATCATTCGTTGGAACGTTGCTGGAGCATTTGCCAAGCCGAAAGGCATTCGGTTGAATTCGAAATGGCCTTCCGGCGTGACAAACCCTGTTTTATGCCTATCCTGCTCTCTGATCGAAATCTGATAGTACCCAGATGCCAAATCAAGAGCTGTGAAGTACATGTTACCAGCTAACATATCAATCTGGTCATCTATAAGTGGCATCGGGTAATTTTCACGTATAGTATTTTTATTCAAGGCTCTATAATCAATGCAAAGGCGGTAACCGCCAGTTTTTTTTCGTACTAGTACAATAGGACTAGCAAAAGGGGAATCTGAAGGGCGTACTATATCATTTTGAACTAGTTCATTTACCATATCTCTGACTATTTCTTTCTCCTTCATTGCCAGCCTGTAAGGCCTATAGACTACAGGTGTGTTACAGTGTAGGTCAATGCCCATTTCACAAACCGAGGAGTGCCCTAACTCAGAAAGTGTAAACGCAAAGCAATGACGATAGTTATTTAGCAAGGTAAGCAAGTCATCAATCACAGTTTGGCTTAACTCACCACAAATGTTTAGGTCCGAAGAACAGATTAGACTTATTTGTTGATCCTGCAGTGTGGAATCGGTTATATGCAGAACTTTTTTTTCATTTTCTTGATTAGCAGTGATACCCCGTGCAATTAAAGTATTCTGTTCTAGAAATTGAGAATCTGAATTTAAGCTATTTACAACAATTTGTCCGTAACCATCATCGTTAAATTGATAAATTCCAGTTAGAACAAAATGGAAAAAGTTATTTCTGTAACGCAAGCCTCCCTCAATGTAAAGGTCACCAGTGAATTTAGGTTCTGTAAAGACGTCTAAGATTGTTAAACCTGTTAATTGAATATTTTTACGGTTAAAAATTTTTACTTTTTGGTATTGGATATCATCTGTCCGATTTTGTAAAATTTCAAAATGTTCACTTGTTTTTTTAATCATTACATGAGGTTGTTCAGTAAAGGTTTGACCTATCATAAGGGGAACCTGCATAACACAATCTGGAACAATTAATATTTCAACTTGAGCCTTGACCCCATCAATTTCAATTAAAGTATTGACCTTACCCAATGTATGCACAACAGAATTACCAAACCCTCTAAGTATTGGCAGATCTTTAGTTTTTATTTGTATATTCCCCAATTTGGATAATTCAGATTGTTTAAGCATCGAGCATTCACTACCAAGATCAACAAAGGAATTAATTTCTATGTCGTTAATACGCACAGTTTTAAAATATTTATCTGAAATTGTACCATTGACACCTACCCTGTTAACAGATTTTTGAGCCGCAACTATTTTTGAAAAACAATTTTCCGCCTCATGACCAATTCTCATACATTTAGTACACTTTTTGATTGGTTGAGTACATTGACTCACAAAATGACCTTCCTGTTTACAATTATTGCAACGAAGGACTCTGTCTTTGGCGCTTGGATTCTTTGCTTTATTATCAGAGGAGTTTGTGATAGGCTGATTTTTAATATTAGATTTACGGTCAGAATTTTGTTTTAGACTTCTTGAATTTCTCAAATAAGTAAGCAATTTATCCAAGTCCTCATACTGAGCCGCTTCGGCACCTAATCTAACAGCGCGATCGTCTATTCCATGTAGTATACATTCTACCGCTCGTTTACCACTTATACTACATCGGTTAATAAGAGTAATTTTGTCATAAAAATAATCTTCAAGGGAGTCCCCGTAACGTGCACGCCTAGCCAACATATCTGCTAACATTTGACCATAGTTCTCTTCAGAGGGAAAAGCCGTTATTAATTTTATCTGCCATTCGTCCCAAGAAAAGAGCACCGATGGTAATCCTTCATACCAACGTTTTGCTATACCTTGAAGTTTAGGGAGTGCATAATGCACTATTTGTTTTTTAGTCCATGAATAAATGACGGCACATTCATTTACTTTGTGCAACCACATACCCATCGTTTGCTCTTTTCTTACAGGGTCAAACTCGGGTATAGTATTGTTGAAAGAACCTATGTTTTCATGACCCGGAGCAAGAGACTTCAATGCCTGCACTAATATATTTAAATCACCACTGCCTCCGTTAGAAGCAGCAGTGTCACCTGTAGTTCCTTGTGTTGTTGCGGGAAGATGCTGCACGTTATGATTCACGCAGTGTTGTGGACTTCTGCGCCCCGGTCTGCTGCAGCTCCGTAGCCTGCTGCGTCGCGGGCTGGTGTGCCGTTGACTGCTGCGCCGCTGGCTGCTGCGCCGTGGACTGCTGCGCCGCTGGCTGCTGCGCCGTGGACTGCTGCGCCGCTGGCTGCTGCGCCGTGGACTGCTGCGCCGCTGGCTGCTGCGCCGTGGACTGCTGCGCCGCTGGCTGCTGCGCCGTGGACTGCTGCGCCGCTGGCTGCTGCGCCGTGGACTGCTGCGCCGCTGGCTGCTGCGCCGTGGACTGCTGCGCCGCTGGCTGCTGCGCCGTGGACTGCTGCGCCGCTGGCTGCTGCGCCGTGGACTGCTGCGCCGCTGGCTGCTGCGCCGTGGACTGCTGCGCCGTGGACTGCTGCGCCGTGGACTGCTGCGCCGCTGGCTGCTGCGCCGTGGCCTGTTACGCCGCTGGCTGCTACGCCACTGGCTGCTGCGCCGTGGGCTGCTGTGCCGTGGGCTGCTGCGCTGCGGGCTGCTGCGCTGCGGGCTGCAGAGCCGTGGATTACTGCGCCGCTGGCTTCTGCGTAAAGGGCTGCGCGAACGACTGTTGCTTGGTAGATGGCAAGTCTGGTCCATCACGCGGCCTTGTGTCTGCTGCGAACTCAGTCTTGAATCTTGTGATTGCCGCTCCACGTAGTGGTGGTGTACATGATCATCTGCATTTTCGATTGGTTTCGCTTGAACACTTCCCAAAATCGGAGAAGCAAGCACTCTTTGTTTATCCATGTTTCTCGACCGAAAAATAAAAGAAAATACACATTATAATGAGCTACTTATCCCACTTCTGAATTGTAAAATAAAAGTCTAGTTCATATATATTTTGTTTTATTTATTACAAAAATACATAGTATTGCAATATAAATTACAAAGGTTAACATTTTTACATATTTATCAGCAAAACATTAACAATTAAACATCATCAAAAATAAATATTACAATATTCAACTTACTCGATAGCAGGTAATGATAACTCCACGAACGTTGCACACAAACTGAGCTCGCAATGATAGCGGCACGCTCTTTTATACAATAAAGGTGGGGATGGCGCCACGATTGCGAGCTTAGTGGTTAAAGTTACTTTTATATTGTTTTGCAGCTAAATTACGTTTTTTAGATCATGAATAATCTGTAATTATTTAAAAACAAATAATGTGATATAAAATAACATAATTATGAGGCACAAAGTGACACGTGCTGACACTAATATTATAAATGTGAAAGTAACGGTGAACCGATCGTCATGAAATTTGGCAGAGATATAGCCTGGGATGGAGAAGGACATATGTAGGTTACCTTTTACGCGATAACCGACATCCGCGTGGTCGGAGCCGCAAATGATAAATGATTTTATTTCTGTAAGTAGTAATCTATCTACACTAATATTATAAAGAGGAAAGATTTGTACCTATTTTTGTATGTTTGTAATGAATAGGCTCAAAAAGTACTGGGCCGATTTAAAAAATACCTTCACCAATAGAATGCTACATTCTTCCAATTTGACATAGGCTGCATTTCATTTTGAAAAAAATTAGGGATCCTTGGTAAAATTTGAACAATGTAACCGAAGGTGTAGAAAAATGAGTCTTAAAATGTCTTTCGTCGAATGCGCTGCCGTGCGAAGCCGGGACGGGCTGCTAGTTTGTAATAAGTTTGTACAAACACTTTTACACGTCAATCATATTTTTTAAACTAGATGAGGTCGGCGTTTCCTATCTGACTACTCTGAGAAGAAAGGCCGAAACAAACTCAGCGGTCACAGTCTCTTTCAAAGTCCAGACATAATCTTGGTCAGATCATGCGAAGACCATGTACATTGGTGTCTGAAGTGGGCTTTTGATGAAAGAACCACACAGATTGAGTGGACCTGTCAGTGTCCAGTCAGTACACAACACTGTTTAACACAATGTGATCATAAAAAGTCTAGAATTTTTCGTTTAAAAATATAACCTCACTTTACGTCTAAGATTATTCATTGCTAATAAAATTATTATTCTTTGTAAAAAGTGGTGATTCATTAAGTTAAAACCTTCGAAATACACGTGAATGTGTTACTTTTCTATTTAGTAAATGTTTGGGTACTGCACAGTATGTTTAAACCAAACAGACTATAATAATAATTTAGGTTTACAGGAACATACATTCGTCATTCACTAAACTCCCAACAGTCTGGCAAAATCAAAATCGTTTTTACTGGTAACCCTGATGGCAATAAAATGTTTGATAAATGTAATTCGTCTTTTAATGTTTTTTTTGGATAATCTGAAGAAAATTTAGCAAACTTTCTTGTGAAATGTAACACCACTTGCTTTATTAATCTTTTCAGACCGTGACATGCAAATTTTAACCGCACATTTCACCATTTTGATATTTTTTATCCTTAAGCTATCGTTCACTTGACGTTAAGTTGACAACTGAAGTCAGATATGCCTGTGGACATATACGACGTAGTAATGCGTTGGTGCCGCACATTGCTGATCTAGTCCTATATAAGATCATTGTCTGAAATTGACTAAAGTGACACAACTTAAAATTTTAGTTTGACAGCAATAAGATGGTACTTACTGAGTTTTTAATTTAGTGAAAATGGCAATTTTCACTAAATTAAAAACTCAAACTAAAATTTAGATTTTCTTACTAAATCTGACTATTTTTAATCGCGATTAAAAAGGTGTGGAATAAAATTAGTTGTCATGAATAGAGCAGATTCAGACCAACACTTCGACTTCTGGTGCAAAAACAGTACTGTATATATTTTTTTTCTTTTCTTTTGCATATATCTCGAAAATGGTGCATCCTATCTCAAAAATAATGAAAATTACGACCCCCTTTTAGAAAAGCCATGAACCCCTAAAACTCAACATGCAGGTAATTTTTTTTTTCCATACAAAAAGTGAAAAATTCCTTAAAAACACATCGAGGCTGCCCCCCCCCCCACTCCAGCGCGCTTCCGGCTCTAAAAAAAAATCATGGGGTAGGGCAAACAAGTACAACGTTGCGAAGCCAAAAGAAAAAAAAAGCCACGTGGAGTCACGATTGTCAAATTCGATTTAGTTGTGTCAAAATTATTTTTTCAACACACTTGCTCGTAAAGTGGCTATTATTGAACCGCTTTTGGGTCTGTGGCGGTATCAACAACGCCACATGCGAACTACGCATCAAAGACTCGACGTCACAAATCCTGCATCGCGCTATCAGAGTTTACCGCGCGACTAGCATATATACAACATCCCGACATCAACCGTTGCCGTCCAAGGCATGCACTGACCAACCCAGACGACCCCACTACTCTCCTCCAGGAGAGTCGTAGGGAAACTAGTACAGTTCGCAAAATAAGAGCACACAATACACGATCGTCATTCCGACCTCGCCGCCGAGGTCCCGCGCGAAATCCCCGACTAACGAATAGTCCTCCCCGACCCTTGACTGTAAGTGAATCGCCAGCACGCGTTTTAGCTGAGCAGCATGTAATCCAAACTCCCCACGATAATAATTAAAACACTGATTTTATCCAGCCACCGTCGGTCCCTTGCCACCCTCCCTCCGACTCAGCTGCCCTAAGCCGAGGTTCGTATCCCACAGGGGGTGCCCTTAGCGAGCAGCAGTCGTTTAGTTTATAGTTTTTACGCCCTGGCTGGAGGCATTAAGTTTCGTTAGGAGCTTAAGGCAGCCACAGGAAAGTCCGGTTAAAGAGTCGGAACCTTAGTGGTTACACTCTGAGATGCCCTAGATAAAAAAAAATAAAAAAAATATTACTGTTGGGATGTTGTATATATGCTAGTCGCGCGGTAAACTCTGATAGCGCGATGCAGGATTTGTGACGTCAGGTCTTTGATGCGTAGTTCGCATGTGGCGTTGTTGATACCGCCACATTATTCCTCATACCTCTAAAGGTCCATAATGCAGTGTATTAAAAACGCGTGCTTTTTACTTTACGTTACCATACGAGTGCTGTAACGCCACAGATAGCTGTTTACTAGTCGAAAACTTGCGCTTTTTTTTTTAAAATCTCTTCAAAGTAACTTCATGCCAAAAGGAATCCGCCCGTTCTCTTTTTTTTTAATAGTCTGAATTGTCTTTGGTCCCAAAATTATCTAAATTTTATTTATCTTAAATCAGGAGTGGGTTGTAACAGGTAAAATCCGATATCTATTCCACGTAATTAACAGTTCCAAAAACCTGTTACAAAATAGCAGGCTGTTATTTCATACTATGAGGGAACAAACTATTGTGTGTTCTCTGTTACCACAGCTGTACAGTTATAATACACAGAGGTACTTCTCTTTCTAACTATGGTGTTACACCTATGCGAGAAAAGGAAAGAGCTTGTGACGGACGATGTAACAGGGTGTCACAGTGTAACAATAACATTTATTATCTATATTCTAAGGTAACTGTCATAAGCATGAATAGACAAAAGCTTGTGACTGGATGCATTCTGTTATCTCGTCGTGGAACAGCAGCTTTTTTTTTTTTCAGTTTTGTTGTCACAGTTACAGTCTGGTATCTTGTTATACCTGTTGTATTTAACTGTTACGATATATACGCCTCACTCCTACCTTAAATTGTCCGTGGTCCCTCCCGGAACCAAACGGAAATGATTCTGACTGACGTTCTATTATTGCGGATTCTCACTGAACTAATGTATATTTCTCTATGCCAATAGTACTTTCTAATTCCATACTAACTAAACTACGATCAGTCTAAATATATTTTTTTTTATAAAGGCTGTTTAGCAGTTTCGCTAGTGCCTTTATTTACACCTGCGCGCGTATCGCAAGCGGGGCGCCCGGAAAAAAAAAATCCAAACCCAGCGCGCCATTTTCCATAAATATTTGTTAACGTTTTCGTTTTTTGTTAATTAACATAAAAAATACGAAATCTAAAGTATTGTCACCAACCGACGTTAAACAGTTTTTAAAAAAACGTCCGGATACGCCTACGGATTGCCAGTACCTGGCAACAAAGGTCAGTTGAACTTTATAAATCTAAATGTATCATTTCTATAATTACGTTATTGTAGCATAAGTTTTTACAAGAAGTCTGTTTTTTTCCTCGCAAGTGTGTTGAAAAACAACGTATGAAACGCGTGTGCATTGACCAACACAGCACACTCGTATCATAATGTACAGACGCCAGGACATCAAGCTACTACAATCTGTCAAATTTCTTTAATAAATTTTCTACTTTATCACTACAGTTTATGGTTCAAGGTTGATTGCGAAAATTTGACAGTTTCGGGTAGGTTGACCTGCTGGCGTCTGTACTATTAAATTTAGAGAATTTTGTTTGCAGAATAGCTTTAAGTTTCTCATAGCCAAAAGTAAGGATGACCGGGTTTGTGTTGCCGGTCGTATTTGTAATGCAGGTTCTTCTAATTTTATATATTTTTAGCGGAAGGAAATAAAATGCCGGTTTCCAGTTTCACCAAAAAGCATAGAGTCCTGTTTTATTTTTATTTTTTACAATAATGTTGGAGCATGGTCCATAGACAAAATTATATTCTATAAAAGGTAGGTCTACATTCTCAATCTAAAGTAAATTGCACATTCAATTTGCAACAAAGGAATTTTAGTGATAGTTTAGTTAGGTATGAATTTTGACGACATTTCGGATGTCCTTTTTGTTAAAACCATGGTTATGGTTATCACTAGAATTTAAATAATCCTTAATTCACCCAAAATGAACACCGGCTATTAAAAACAAAACAATAGTGTATTGGTTAACTGGCTCGGACGGGAAAACGCATTCACACGAAGCCAATAAACGAGCCAATCCATTGCGTGAGTGTGGGAGAAGCATTGACGCCAGCAAATTTATATATATCTGCTCGGTTTGATTGGTGGTAGGGCTTGTTCTAAGTCCGCCTGGCTAGCTACCACCATCTTATCTAAGTCTGTCGCCAAACAACAATGTTAACAGCATTTGTTGTGTTTCGGCAGTTACAGGTAAGATAGCCAGTTCCTCTGTGGTTGAGGATTCCGGGTGAAGCTCGCTTCCATCTTCGGCCTTATCATCACTTACCGTCAGGTGAGATGAAGGCCAAGAGATTCCCCGTTGTGTGTAAAAAAAAAAAAATTGAAATCGTTCTGTTACAATGGACTGGTTTCATCAATGGCTTGAGGACTTCTTTTTTCAATCCAATGCAGTGGACTGTCTCTATTTACACGATGCCATAATTAACTGGATTAACTTTGTGGAATGGCTCATGGAATGGCCTCGTGTAAATGGTCCATTAACGTCGCCGCATGTTATGCTAGGTACACACGCAGCGACTTTAGTTGCCACTTGTCAGCGAGTGATAGCGTTTTCGAAAATATCTTGTCCACACACAGATTTTGAAATCGCTCGCGAGTTGCTGGCGATTAGAGTCGCTACGTGTGTACCTAGCATTAGGCTACATGCCAGATACCAGCACCCATACTTGCGTAACATAGTTTCAATTACATTCCTAGAGTTTTGAAGGATATTTCTAATCCATTGCTTAGGTTTATTAAAATCATCTGTTATTTTATGTGTTTTATACGTATATAACACGTGTTACACAATCACCCCGCATTTGTAAGACGTGTCGTGTTGTGTTGAGGGCACGCAAAGTTTGAAAGCTTCGAGAAAAACAGCATGTGGATGATAATAAAGAAAGCCATGTGTAAGATATTCGGGGAGTCAGGTGTTGTAGGCGGGGGTGTCGAAAGGTTACCAACGCACTTACTCGTAACCAGTGAAAACCACACTGTCAGATTAAACACTTGTATAATCAATAAAATAACACACGATAATTACAGTCAACAAAAATAGAGTCACAATATATAAATCAGCACTTACGAACTAATAGAATATCTAGAAACTACCTTAAACTGAAATTATTGGCTAACTTAAACTGACTTTATTAAAACTATCTAAGCGCGGAGCGACTAATTCTCGAATATATGTGGAGAGCAACTGAATCGTACGGAGAGATTATTGCTATTGAGAGATTTACTTGATGTATTACTGATGTACTACAAAAATCAACTTGCTCGAGTTCCCTTTATAGGTTTTACCCATGATCACAAGTTGCGGGTGACTCTTGGTCGTATATTTAATGAAACTCACCAGTTACAAACATTCCTACCTGATGAGGGGGTGTTGAAGGGGAACGGGTGTCTGCGGGGTATTGCGCAGTTAGCTCTCCTTAGACGTAGGAGGGGTACGGGAGACGTGGTTCTACGCAGTATGAAAATGGTACATAACACTGTTTACTTTCCGACACAATGGATTTTACTTTAATCGGTACCCCGGGGGTATATACTGTTATATAAAATAGGTAATTAGGGGGTAAATGCTCCAACTAAGCTAATGGCAGTGTTCAAATTACGCTATCTCTTTACAGTTCTGAGATATCGATCATTTTCATCAGTATATAAAGCTATTTAAGCAATTTATATTAGAATATTCGTCTCCACGGAACAATCGATACATTTCAATGATTTGACGACATATATAATTCATTTAAGCTCGAATTATGGTGCTTTCCGTTACATTCCACCCCCTGTAAAAGGGTTCAACCGCATTACATCATATTTGGTCGGTGGGAAGCACGATAATCTTTGCTACGGGCCGACGCAGGACCCCATTTAACGTCCTAATGTCGACTACACGAACAATACCGTCATTGCCGTAATATACATTCTTAATTACACCTTTTGTCCATACATTCCTGTCCTTATTATTGTCTATAATCACAACTACGTCGTTAACCCGCACATTGGGTACGTTGTTAATCCATTTGTCACGACGTTGCAGCGTTGGGAGGTACTCTCGTAGCCAGCGCCGCCAGAACATGTCGGCGAGCGCGTTCACGCGCCGCCATTGCCGGCGCGAATCGACGTCCTCGAAGTCTCCCGGCAGGAACGGAGTACTCCCGGACGCAGTGCCCAGGAGTAGATGATTAGGTGTCAGGACCACAGGCTGGTCGTGGTCGTCGTAGACATAAGTTAGAGGCCGGCTGTTTACAATCAGCTCGGCCTCGGTGAGGAGGGTATACAACACCTCCTCTCGGGGAGCACGTTCCTTGAGCGTGCTTCGGAGTGCGTTTTTTATGGAACGCACCAGGCGCTCCCAGCAGCCGCCCATGTGTGGGGCTGCCGGGGGATTGAAGTGCCACTCGATGCCTCGGTTGATGGCTTCGGCCCTGACTAGACCGTGGTTAAGGTCCTTCAGGGCTGCTCGTAGTTCGGTGTTGGCTCCA
Organism: Dryobota labecula; assembly: GCA_947523025.1. Classification (NCBI taxonomy): domain Eukaryota; kingdom Metazoa; phylum Arthropoda; class Insecta; order Lepidoptera; family Noctuidae; genus Dryobota; species Dryobota labecula. Next base: position 6,881,259 of record OX383312.1, on the reverse strand, counting down.
ATGAAATTGGTACCCTGATCTGAGTACAGATGCGCTGGTTGCCCGCGGCGCGCAATAAGGCGCCGCAAGGCTAGTATGGCGGAGTCGGCGCTCAATGAGGCGGCCAACTCGAGGTGGACGGCGCGTGTGGTGAGGCAGGTGAACAAGGCACCCCACCGCTTTTCGCGGCGCCGCCCAATTGCTACCTCCATCGGGCCGAAGTAGTCGACGCCCACTCGGACGAAGGCTCGTCGCGAGGTCTCGACTCCCGCCAGCGGAAGATCGCCCATCTTGGGCGGGGCTGGTTTAGCTCTGGAAACACGACATAATTGACACTGGGCAACCACCGCTTTTACTGAGGTTCTTACCCTTGTGATCCAGTACTTTTCACGAAGGTTGTTGACGACGGTCTCATGGTTGGCGTGTAAAGCCATCCCATGGTAAAATGCGATCAACTTTCGCGTTAGAGGGTGGCGTCCCTCTAATATTATCGGGTGCCTTTCCCCGAAGGTGAGCACCTCGCAGGCACTCAGGCGTCCCCTCACCCGAAGCAAGCCGTCCTCGGTTATCATCGGGTCTAGGGCCTTGATGCTGCTGTTGTTGGGGACGGGCAGGCCTTCTAGTATGGCGGACCGCTCATTCCGGAAGCTGTCTTCTTGGCACAACCGCATAAGGCAGTTGTGAGCTTCTTCCAGGTCGGGACGCTGTAGCTCTGCTGTTGACCGATGCTTACGACATCGGCCGATGAATATTAGCACGCGTGACATAACGCGCTGTATGCGCGTCCACGAAGAATAGCGCTCGTAGAGAAGGAGTGGCGCCATCGGCGCTGATGTAGCGTGGACCCGCTGAATGCGCTCGAGGTCCGCTTCCGCCGCTTCAGCCTCATGACACACCGGCCACCGCTCCTGTGGATCACATAGAAAAGGGGGGCCAGAAAGCCACACCGCATGGTTATCGGGCCAAGACAATCTGGTCGCTTTGTCAGCAGGGTTATCCTCCGAAGGCACCCAGCGCCAATTGCCTCGGTCCGATAATTTATCAATCTCGGCTAGTCTATGTGATACGAATCTCTGAAACTCATGGGCGTCAGAGTTTATCCATCTCAGAACCGTTTTACTGTCTGTCCAGTAAAATTTACGTTTTATTGATAACCCTAGCTCTTTCTCGGCCGTATCTGCTAGTCGGCAGGCTAACAAGGCCGCTTGTAGCTCGAGCCTAGGGATAGATATCACCTTTTGAGGTGCTACACGCGCTTTCCCTATTACCATGACAGCCTGATTATAATTATTAGGCAATTCCACATCATCATGTTTCCTTAATAGCCCTACTTCCCATTGTGAACTATTAGGTACGCGGCGGCTAGTATTATCTAGGATTTCTAACGCTCTTTCATTATTTTTATTTTTATGAGCGTTTTGCGAAATACCTATAGCTTCTAGCTCGAACTGAGCTTTTACTAGGTCATGCAGATCAGGCAGGGGAACTGTCACAAAATTTACTGACTGATCGCTAACATCGTTAGCACTATCGAATGGTCCGTGTACGACCCAACCTAGCTTCGTGAGGGAGGCAACTGGTTTACCGGATCGTCCATGTCGGATGTCCTGACTGACCAAAAGCTGCCAGTTATCCTGCCCAAGCAACAACATTGGCTTAGCGCCCCTCATCTCCACGCAACCCAAGTCCCGGAGGTGAGCGTTATCGTTCAGCATAGCAGCGGACACAGTTTGTATTGGCAAATTCATGTTGACCATGGTACGGCATTTGATTTCATGTTGTTGTCCGTTTGGCCCTGTGATCCGTGCTTGTACCGCTCGCGAAGTTAAATCAGTGACTCCGTAGCCACCCGCTGTTTTTAATGTAAGAGGTATGCGGGGGCCCGCTAGGTCTGAAGCTATAGCGCTGTCGATCAGTGATACTGTTGCCCCGTCGTCTAGTAGCGCGTAACATTTATGATGCGTTCCATTGTCATTGGTTATTCCAATTGGAATTATTTTTAATAGAGCCGTAGCTCGCCATTCCCCTATGTTAGTGACGCTTTCCGTTTTTTCACTAACTAATTGCGGATTATTTATATACCCGTCGGCTCTAATGTTTTCAAGTAGGGACACAACATTCCTTATAGTAGACGTGAACCGCCTTAACTCACGGCCACTCTCAGTTATCCTAGGTAGATCCCTAATTTTCTTGAGTGCACTTTGTAATATTAACGTCGGATGACCGAACTCCTCATCTAGTGCGCGCATTATTTCGGAAGGATCTGTACCTGACCGCAGTAGGTCCTCAACTGAGGTCTTCGCGTCGCCATGCAATGACGTCTTAAGCCGGGCTAAGTTTTCATGCGTTCTGAAATTATACTGTTCGGCTGTGTCCCAATACATATTCTTATAAGAAATCCATTCAGCTGGGTCACCGCTAAAATGGGGTAGCTCGTACGCCTGTCTAGGTACCGGACGCGGTCGCGACATACTAGTAATAGCCTCTGCCAATCTGTCTATCTTGCTGTCCCTATCGCCCGACATTTCCCTTCGTCTTTCTTTATCATCCGCCCCGTAATTCTTCTGCCGCCGTGTATCCGACTCGGGTATCGAAACTCGAGGTACACTTGCGGCCGGGGTGGTAAAGACGGGATACCTGTCAGGTAAATGGAACGTTACTCTATCCTGAGACACTGGCGTATGCGTCTGGGCCATAGGTACCGTTAGATTCGAAAACGGTACTGACACAGACGGACCTATTACATGCGACACATTATCACGGTATACATTTATATTACTTTCAAGCGTACTTACATTGAGCTGCCTTTGACTCACGGGTGGGTTACGGGGCGCGGCCATTTCCGTAGGCGCGCGCGCTGCTGACGGGGTACACAACACTGCATCCGATTGACACAACACTGGGCCTGACTGGTGCAACACTGTTTGTTGTTGCGTTACCTGAGGCGTTGTGTCTATCCACTGCTCTACGTGCTGTGCCGTCCCTGCTTCCGTATTTGAGTCGTCACTCTCGGCAGCTGCTTCTATCTCTGCAATATCAGCTTCCATCCTTTTCTTGAGAAGGTTTTCTTTCAGCTGTACTAGCTCCTTTTCAGCTTCATACTCTATGCGTTTCCTGATATACTCGACGCTCTTGCGGCTAGCTTTTGATGACGTTCTGCTTCGCGGCGACGTATGGCGACCTCTTGCTACTGCCTGTCCTCCCTGGGGTCCCTCTGACGTACTTCCAGCACTGTAGTCGATTACTCGACCACCCGTCAGGGGGATGTTGAGGGCAGACGTTGACGCCATGGTCGGTGCGACAGACGGTGAACCCGGTGCCCTTTCAGACTGCAACCCGGAGTCCGATACTGGGTCATCAATTCTGCGTGCGCTCTGCTCTTCAGCCAGCTTTCGCAGCCTGCTGCGTGTGGTGATGGTGCTCCTCTGACTCATGGTTACTTGTAAACCTTATCCGGCTCGTAAGGACCAAAATGTAAGATATTCGGGGAGTCAGGTGTTGTAGGCGGGGGTGTCGAAAGGTTACCAACGCACTTACTCGTAACCAGTGAAAACCACACTGTCAGATTAAACACTTGTATAATCAATAAAATAACACACGATAATTACAGTCAACAAAAATAGAGTCACAATATATAAATCAGCACTTACGAACTAATAGAATATCTAGAAACTACCTTAAACTGAAATTATTGGCTAACTTAAACTGACTTTATTAAAACTATCTAAGCGCGGAGCGACTAATTCTCGAATATATGTGGAGAGCAACTGAATCGTACGGAGAGATTATTGCTATTGAGAGATTTACTTGATGTATTACTGATGTACTACAAAAATCAACTTGCTCGAGTTCCCTTTATAGGTTTTACCCATGATCACAAGTTGCGGGTGACTCTTGGTCGTATATTTAATGAAACTCACCAGTTACAAACATTCCTACCTGATGAGGGGGTGTTGAAGGGGAACGGGTGTCTGCGGGGTATTGCGCAGTTAGCTCTCCTTAGACGTAGGAGGGGTACGGGAGACGTGGTTCTACGCAGTATGAAAATGGTACATAACACTGTTTACTTTCCGACACAATGGATTTTACTTTAATCGGTACCCCGGGGGTATATACTGTTATATAAAATAGGTAATTAGGGGGTAAATGCTCCAACTAAGCTAATGGCAGTGTTCAAATTACGCTATCTCTTTACAGTTCTGAGATATCGATCATTTTCATCAGTATATAAAGCTATTTAAGCAATTTATATTAGAATATTCGTCTCCACGGAACAATCGATACATTTCAATGATTTGACGACATATATAATTCATTTAAGCTCGAATTATGGTGCTTTCCGTTACACCATGGGTATCTATAGGGTAAATATATATATTATAATTATTTATAATATTATTCGATATTATACATAATATAATTATTATTATAATGAAGCTGATTTTTTTTTTTTTGTCTTTGGAATAACCAGTCGGATTTAAAAATTCTTTACAAACCTTTAACAAAAACAAAAAACAATTTTTCAAAAAAAACCGGTCAAGAACGAGTCGCACTCGCGCACCGAGGGTTCCATACCATCAAAAATCATCAAAAAAAATACATTAGTTCCACTATCGGTCAAGAGATGGCGCTGACCTAAAACTGCAATATTATAAAAAGTGTGCTATTTAGAGACATCTTTTTATTTTTATATATTTACATAAACTTCTATCACATAGTACTTTCAATTTTTCTCTATGCAAAATTCGTAGATAAGGGGGGAAACGGTATTTTTTATTTTTTTTTTTGGTCAAAAGTCGAAAACTTAGAGGACTAAATTTGTATATATATATATTATTATTTTTTGAGAATGTGCAAAATAGCGCTCTTTCTTAAGATACCACATGCCCCAGTAACCCCACTTAGAACTTTTAAGACCCCCGTTCAGTCCCCGTAGCAAAAAAAAAAAAATACTTTCTTATTTGCATAATAGTTGGGCAAACGTCATCTAAAATTATTACAAAGGGTTCCTTTTTACCATTTTGGTGTGGAACCCTAAAAATACGAATGTTTCATAGAAAACAGTTTTGCTGTTTTGTCACCTTCTCGGAGATTCTTTTGGCGGTGTCATGGGAGCAAAATCTTGAAACTTCTTCGCTTAGTTGGAGCCGATTTTATATATGAGACCTTTGTTATAATTCCGTTAAATACTTACGAGGAAATGCTGTCAACCATATGAGGCACAGTTTCGTTGTTAGCAATTATAGTGTATAGGTATTTTTTAGAGCTCGGTACCACAAAAGGAAAAAAAGGGGTTTCTATGGGTTCCTTTTTTCGTCTTCGTCTGTCAGGATTCTTTTTCTCAGGAACAGGTAGAAGTATCAAATTGAAATTAACATCAAATACGGTCTGTGGTCCCATGAACGGGCGAAAAATTCAAGTTTCTAACTAACCCTAGACTCTAAAGACAGATTGTTGCCGTTCCGTTAGTGGTCATCATACACACGAGCGACACGCGCTAACGGCATTTTTAGCATGCACAGTGTCATATAGGCCTTGGTTACACTCGCAATGCTAAATGAGTGAGTGCTTTACTGGCATCGCAAGATAAAAGGTATAATTAAATGAAACGAAAATAATTAATTTTCCAAATCGGATATTTAAATATCCTTCACTAAAATTTATTAGCATCAAAAACTTACAATTACTAATCATAATTATTATTACTAAGTCACCTCCTAGACGATTAAAAAAAAAACAGAAACTTATTATGTAATTTATGTGACACATTTTGTAGCAATTATATTTAGAACTTTGGAAACTCTTTTGAGAATATTTAACACTTATAGATTCTACAACTCCGTGTGAAACAGTTAGTCCGGGGAAGTACTTACTACCACCATACATACGTTTTCTTCTAAACATTGCTCTGTTCCGAAGATAAAGTGTTAAGGCTCGTACAGACTAGTGCGATATCGCGGGCGCGACGCGACACCAGTAGCACAATTTCTTTGTCGGTGCCTGTCGGCCCGCGATATCGCGAGAGTCTGTACGAGCCTGTACAGAGACCTGATGACGTCTGAATGATATTGACAGGTGGGCGTCGTTGGTATTTTTTGTTTACTTCAGAGTTAGTTCCGATTACGATTAGGGCCAAACGCCAAAAGATCCTTTTGCCGGTGACATTACAAGCACATGTGACATTGACTTTATCTCTTAGAAAAAACAGCCCATTGGTGTATTATATAATAAAGTCGAAGCCACACAGCTAGGTGCTTATGACAAGATTCACAAATCGAATTCTGACTTTGATATGTAAAGTAAGCGTCTCATACAAATGTGGACTGTTTATGTATGGAACTAATGTTGATATTCGTAAGAAACACTTTCTCACATTCGCGTATACTAATATGAACAATATGCATGTAAGAATAAGACTCATATTTGTATGAAGCACTAACTTGCTTACTATCGAACCAATGCATAATTTTCCTATTGCAATGTGCACACAGCTGCAAAGTCTAGTTTTGAACTTTTCTTCACATTTTTATTGAATCTTAAATATTCTCTAAGACAAATGATCATAATAAATAATTATTTCGTTGTAAAAAAAAATGAACGTCTTATCTCGTCTACGGATGAAATAAATTAGATTAATCTGTTTTTTGTTAATCCATTATTTTTTCCAAAAACACTTAGGTACAGACGCCAGCAGGTCAAGCTACCCGAAACTGTAAAATTTTCGCAATCAACCTTGAACCTTATACTATAGTGATAAAGTGGAAAATCTATTAAAGAAATTTGACAGATTGTAGTAGCTTGATGTGCTGGCGTCTGTACCATTAATTTCTCTGAACATGATATCTATAGGTGCCTTTATATTAAAAAAAAGGCAAAGTGTGTCTTTGTTACTGCCAAGATCTTACTACGCATCGGATTTTGCGGTTTTCACAATCATTTAGAGAATTTATGTTTATCCCGGAAGGTATGTGTCTATTAATTAATATTAATTACCTACCCCGATGTTTTAGCAAATCGTAAAAACTACGCAAAGGGGAAGCAAGTAAAACACAAAAAAACACTTTTAAAATCTTGCAACACTATTTCATCCGTACTCGAGTTTGTTTTTAACTGTTATTTTTAAACTCTATTTTAATCGATTTGAAACGCTACGGTATCGATATCTCGTTGGATTGGATTTAATACGATTCCTTTTGTTTTCGTCTGGCTATTTCGGCACTCGCCTCTTGAATGGCTTCCCAGAGCTTGGCTTCGGATAGGATCTGTCGGGACAGTTCTTCAATTGCAGCTTCCGAGTCCAGGATAGAACCGAAAGTCTCATCGTCAACGTACTGAAATAGAGATGAGAAAATATTTAATATTGATATCACTAGAAAGGGGGTGCCTACCGAGATGGCGACTAAGAGAAGTATGGACGAAAAAGACATGGAGCAAGGTGCTCTGTTATGAGGAGATCTCTACGTTGACGTCGTGGTGGGGCTTGCGCGCTTCGAACTCAGGTCTAGGTCAGGAGCAGGTCTAGGGTGAGGAGCCAGACTAAGAGAGATACAGAAACCCGCAGGGCAGCATGTGGCGAGCTGTTGGGCAGTTGCGACCCCACGAAAGAAGTCATGTTGCTCATCTCTGGCTTGCCTTTATTGGCCGGCTGGAGTGAACACTGACGAGGAAGAAGAAAGTATTCCAGTAAGTGTTGGTATTGGTAGGGATCTTGACCATATTCCGGGCACTGCGATTGTTCTGATAGCCGTAGAATATCTCTCCAGTCCGCAACCACCACAGAATATGTTGCCCCCTTGTTGCTACGGCACTAAGTGCTAGCGACCGTTTCCGGGGACCCATTACTGGGTGTGCAAGCCACTTTATCCGTATACAACAAAACATTGATCAGACAGGGGCCATAGTCCTTCCATAGTTTTAGGTAACCAGTCCATTTTAACCACCCAAACCTGTAGTCCAATATCTTTATTTCCATAGCCTGCAATAGTTCTACACCAACCGGGGGTTGTCCTTGGGTGCACTTGCATAGTGCGTGCAGGGATAATCGCCGGTTGGTGCCTCATTTCATTAAAAGCGTCTAACCGGCCTCTGCGAGTTGGCTTCGGTCCCTTGTACGCCTTCCAAAGGTCCGGGACCCGGTCCCGAGATATGTCAAAGGATAACAAAAATATAAAAAATATACCTAACATAATTCTAAATAAAATGGGTACACAAGTACACACGGCTACATATCAAGCTATACAAATCCAGTATAAGGTGATCTCGCATTGTATAGGATTTCACTACAATGAGAGATCAGCTTATAATAGAAATGTATAGGTTGATATGTAGCCGTGTGTACATTAATAGGTTAAAAAGGTTTTAAAGGTTGTAAAGGTATTATTATGTAGGCATGTAAGTAAAATGAGTAAGGAATGAAATTATACCTGTTTCTGCCTCATCAGTTCTTGAGCTGGCATCCCGGGCGCTTGCTGCGACCTCTTGCGGCCACAGCCTGTAAATAGGACAAAAAAATATTAAGTATCTATCTGTGCAGCTATCCATAGATACATAAAGTGCTACAAAGTTACTAACGCCGCCATCTTGTTTTTTGAATTCATTTTATTTGTTTCTATTTTAAACTTCACAAACTTCATGGGTCATCATCATCTTTCTGCCCTTGTCCAATGTTACTCGGGGACGGCGCAATGCGTGTTCTTTTTCCATTCTCCCCTGTCAACCGTCACTCTATCATTCACTCCCTTCTCTTTCATATCATTCCACACACAATCCATTCATCTTTTTTTTTGGCCTTCCTCTCCCTCTCCATCTATCCACATTTATGTATGTCGGAGACGAGTTGTATCCGGTACGCCAGCGCCATCTAGTCGCGTTCAATGGAGTTATTGGAATTCGCGCCAACAAGTCTTGACTAATCGGGACGCCAGTGCTGCCTAGCGGCGCATGACAGAGTCTACGACATAACGTTCGACCGGCTATAAGTGTCCGCCGCACAGTCGACAAAGGAAGTTCATCGGTGGCGGTCAAGCAGTGAAGACGTCAAGGAATTGTTGCACGTTCGGTATAGTTGTGTCGTGTTCCCACATTAATTACTTTGCATACCCATTACTGTATAGAATCAAGTTCTTCTAACTGAACAGACAGATGTGCTGCTGGGGAGTTTGTTCTGCTACTTCTTCTTCCCAGCTAAAGCACTAGGAAGTGGTGAAGGGATGGGCGTTTTGGGGGAACTGTCTTATGTAATTTGATTCTCAGTTTAGTTTGAGTAAATGACTTTTGATTTGATTTTAATTCGGTTTTTCTATTGCGCAATAACCAACACAACCCACAGTAGTTAAAATATGGCTGATGATAACGAGAGAAACCTTCCGTTCTCCGACATATTCATCACTCTCCACGTCACATACGTTTCCTCCCTCCTCATCACATGCCCATACCATGCCAAACGACTTCCTTTCAACTTTTCTATCACCGGCGCCACTTTCAAACTTCCCCGTATAAACTCATTTCTGACTTTATCCATTTTCGTCACTCCACACATCCATCACAACATTCTCATCTCCGCTACATGCAATATTATTTCATCCGTCGTCTTCACGGCCCAGCATTCATATAATACGGCAGGCCTTATCACGGTTCTTGTAGATTTTGCCTTTTACCTTAGGAGGGCCCTTCCCGGTCCGTCTATCGTCTACGCGAGCATGATTGAAAAGCTTGTTGTTTCATCCAGCGCAATGTTAATGATAACAGGCAAGTGAGAACGCAATAACATTGAACGAAAAATAGTGTGCGGAAATTCCATAAAACTTGTTCCAGGAAATACGTGTTTTTGAGAAAGCCTTAAAAGTTTGTGAAACAAATGTGTGTCATTTAAAATCTCCATTACATGTGCGATGTTTCTATGGAGATGTTTTCTTTATTTTTACAATTTATGAGTACATTATGAACGGCCAAAGTTTAAGTAAAATGTGTGCAAAAAGCAGATTTTTGGAGGCTTATACTGAATTTGTTTCTCCAAATTTTAATTTTTTGCTTGCATAGAAACCTGGATATAGTGCACATGATACCAATTGGTTCAAAATTTTCATTGAAAGATGTGTTCCAACGCCGTAATCACGTACGAGCGTTTGTATGAAAAGTATGACGGGTTGGCCGCTCTTAAAGGGCATCCGTGGGTCGCAAGTTGTTCCTGTGACCTGTCGCCATTTCATCCATCCCGAGTTGATCCGGTGCGTTACGTCGCGGTCTACTGAGCGCGGGCGACCGACGGGATGCCACGCGATGGGTGGGCCGAAATTTCACGCGGACGAAGTCGCGGGCAGAAGCTAGTATTTGTATATGTGTACATGTATGTTGGTACCCATCAAGTCTGTGAAGTGTCGTCTGTAAATTTAATTTGACCTTGTAATATGCATAGGGCATTAGTCTGATAATATTTGATATGTACCCGTGAAAGCGTTGCAGAATGGCCGCTTCTTAGGAGTCATGATCATTTCCTCTGACAGCCGACTGTCATAGCTTCGTGGAATCTGGAAAATAACATAAAAGTACAGCTTTAGAATCACAGTGTAAGGAACTACGTGTGGCTAACGTACTAACTACTCGATAAATACTACTCGATACTTGAAGAATAAATATTTTACAAATTGTAACCTAAGAATTGTTAAACATACTTAGTCCTCGATACCAGTCTGTAAAATTGTTCAACAGGTTGCCTTTAGACATAAAAAGTGCTGTTTATAGTAGTGTTTTCAAAATAAAACTAAAAGAATTCCTATTGAATAAGTGTAGATATGTTGTAGAAAAACTGTAATTTGTTGAGTTAATCATGGGTTGTATTTATTGGATTTTGTTCATTCCGATTTATTGATATATCAATAAATAATTAATAAATAATTATCTATCAATCTATGCTAAATTATCATATATTTTTTTTGTACCGGACGGGCGTGATCGCTTGACTCGAAAATCAGGAAGGTTGTAAGGCTATCCCAGTCCAAGCGGCGCTGACGTCCTGCACCAATAGTTCAGGATATCTTCAATACTCACTGCGACATTACTCCTGAAGAATCACAGGTTTTACGGAAGAAATAATAAGACCGTATTACTGATAAGACTTCATAAATATTCAGGAAGCGATTTCAGGACTCCCCAGTACTACTATATGACTATTTAGATGGAATTAGTTCCATGTCGATGACTACGAAATTTATAGGTGGCGCGCTCACTAAGGTAGTAGTGCTCCTTTACCTTACTGAGAGCCGCGAATCGCCTCCCGTTTTAGAAACTTTATTGGTTTAAAATATCTTAAGTTCTAATGTGTTTCACACCTAAACACCCTTATTTCTATCACTTTACATAAAGTGTTATACATCATAAGGTTCGTAAAATAATGGCCTTTCTAATGAGGTTTCTATCATGATTCTAACTATTCCCACTGAAAAGATATTTCAGTTACAACGGGATTTATGTGAATAATTAAATATTAAATTGTTTGCAAGTGACTTTACTGGCAAAGTACTGAACCGATCTCCACCATACCAAAAGAAACCTCAAGCTAGTCTATTGCCCTAGAGAAATCTAGTATTTTAGTTTTCGTACCTAGATTTTTCAGCCCGCTATGAGCCTCTGAATACAGGTTGGGTAGCCTTTATTTTACGAAATCCGCTTCGCGGCATTTAGACTCGATTAGGTAGGTATCCTGAAGGGCTAGATTTCAGGAAGTTAGGTCCAGGGCTAGGTCTCGGTCTAGGTGACCTGGATACAGTAAATGATTTTAAGTTTTGTCTATCTAACTTACCTAATCGAGGCGTACAATGGTCGAGTTTACGACTTTTATCAAAATTGTCATTTTGATTACATTATAGCTGCTAGGCAGCACTATCAATGACTATACTTTTAACATATTTGAGTTAGTATAGTCATTGCACATCATTTTGACTGCTTTATTTCGCATTATTGCGACATGAAATTTTCCCTATTTATAGGTGGGGCATATTGTGTGGAAAAAAAGTGTGCAAAAATACATGGGCACCTACGTAAATAGGAACATTTTTGAATAAAACTCATTTCTGATGGCGCCTCGGCGCGCACATCATCGATTCTACATAATTTATGCTATTATTACTAGTCTTGACGAAGAAACTATATTTCCTATATACTTAAGCTAAGTTAAAATTACTGATTTTATACAAGCTAAATTGTTGGTGACGCATCGTCGCGAACATCTCTCCCGCCGTGCAGCGCAGTGGCGACTCGTAGCGACGTCGGCACGGCGCTGCATCACGCCAGTGAGCGACGACCGTAGTCGCGACGCTCGCCGCCGCGACGCCCGCCGTCTCGACGCCTCGTTACTTCGGTAGTGGGACGAGTTTCTTCACCGGACGCTTCAGGGTGCCGCCAGCGGTGCGCACCTCAGCAGTCCGGACCTCACCATCAGCCCCTGGAAACACGGCTATTATGCGGCCTCGCGGCCACGTGTTGCGAGGCAGCTGGCCGTCGGCAATGAGAATAGGGTCGCCCACCTGTAGTCTTGGCCCGCGGCTATGCGGCTCCCGCCGGTTTTGCAACTCCGGCAGGTACTCGCGCACCCAGTGTCGCCAGAACATGTCGGCGAGTATCTGTGAGCGCCGCCATTGTTTCTTGCTGTCTATACCCGGTTTCCATATTAGACCAAATATCTTTTCGGTGTTTTCTGTATCTCCGATGCTGACAACTTCAGTTCGGATCTGTGACGGATCTATGTTTTCGATAACTTGCGCACTGTTCGATACCCACTTCCTGAGTTCGAACTTTGCTTTCAGGTGTATGTTCTTCACCGTCGTTGCGATACGCGTTGCGTCCTCGATCGTCTTGTAACTATCGAGGTAATCATCCATATAATGATTATGGATGATAGCTTCCACTACTTCTGGATGCTTCTCTATGTGCCTTTTCGCATTCCAATTCTTTGCGAATATGGCCGTGCACGGCGAACTTGCCGCACCGAATATAATGGACGTCATTCGGTATTCTTCAGGCGCTCTATCGCCTCTCCATAGGTATCGAAGTGCGTCTCGGTCTTGAGCTCGCACCTTTACCTGCATAAACATCTCCGTTATGACACCGGAAATGGCTATGCAGTGTCGTCGGAACCTCATCATAACGCCGGGCAGTGACTGCAGCAGGTCTGGTCCAGTTAGAAGGAAGTCGTTGAGTGACAATCCTCTCGATTTGGCCGCAGCGTCATGTACTATGCGGAGCTTGTCTGGCTTCATTGGGTTGAACACGTCGAAATGTGGTAGGTACCACATTCTACCTGGTGTGCTCGTTTTGGGCGCCTTAAAGTCGCAGAGCAGTGATAAGTCTGCCAGCGATTGGTACTTCTCGGTATAGGTCCTATACCATTGTACCCGAAGGGAATTTGGCAACTTCTCAGTCAGTAACCGCATCAATTCGGCGTTGATTAAGTAATGTTCTTTCTTCAACGCACGTAGCGTGACTATGCCGCTCCTAACTCGGCTTGCGAACGTGCAGATATCCTTTGGTGATTCACTGCAGCGCGGCAGCCCACGGAGCCTATCTGTTTCAGCTTGAGCAATTGAGTCTGGACGGCCGAACTGCAGCTCGAGTTCTCTCATGATGTCATCTGGTCTTGCATGACCGATGAGTTCTGAGCTCACTGTTTCCTCTGCTCGTCCGCACAGGCTCCTTCTCAGCCTAGCTGTATTCTCAACATCGTTGAAATATTGACGAGTTGTTTCATAAATGGCGCGAAACGACAGCCATTCTGTATGAGCCCCACTGTAATTTGGTAGGGTCATAATCACCTTCGACGCCGAGGGGTTATTCGATGACCACTGTTCTGTTTTCTTGTCGGCTAGCGACGCTATAGCGGACGTCAACTCCGTTATGAATGGGCGGAGTTGTGCTTCCCCCGGATCCTTCGATGGTACTATATTTTTCACTTCGTTCACTATAGGATGAGTTAACATGGGTACTTGCGTTTGATGGAGGTTCACTATTGATCCGACTTCGATGGAGGGGTATTTGTTCCCTCCATTGGCATCTTCTCCCGAGGGCAGTTGAGTCTCGACGGCCTTGTGGCTTCTATATAAACTGCGGTTCCCCTCGGTGGCATTGTCCTCCGGGGGCAGTTGAGTTTCGACGGCCTTGTGGCTTCTATATAAACTGCGGTTCCCCTCGGCGGCATTGTCCTCCTTCAATGGCTCAGGCTCAGGCGCCTCCTCTAGCCACGATCGCACATACTCCTTGTTCGAATTTCGATCATCCATGTAGCCATCAGAATCTCCTTCTTCGGCTCTTTGAAGTGCTATTTGAGCAAGTTCCAACCTAATTTTCAATAAGTCTTCACGTGCTCTCAATATTTTCCTATTCGACCGTATCGTCCTACTTATGGACGGCGGTGCTCTATGTTCGTTACGGGCGTCACCCCGGGTAGTCATTAGCATGATTCCTCTATAAGTTCCATCCTTTGTATCAGCTGATTGCTTCACTGCTTTGTCCGGATTCACTGATTTATCCGAAGGTTTTAATGTCATAACTGAAGTTCCTTCCAGTCTGGATTCCTTCCTGAATGTAGTCGGTTGTTCTATTTGTTCTATCTGTTCTGTTTCCTTTGATTGTGTTGGCACAGGTACGTCTTCACCCCCGCTCGGGGCAGGGGGTGGCGGCGGCGGTAGCGGCTGCTCGGTCCCTTCCGTAGTGGATGGCGAACGTGGAGGTAACTCATGACGTATAGCTGTAGAGGTACGCGTTCTGTCCAACTCCACCATCCATGCTTCAGGTGCTTTGCCTTGTGACCTCGTGACCGGCATGTTGGTTTAGATTCAGGGACGTCACTTCACTATATGTGCACTAACTGTAATCCTTTACACAGATGTTCAAACTTCCAAGATGTTTCTTCTATCTTCAAAACAAATCTTCAAAACGTCAAAGTATTTCTTCTATATTCAATGTTGATTCATCAAAGTTCAAAAAATAATCCTTCAGGAAATAATAACTCTTCAGTCATAAGTCTTCAGAATTCGAAAATAATTCTTCAGTCTTCAAAATAATCCTTCAGGAAATAATAACTCTTCAGTCATAAGTCTTCAGAATTCGAAAATAATTATTCAGTCTTCATAATAATCCTTCAGGAAATAATAACTCTTCAATCACAAGTCTTCAGAATTCGAAAATAATTCTTCAGGATACGAAAATAATCCTTCAGGAAAAAATAACTCTTCAGTCATAAGTCTTCAGAATTCGAAAATAATTCTTCAGGATACGAAAATAATCCTTCAGGACAAAATAACTCTTCAGTCATAAGTCTTCAGAATTCGAAAATAATTCTTCAGGAAAAAACAACTCTTCAGCCATAAGTCTTCAGGATACGAAAATAATCCTTCAGGAAAAAATAACTCTTCAGGAAAAAATAACTCTTCAGTCTTCAAAATAATCCTTCAGGAAGTAATAACTCTTCAGTCATAAGTCTTCAGGATTCGAAAATAATTCTTCAGTGTTAATTCTTCAGGAGTCGACAATAATCCTTCAGCCATAAGTCTTCAGGATTCGACAATAATCCTTCAGCCATAAGTCTTCAGGATTCGACAATAATCCTTCAGCCATAAGTCTTCAGGATTCGAAAATAATTCTTCAGGAACAGGTCCTCTGATTCCAGGAATATTCCTTCTTCGATGATATCCGGCTCGACAGGACCAACAGATGTACCGGACGGGCGTGATCGCTTGACTCGAAAATCGGGAAGGTTGTAAGGCTATCCCAGTCCAAGCGGCGCTGACGTCCTGCACCAAGAGTTCAGGATATCTTCAATACTCACTGCGACATTACTCCTGAAGAATTACAGGTTTACGGAAGAAATAATAAGACCGTATTACTGATAAGACTTCATAAATATTCAGGAAGCGATTTCAGGACTCCCCAGTACTACTATATAACTATTTAGATGGAATTAGTTCCATGTCGATGACTACGAAATTTATAGGTGGCGCGCTCACTAAGGTAGTAGTGCTCCTTTACCTTACTGAGAGCCGCGAATCGCCTCCCGTTTTAGAAACTTTATTGGTTTAAAATATCTTAAGTTCTAATGTGTTTCACACCTAAACACCCTTATTTCTATCACTTTACATAAAGTGTTATACATCATAAGGTTCGTAAAATAATGGCCTTTCTAATGAGGTTTCTATCATGATTCTAACTATTCCCACTGAAAAGATATTTCAGTTACAACGGGATTTATGTGAATAATTAAATATTAAATTGTTTGCAAGTGACTTTACTGGCAAAGTACTGAACCGATCTCCACCATACCAAAAGAAACCTCAAGCTAGTCTATTGCCCTAGAGAAATCTAGTATTTTAGTTTTCGTACCTAGATTTTTCAGCCCGCTATGAGCCTCTGAATACAGGTTGGGTAGCCTTTATTTTACGAAATCCGCTTCGCGGCATTTAGACTCGATTAGGTAGGTATCCTGAAGGGCTAGATTTCAGGAAGTTAGGTCCAGGGCTAGGTCTCGGTCTAGGTGACCTGGATACAGTAAATGATTTTAAGTTTTGTCTATCTAACTTACCTAATCGAGGCGTACAATGGTCGAGTTTACGACTTTTATCAAAATTGTCATTTTGATTACATTATAGCTGCTAGGCAGCACTATCAATGACTATACTTTTAACATATTTGAGTTAGTATAGTCATTGCACATCATTTTGACTGCTTTATTTCGCATTATTGCGACATGAAATTTTCCCTATTTATAGGTGGGGCATATTGTGTGGAAAAAAAGTGTGCAAAAATACATGGGCACCTACGTAAATAGGAACATTTTTGAATAAAACTCATTTCTGATGGCGCCTCGGCGCGCACATCATCGATTCTACATAATTTATGCTATTATTACTAGTCTTGACGAAGAAACTATATTTCCTATATACTTAAGCTAAGTTAAAATTACTGATTTTATACAAGCTAAATTGTTGGTGACGCATCGTCGCGAACATTTTTATAGTTATTCTTTATTTTAATTTTAATTTTAAAGAGTTGACCATATTGTTTAATGCATTTTTTATTTTTTTATTAGTACTGTTATTAATGGAATTCAAATGTAATTTATTTTTGTGTTCATAATACATATACTGTAATTGTGTAATTTTGTGTGTAAATTCAGATACAAATTACTTGTTTATGAATAAATGACTATGACTATGACTAAATGTCAATGACAATAATGCCAATTTTTTTTATAAGAGTAGCCGTGGAATTTCTTGCCGTCTCTTCTCCATAGGAAACGACCGATTGGAATCGTGCACCTAGCTCCTGAAGTTTCATAAGTGCCCATGTAGGTTTATATAGGTGAAATAAAATATTTTGATTTGATTTGATATAGTTATTATTTATTTCTGTATTTTTTCAAGATCAACTTAAATACAACATACAAACTAAAAATAAAATATTTATACTATATACCTACACGATAAAAATAAAAATATAAAGGGGAATGGCTCATTGGGCATCAAAAAATTACTTCCGCGGCGCCGTCAGTGGGAAAAGTGCCCAAAAGGCTGGCAGCGTTGCCACGTTGGATCGCAACGCTGATTCTTTGGCCTAAAAATAGGCCAGCCCTCTGGTCACGTGAAGAGAGCACTCGGACCCCACGGACCTAATGTTTCAACCCCAAACGGCTCAAAAATATAACTCCCTATAAGGTTGTAATATTTGCGCCGTTTGAGGTTTTCTGCACCTGCAGTAGCCGCCCCAGCACAACCCGCCGTGCTAAGAAGATGGGATGGCGTGAGGGTGTCGACCCAGGTTGCATCCCACACCAAAAGCCTACCCAACTTCCAAGGCATTATGGTCATTTGATATAGTTTGATTTGATTTTATAGATTTTAGAAAATATTTGGATTTTACAATGTTTTCAAATCACAGTGTTAATACGTGTGGGAGGAAAGTGTAGGCCTTTCATCAAGTACCTGGTATTTAACAAATAATCCAGGAATATTATTCAAATAAGGGCAAGTATCTCACATATATTGCAGGTGAGCCCCTAATATTCCTGGACTAAAGGAAATGGCTAAGAAATCGAAGTATCTATGGGTTTACAAGGCCTAAAACGTTCTCACACAAAACGTAACTAAAATAATAATAATAATAGAAATATAACCCCACCGCCGTATCTCTAGGTTGACATCGTGGTGGTGTTACGCGGTCCGGAACTTTAAGTTTGGGCCGGTAGAGTTTAGTTTGCCCAAACAGAAACGCGCAGGGCAGTATGTGGCGAGCTGTTGGGCTGTAGCGACCCCACGGACCCTATCTCCCGGGAGAAGTCATGTACCATACGTCTGGCTTGCCTTTATTGACCGGCTGGAGTGAACACTGACGAGGAACAGAGCTCCCACCTCTTTCTCGCCTTTACTTGCCGGCTCGAGTTTCGTAAGAGCAAACGTGCGCGGAAGAAGGAAGTTTTCCAGTAAGATGCTGGTAGGGATCTTGACCGTACTTCCGGAATTGACTTGATAGCCATGGAATACGTATCCATAAGCGCCTCAGGATATGTTACTCCCTTGCCGCTACGACACTATGTGCTATCGACCGTTTTCTAGGGCCAATTTAAGCACATCGTTTGCAACAGCGGATTTGTGCCTTTACATGGAATTATAACTGGCGAAAAACGTGTATTATCACTTCTTCGGGGTAGATAAGCGTGTTGTTCTATTAGGTAAATGTAATTGAAATTTATTAAATTATTCTCACCGTGGCTGTATAGCAACATTCCAAGTACAACAGTGCGATCACGACGAACAGGGATACGCGGGAAACAGACATGGCGGCGAGGTTTGACAGCTGCACAAAATGGCCGACCTGTTGACAAGAAAACAATAACATATTATGAAGACACAAGTCGTGTGTCCGATGGGATTTCCATACGAACTTTAATCCCTTATTTAACCCCTTTAATGGGATTAATTTACAAAAATCGTTACTTGAGCACAATAGATGGATTTTTGAAAATTCACCCCCTTAAAAGAGGAACTCTTGTGCTGTGCAGAAATGAATGAATTTAGATTTTTAGTAAGCAGATTACTACGCTTTCTGTATTACAATTTTTGGAATTATTTCTTTTGATTATAAGTCCTAATAATAGTATCAGGGCAGAGGTGGTAGTCCGGGTCCAGAGACTTCAACTACGCCCCTCCACCTGCCTCCACTCGATGTGCCCAATGATACTGCCTACCTAAAGGGAATGAATAATATAATCTTCAGAATTCGTGGCAGCCGCAACGTAATCTTGAAGACTGTGGCTGACAGGGTGTCGTCTCCGCTGTGGAGGTCCCTTGTCAGTCATTTAATTATATATATATATTTTTTTAATTTTGATTCTAATTTTGATTTTAGTTTTGATAATGATTTTAATTTTTGATTCTAAGTTTAGTTTTTAATCTACATTTTAATTTTCTTTTGTGTAATATTGTTATTTATAATGTACCTATCTATGGATCCTTGATATCTGAATATTTTTTTTTTCTTTTTACCTAGATTACAGGGGCCTAAGTCTACTAATTTACAAACGTTGCAATGGTCTCGCCATTGTGAGTATTTGACAGTGTTTGCATGGCAAATCTGTCAAAAACTCACAATGAAGAGACCATTGCAACGTTTGTACATTAGTAGACTTGGCCCTCAGGCGTGATGTTACGTTATAATTTGTGTGTAAAATTCATTCCAGGGTTCGAACTCACGACTTCCCAATTGTCAGTACGACGTCTGCGATTAAAATAATATAGTATGACTAAATCAAAAATATAATAATAATTTTATATCATCTTCACTTAGTGACTACGCCGTAGCATCCACGCTACATCAGCTACGCTTTTCGTAGCTGCTACGAGAGGTATCGTAGCCGCCGAATCCTCATATTATATGCTAAACATTTTTTTTTTGAGCTTTTGTATCTCGGATTTGACCTTGAGAGGTCGTGACTCCTTAACCGGACTTTCCTGTGGCTGCCTTAAGAGAAACTTAAAGCCTCCAGCCAGGGCATAAAACTTATAAACTAGACGACTGCACGCTAAGGGCACCCGCTATGCATGGCGGGTTCTCCGAGTACTTGAATCGCTTCAAGTCAAAGTTAAAGTCAAATAATTTATTTCAAATAGGCACGAAGATGCACTTTTGAACGTCAAAAATTACATGAATAGTTAATTGATTCTAGTTGCGCCTTCCAAAATGTAGTTACGTACGGAGAAGAATGGGCAAGAAACTCCATACTTACTCGTTTAAAATGTTAACAATAGTTTGTATACATTAATTAATATTTATAGGTGAAGACGATGTACCTAGAATAAAAAAATAAAAAATATAAAAAAATAAATCAAAATTACTTACCTCAATAATTGGTAAAAAGAATGAAAAGTGAAGTAATAACAGAAAAATTAATAAATGCGATAGGTACATGGTGCTCACATATTTACAAACATTGTAATATGATTTCCCAAAAAAAATAAAAAATAAAAACAACATAATTAATAAGTCAGTGTGTGAGTTAAAATATTAATCACAGAAAATAAAATTAATATCATACAAATTATAAATTATACAGTTAAATTAGCAACCAGTTTGATTTTGTCTAGACTCTAAATTGTTCTATGGAGCAGGACCAGCATGTTTCCAAGCATTCTTGGATATAATCCCCTAATTTGTAATATGCCTTGCACTTATAAAACTCATATAAAAAGTACACTTTTTATATGAGTTTTATAAGTGCAAGGCATGTCCCTGTGACCCGTCTAAAAATGAGAGCATCCCAGATTTGCTAACGGAATGCCCTATATTCGCGATAAACAAAGATGACCTCGAATCCGAAATAGATATGGAAATAAAACTGGCAAACATACCGACATTATTGAGAAATGCAAAAATGAGAAAAAAGGTTTTAATTTACTGTGAGGAAATTGCTTGTAAAGTCATTAAAAATAATAAAGTTTAAGAAAATTGAAAAACTATTATGTATTTCAAGAATACATAAAAAGTAATCGCCGTGAAACTAAATATTTTAAAATATTAGTTGTTAATCATAAAACTTAGCTGTGAAAAATTTAGTCTTAAAAACCTGAGTTGTCAAAATTGTGCCTTAAAATGTAAAAGTTATATTGTGGCGGTATCAACAACGCCACATGCGAACTACGCATCAAAGACACAAATCTTGCATCGCGCTATCAGAGTTTACCGCGCCACTAGCATATACACAACATCCCGACATCAACCGTTGGGCAATTGCCCACGTTGCCCAGTTGTTAGCGTATTGTTACGAGCTTACAGTTCGTGACAATAAAAACTGCCGATTTACAAATCAATAATAATAATTATTACACTTTATTTAAGGAACACTGATAACAACTCAAACACACTAATTATAAAACACAAAAGCACTACTGATCACTCTCGAAGATCGCTAGTATCGTATTTCTCGTTCGACCGTCCCCAGTCGCGGTGCATACGGCCTTATATATTCCTTAGATCGTTCCAGAACCTTGTAGAAACATCTAAAATGTTCGAGTACATACCGGCCCCGGCTAACCAGATGTCGAAAGCACTAGAAAGTTCTAGCATCGAATTCTCTAGAAGAATTTCGAGTCTACTAGTTCTGCTACTCGATACTAGATGGCGCTAGTGGTACTTAAACTTGTGTGGCGCGTAACAGTATGTACCATGTTGTGTGGGACGCCTCCCAGCTAGATGGACGGACGACTTTAAAAAGGTGGCTGGGACAGACTGGATGCGGAAGGCGGAGGGCAGAGTGTTGTGGCGTAGCCTGGGAGACGCCTATGTCCAGCAGAGGATTGCGATAGTCTGAGTTTGTTGATTGAAATTTAATTGGCTGTAACCACTTACCTTGGTGGATGCTTGTTCGCAACATTGCAAAACAACAATAATAAAAAATAAAAACGTTATTTTATTACACCCACTTCTTCTAAATTAAGGTAAAGTTACAAAAGTCAACTTGTCCCCAATTTTCCTCATAGCTTCGGGACAAATGAAATAAAAACTTACCTAACGACTTGTAAATATATAATTGGTCCACCTTAATTGTTACTAAACAAATTAGTAAGTGTGTTTAGAAGTTTGTGAGTTAGTAATTGAGTTTGTGAACGATATTTAGTCTATGTTTTTTTTTTTTTTGTCTATGGCCAGAGGCAACTTGGTTTAGTTATGTTGTTTAGTTTTTAGGGTTTCGTAGTCAACGAGGAACCCTTATAGTTTCGCCATGTCCGTCTGTCTGTCTGTGTGTCTGTCTGTCCATCTGTCCGCGGCTTAGCTCAGAGACTTTTAGTACTAGAAAGCTGTAATTTGGAATGGGTATAAACATCGAAAAAATCTAAGTTAAAGTCAAGACAAAATCTTGAAATACATTTTTTTTAGGGTACCTGCCTTACACGTAAAGTAAGGATGATTTTTTTTTTCTCTTCTATCCCATGGTGTGGGGTAACATATCCAAGATAAGAATGCTTGGAAACATGCTGGTCCTGCTCCATAGGACAATTTAGAGTCTAGACAAAATCAAACTGGTTGCTAATTTAACTGTATAATTTATAATTTTTATGATATTAATTTTATTTTCTGTGATTAATATAAATTTAACTCACACACCGACTTATTATAAGTTAAATTTTTTTTGGAAAATCATATACAATGTAAATAATTATATTATGTGAGCACCATGTACCTATCGCATTTATTAATTTTTCTGTCATTACTTCACTTTTCATTCTTTTTACCAATTGTGGTAACTAATTTTTTATTTTTATTCTAGGTACATCGTCTTCACCTATAATTACTAATTAATGTATACAAACGATTGTTAACATTTTAAAAGAGTAAGTATGGAGTTTCTTGCCCATTCTTCTCCATACATAACTACCTTTTGGAAGGCGCAACTAGAATCAATTAACTATTCATGTAATTTTTGACGTTCAAAAGTGCATCTTCGTGCCTATTTGAAATAAATGATTTGACTTTGACTTTGACTTTGAGGCCGTTCAAAAATAATGGTGCCGATTCCCTTGTTCACAAACTAAGCTAAATTTAAGTTCAGTGCATCTTTTTCTTTCTATTTCATTAAGAAAAGGACAGAAGATAAATTTTAGTTTAGTTCTGTCAAATTAATCAGCGCTTGACGTAAATTGACGTAATTTTAGTCAGCAAGTTTTTAATCATGTCTAAACTTGTATGGAGTAGTGACAGGTGCACATTTTATCTCGTGACTGAGAAGGAATGAAAAAAAACGGCTCAATCAAATATATCGATAAGAGTGTCTAGAATTTTCTAATACCTTTTTTAAAGTTTCATATTGAGACACGAAGCAAGAAAATTCGATCTAATTAAAAAAAGCGGCCAAGTGCGAGTCGGACTCGCCCATGAAGGTTTCCGTACAGCAAGCGCGGTTTACGATTTATGACGTATTAAAAAAAAAACTACTTACTAGATCTCGTTCAAACCAATTTTCGGTGGAAGTTTACATGGTAATGTACATCATAGATTTTTTTTAGTTTTATCATTTCTTATTTTAGAAGTTACAGGGGGGGACACACATTTTATTGATTTATTTATTTAACAATTTATGTACACACTTATAAACAGACAAGAAGAAAGGAACAGAAAAATACGTACAAAGGTGATGATTATTGATGAATACTCCAATAGATAATAATTATTTTCTTTTTTGTTAGTAAATTTTTATTAATCTCTCAAATACATTGCAAACTATAGTTCTGTATAATTTAGCAGCATTTTTTCAATTTTGTAAATGTGAATACCATGGAGTCGTTTACTATGTTATTATGATTTATGTTGACTTGAAAGAGCATGGCAGTTGAGAGTATGTCATGCTCACTTAAATGTTTCACTGATGGTGGCGCGTGTGTTGGATCATTCGGTTCCCTACAAAATGGTTGAGCTGGATGGTGCTGATCCATGCGTCATGTTCGTGAACAGGCGCCGTCAGTTGGGACTGGTCATCTCTTGACTGCCAGGGCTTATTTTTAATTTGTAATTTTATATTTTGAATTGTTTTATTAGTTTTTACATTGTCTCACATATAGAAGCAACAAGAATAATGTACCCAGGATTATGTAATATCTTGATTTAAAAGAGTGTCCTTGGAGTTTCTTGTCCGTTCTTCTCCATAGTGATCTACGTATTGGAATGGGCATCTAGCTTCAACTTGCCGACTCTGACTAACTGACCGTCTCTTTGACAATTCAAAAGTGCCTGTAAATGGTTTGATTGAAATAAATGCTTTGAGTTTGAGTTTGAGTTTGATGCTTATTTCTAATGAAATCTCTTCCAGCACATTTTACCACTTTGGAAGTGTCTCTCGCTCAAACTATTCAGTTTAGAAAAAAATGATATTAGAAACCTCAATATCATTTTTGAAGACCTATCCATAGATACCCCACACGTATGGGTATGATGAAAAAAAAAATTGAGTTTCAGTTCTAAGTATGGGGATCCCCAAAATAAATTGTTTTTTTTTTCTTCTATTTTTGTGTGAAAATCTTAATGCGGTTCACAGAATACATCTACTTACCAAGTTTTAACAGTATAGTTCTTATAGCTTCGGAAAAAAGTGGCTGTGACATACGGACGGACAGACAGACAGACAGACATGACGAATCCATAAGGGTTCCGTTTTTTGCCATTTGGCTACGGAACCTTAAAAACGGCCAAATTCCTCTAGATCGTATAGGACCGGTGACAACCCTCTGAACTTAAGTGTTACGATTTTCAATTTAAAATGAAAACCACAAGATTTTCCACTTTTAACACCCCGCGGCGTCGTCTGCGTTCCTGCTGTGTTTACAGACTGTTTCAGTTTACACAGAGTGACTGAAAGTGCATAAAATATATGCATCTATGATTCTTTATGTAAATAGAGTAACAGATCGCTCTATTAGGCGTCATTGTAGTAGGATTTGGTTGTCGGGTCTACAATTCCGCCCGTGTTTTATATTATGGCTTATTTTTAATTATCCATGTAACCTATGTGAAATAAACAAATTTGGGTGAACATAATATACTACATAAATCTACGACCTAAAAGGGTTCTGGTCACATTTCAAGTATAGAGTAAAAAATTATATAATTGCATAGCACAGGTGTGAGTACTATGTACTATAGAGCTCTCATTTACCGGGTAATATGTCTTTTATTGACTTGAATGTACCCTGGCGGCTGAGAGTATGTCACGCTCACTCAAATGTCTCGCTGGTGGTGGCGTGTGTTGGATCATTAAGTTCCCTTCAAAATGGTTGAGCTAAATGGTGCTGATCCATGCGTCATGTTCGTGAACGGACGCCGTCAGTTGGGACTGGTCATCTCTTAGCTGCCACGGCTTATTTTAACTTTTGAATTGTTTTTATTACGGACGCTTCTAACGTGCACGTCTTTCTACATTGTTCTCGCATGTATAACTTCAACATGAATGATTTAACCCATATTTTGTAACAATATTTTGTTTTAAAAGAGTCCGTGGAGTTTCTTGCCGTTCTTCTCCATAGGAACCTACTACTCTTTGGAATGGGCAACTAGCTTCATCTTTCTGACTGACCAACCCCTTGACAATTCAAAAGTGCTTGTAATTGGTTTATTTGAAATAAATGCTTTGAGTTTGAGTTTGACACCTCTCTATTAGGCGACATTGTAGAAGGCTTTGGTTATCGAGTCTACAGTTCCGCCCGTGTTGTATGGAGGAGATATATTTTTATAAATATATGTTACTAGCTTTTGCCCGCGGCTCCGCCCGCGTGGATGTCGGTTATCGCATAAAAAAGTAGCCTATGTCCTTCTCCATATCCCAGGCTATATCTCTGCCAAATTTCATGACGATCGGTTTAGCGTTTTAGTCGTGAAAACGTAACATACGGACAGACAGACAGACAGACAGACAGAGTTACTTTCACATTTATAATATTACTATTAATATGAAATACAGTTTTTTGTTTTCTTGCATTTCGATACATAACCATTTTGCATCTGGGTTTTTGTTCCTTTACAAATAGAGGGACAAAATCTTATATGTAACAGTATGAATAATTAAAAAAAAATAGCTTTTCGTGACTGTCTGTGTGACCGCGTAGTTTGTTCTAAATCTAAACTATGCAACGGATTCGGATGCTGTTTTTAACATCATTTAAGGGGGATGCGCTGTGGTAGCCCGCGAAATTAAAATTTTCTTGCATTTTATGCAATTTGCAGGTCCGTGTCAGGTTGTATCTTGATCAAAATATGATACGCGACAATAAACCATATGTATTTACATAATTTTAACCTTATAAATCATCAATACATCTTTCTAAATTAGATTTCGTGCAGATTCTTTAGATTTCGTTCGATCGACGAATCTGCACGAAATCTAACGTAGAGAGATGTATTAATTATTTTTATGGTTAAAATGAATTTTGCGGGCTACCACAGCGCATCCACCTTAAAGAATTGATTCCGGAAAGTATACGTGTATAATACATTAAAAAGTAATTGGGCATATTTGACTCGGTAACTCGAAGTACGCGTCCATTACTGAAATGTGGTTTGTTTTGAAAGTTTACATTTTACGGAATGTATTTATTTTAATCCAAATATATTTCCCATTTCCTCCCGTGGGTGTCGTA
Organism: Dryobota labecula; assembly: GCA_947523025.1. NCBI lineage: Eukaryota > Metazoa > Arthropoda > Insecta > Lepidoptera > Noctuidae > Dryobota > Dryobota labecula. The sequence goes on along the minus strand of OX383312.1, from coordinate 6,854,620 downwards.
AAAGGCGACTAAGGGACTTACTAGATAATGGGCATTAGCGTTCTCTATGCATTTTTAACACCATACTGCGATCGCCAACCCGCCTGCCTAGCGTGGCGATTCTGGCAAACCCCCCCCTCACTTTGGGGGAGACCTATGTCCAGCAGTCGACGTCTTTCGGCTGAAATGATGAATGATGATGATGTATATATTAATCACGCCGACGGAGTGGTAAAATATAATATTGTAAAAAAAATTGGAGGGTACCTCACTTGCTCGTAAAGTATGGGGATGATTTTTATTTCTCGTCTTTCCCATGGTGTGGGGTATCGTTGGATAGGCCGTTCATAAATATTGCGGGTCAATGAAATCCTCTACGAGAACTCATAATGGTTCAATTCACAGGTCCCAGGTTCCAGGTTTATTTGAAATGAATGTATAGAGGTATGAGGAACAGGGTGTAAAATTCCCTCATCCTCCATTAAAAAGGGAGGATCCTCCGACCAGACGGGTGTCGTGTCTGGTGGGCAACTGCCCGACGGTTGATGTCGGGATGTTGTATATATACTAGTCGCGCGGTAAACTCTGATTGCGCGATGCAGGATTTGTGACGTCAGGTCTTTGATGCTTTGTTCGCATGTAGCGTTAGAGAGACAAATGCTTTGAGTTTGAAATTTGAATTTGAGGTCGGGCAAAGTGATATTTGGTTTTTCTATCCGGAATTTCTCAGAAGCAGCCCGGAGTCTAAATCTGTGCCCGGTTGATAGCAATAGGTGTCGCGAAAGGGGTTCGCGAATAATAACTCCACAATATTTCCACCTATAAGAACTTTGGTGGCAAACTATGAATGAAAACTCCATGATATCAAATTCTATTATCCATGGTTAGCTTGCATTTTTGTTTTTGTCATGTTCATTTGTTACTGGAAAAAGTTGTGACTAAAGAAACTGGTGTGGTTCTTCGGGGCCTGTCTTCGCAGCCTTGATAAACGAGAGCTAAGTATACTAGGTTACTTTTACATGTTGTGCCGGAGAAACTCTATGAGCTGATCAGGTGTTCTGCTTCCATCTCATTAATCAGATATGCCTTGTGAGCATGATCTACGTATTACCATGTTATTTAGTGTCGAATTACCAAATCTTTAATGAGGCTTTTAAGCCATTCTTAATGCATCTGGCAATTGTAATAATCGTAACCGAAACCAGGGTACTCCGTTACGGCCGTGGCTAAGCACAGGGTATAAGCGAGTCTTTAGGGCTCGGCCCGAGCTGACGATGGCTGGGAATAAATTATGAATGCAGGTCTTAGAAGCTCGGCCCAAGCTGGTGATAGTTGGGCCTAAAGTATATCGTCTTTGGACTCGGCCGAAGCTGGTACTTTAGCCGCTGGGTATAATGTTTCAATACTAGTCTCTAAGTCGCGGCCCGAACTGGTAACAGTTGCGCCACAAATGAGAATGAGAATCATTGCATTCATGTTGTGACACATAATAACATGTTCGTTAAATAATATCTGTGGGATTGTGATCCTAAGATAAGTTGTGGCTTAATACGTGTCAACGTGCTTAGTGCATAGTTGATTTAACTATACCTTAACAAACAGGAGGTGCATTCAGCTTTGTTGCATGAGAAGTACGTGGCAAGCGCAGACAGGCTGAGAACCTACAATTGGGTAAGACAAACTAACTAACATAAATAATACGAGTACACCCGATCAGTCTCTTGGTAACTTTACTCATTACATAACATTAAAAGCGAAGCAAATAAACACATATTGGCAAAATCACTCTTGTAATTTTTGGAGTTACATTCTATTAGAACCCAGATGTACAAGGATGTCTCCGTGAGTTCATTCTTATAGAATGCTCTCACTGTGATATCGATATATTGTGTACGTAGTCCATAGCAGAGATTCGGCACAATAGGCTCGCCCCCATTACATGGGACTTAAACATATCTGGCAAAATGAGGTTGTACTAAGGTACGCCTCTGCCCGAACCTTCGGGGAAACAGGGCGTGATGTTAAGTGACTGTACAAAGATAGTTCAACAACTGACAACAAGGGAACAATTGCCACTTATTGTTATTACATTACGCCCCCAAATTATTAGAGGGTGCGATGATAATCGCGAGTTTACTATTATTATGTATCATATCATAAACATAATGAAATTAATTTGTAGCCGTGGGTGTATTTTCTTGTTAAGGATGATTTCCACCAAACGGCTCGCATCGAATCGGGCAGGAAGGAATGATATGAATGTATAGGTAGTTAGCATAGGTGGTCTAGGCCTCCTGGCGGATTTCCCTTAGGGAAAAAATCCTTTCTTTGCAAGCGGGGGGTACTGTAGCATAATTCGTCGGTTACTTAAAAAATAACTAATTATCTATGGCAGTGTTTAGTCTATGTCTATGACACAGAGCTGTTACTTCTCTACAAATTTACGAAGTTATGAACGGATACGGCGACAGCCGTTCGCGTCCGGCAGGATGTCGACGCATACGATCGGTTCCGTCACGTCGTTTGCGAACGTATCCGTTTCTGCGCCTAGTCAAATAGTTTCATTCCTACCATGTTGACGTGTTCTAATTTTGGAAAATGGTTGAATTTGACGTAGTATTGTTGGCTATTACATTGACGACAGGCTAACGGAGCCGAGGCGACTCTAACAAAAATTTGCACTATAGAGATAACGCAAACGGATCCGAAGTTAAAAGGAAAACTATCACAGCTAAGTAGGCTTTACAAGCTACCGAGTAATAGTCGACCGACAGTTGAAAAACATGTTCTCATACCTTTTGTATGGGAGAACATGTTTTCAAACTACAATGTTAACACGTTAAGACCGGCGTGTACCACCGGTGGAGCACGGAATATTTGCTGACACGGCGAGGTGTACTTTCAATATACTAAGAAATGGGCGCTGCTTTGAGAGAAAGTGTTGTACTTACCGTTCTCGCCTAGTAAAATTGATAAATTTTCATAGTGCAGCTCAGGAGATGGATATTATTTCGAGAAGTAAACCAAAATCAATATTATAATATAAACAAATTGACATAATCACGACATAAATTGTACGACATGCAAATTATTTATGATAAATTACGTTGAGAAAATGTAATAATTAGAAAATTAAATAAAAATTGAAAAAAATATAAAATGAAATGCCATCATGGATGGTATAAAATGAATATTATTTTCCTCGGGCGTTGTTACAACAGCGCGGCACGCGCGGTTCTGAATGATGAGACTAAACAATTTTCCTTTTATTACAATTACTAGCTTATTAGAAAGACAGAGAAAGCATAATTCCTGTTTAATCCTGTCCGTGTCCACCGGTGGCACACCCCTCCCGGCAAGACTTTTGGTTCATGGGGCGCTGATGTACCACCGGTGGCCATATGAAGATTTGCGCCGTAGGATACCAAGTACCTACTCATGAGGTGCCGGTCTGAACGTGTTAAGTTTGTTCTTGGGATACATTCATCCCAACTACGGAACCCTTCATTGTGCGTGGTCCGACACGCACTTGGCCGGATTTTTTCAATTTATGTTCACTCAAACATTTAACAATATAAAAATTCTCGATCGCTAATGTCTTAGTATGTTCAACTATTATTTTTCAATCTAGGGCTGGTGTACTTTTAATTTGCAAACCTCATTGCTGTTGACAATTCATAATGAAGACTGTGTCGTTCTCAAGACGGAGAACGTGGGTAAACTTGCGTTTTAAGTTAACTGGAATTTTATAGAATAAACGTCGTGTAGGTTTTAACATGCCGTGCGCTCGATGGGATTTATTATCGACAAAAATTATGAACTTCCAAACAAACTTTGACGGCTACCTTGGTTTTCCTGCGGATCTATTCATTTCTGATTCGATCACGTAGGAAAACTCCAAGAATAGCCCTGTCCACTGCCCTTTGGGAAGATTTTTTTACTGACTTTCCAAAAATGGAGGTTATCAATTCGGTTGTACTTTTTTTTTTAATGTTGTTTCCTCAGAACTCCGTCGTTAATAAACCGAATTGAATTTTATTTTTTGTTTGTATATACATATACTTCCAGATTGGTCCCATTTTTATCAGAATTAAGTTCTGATGATGAGATCTATGAGGAATTGTGGGAACTCCTCAGCAGACACACAGCAAAAAACACACAGCACACACACACGCAGCTGTATACATACAGTGATTTTTGTATTTTCATCAACAACTCAAACATTTGCATTCAGAAAGTATCATTTGATGAAGTGGAACTGATGAAGAAGACCACAGATGACTACCTACCGGAACTCTTCAAAGATAAGTATTTCACGGGTGGCGATAAGATATCTCGATTAAGATAGTTAAGTGACTATGAAGCAAATTTAAATAATTCTGATGAAAATGGTACCATCGAACTGATCTGAAGATGAAGCCGGAAGGTATCCGCATAAACGACGGAGTTCTGAGGTAAAAAGATTTAAAAAAAAATACATTCGAATTGAGAACCTCCTCCTTTTTGGAAAGTCGGTTAAAAATAAAGTAAGACGAAGTGCACCTCTTTGTATTTAATAGGTACTTTACCTAAGAAACTTCAATTAATAACTTTGTCTCAAGTTATTCTTTAACAATGTTATAACCATTCTATTCACTCTATAGATGCAGTAGTGAGGACTTCGTAGGCTAGTACAACTTAGCAATATCTATACCATTGATGTATTATAAGCGTAGATACGCGACTTAGTAACAGCGCCTGGTCCTATCAAACTGAGGGATGGCCCGTAGTTGGCACTCAGTCGCGCACGGGATATCGTTGATTAAATAGCTCCATAATTACAGTTTTTTTGTGACAAATACGCATCAAAAGGACTTCTTGTGCAGCTAAACAGTGTTATAATAATACAAGGAAGAAAAATAAGACACACGGGATTACTTACCACTCGTAAGTACGCCAAAAATGCTAATTTATTGAAAGTTAAAATAATATTTAATGTTTACTTCGCCATGTTTGTGCTACCACATGCAATGTCATTCACTATCGTAAACATTCGGCCAACATTCGGCAGCTAACGCGATTTCGCTCGCACGACAGCGACGTCTCCTATCTCTGTTCTTGTCTATCGGTAACTGTAGGTTTGCGACTGTGATCACACTAATCACAGATGTGTGAGTTTTGGTGTATGTAGTCGTGCGCCGAGCCCAGGTTTGCTGATTGCGATGTTAGCGCGTACCATATCTTCCTCTTTTTAATATATCATGATCTATACTATATTTATATATTACCTAGATACCTCTATACAAATAAATAAAATTGAAGTGTCTGTTTGTAATGTCAAAATATTAATTTTTAAACTCAAACTCAAACTCAAAGCATTTATTTCAAATAAACCAATTACAGGCACTTTTGAATTGTCAAGGGGTCGGTCAGTCAGAAAGATGAAGCTAGTTGCCCATTCCAAAGCGTAGTAGGTTCCTATGGAGAAGAACGGACAAGAAACTCCATGGACACTCTTTTAAAACAAAATATTGTTACAAAATATGGGTTACATCATTCATGTTGAAGTTATACATGTGAGAACAATGTAGAAAGACGTGCACGTTAGAAGCGTCCGTAATAGAAACAATTCAAAAATTAAAAAACCAAATGCATAATTAAAGTAAGTATAAAGGGTTATTGTTAAATCATTAACAACATTGCAGAACTGTATTACTCCGCAGGAGACGACCTGGGCGGCGGGAATCGGTACCCGATTCCCGGCCACCGCAGGCGCGCGCTTGCGGACGGCGAGCTATGCATGGGCAGCTCGCCGTCCGGTAAGGACCAGGCCCGGGTCGACGGCGCGTTGTGTTCCACGCGCGCCTCAAAGAGATGTCAGCACGCACTGACGGGGTCCGCTATGACCGCTGCCTGCCAGGGTTGCGGGTTTTTCCGAAAGGGATACCGTGGCCCTGGCTCACAGGCAACTGAAGGAACACGGGTGGGTTTTAGTCAGTAAAAGTCTGACAACGGGGCTGTTTCACTAACATCATAAACAACAACTTTTCTTCTATCACTTTTTACAAAACAAAATACATTTACCAAAAACAAACATTCAAGATTTCGATCAAATACATTTAGTGCGTTGAATTCAAATATTTTTATTTTTGTGTGTAGTCTAATGAGTTAAAATCTGATGAATTATTAAAAGTCATTGAACAAAAGTCGTTGTTTATGGTTTTAGTAATATAGTCCAACTATAATATAGTTTTTTTTTTTTAATAACCTCGCAGTTGTTAAAAAAAAAAACCCTGGCAGGGATAGAGTGAACCAGGACGGCCCAAGATAGATGGGTAGTTCTTCGAGGTCCCTCAAAACGCGGTCACACGGTCTTAATTCGTAACCTATTAAATATTCAGTCTTAGGACCAAATACAGATTAATCTTTATTGATATGTGTACATAATTTAAACATTAAACATCTAAAATTATTTATAATGTTTATAAAAAAAAATATCTAATGTCGAAAACGGGAGCAAAATCGGTGTTCTTCGCGCGTCACACTCTGTTCGCGCTCACGGCAAACTTTGATAACTTTTGTATTCAATTCATAAGCATATAATGTAATACATCAAATTAATCGTATTTAACTATGCATCATAATTATCCAATAACATTAATTTTATATCTTAAGTTACAATAGTTAATAGGCATTATGTCTCTGTCACACGATTTTGTTAGTTTCGAGAGCGCGCAACAAAACTGCACCTATCTTCCAAAAGCGCCAACATGTCGCTACACGTTTTAGCTGCGCGGACGCTCAGTAGTATCCCGGCTTCAGAGGGGGAGACACGTACGTTCATCGCTTCTAAACAAAAAAATACGAGGCTAGTTATTCTTTGAATATTTTCAAGTAGCCTTGGTCTAAAAACTTTCATGCGCATATTTTGAAGGATAATGCTTATAATTTTCCAACTCATTTTGGATTAAGGAATAAGATAGATCTTCGAGATTATTCCCAAGTACTTTGTTTGTTTATTTACCTATAAGTTTAATCGTAATTCTCAAAAATATGAAATTTTCGTAACTTTCGTGGCACCACTTTCGTGGTTATTTGTCCACGAAAGTTACATATCTCCATTGAATGATAACTTTAGATTACTTGTGACGCTGCAGATGCATTTACTCGATTATTGCGAAGCTCAAAAAAGGGGGTCATGTATTTGTATAAGTGTTTATGCATGTGTTTCAATTTTTTTCAAAATAAAATATTAAATAATAAATACCGAAAACAGTTAACACTATAATTGTTGATCTCAAATAAAAGTTGATTCATAAATAATAAGTCTTTTATTTTATAAATTGGAAATTTGAGAAAAAATAAGGATATGAAACTATATTTTGCCTGTAGAAAATACGTCTGTAACTTTCGTGCCGTGTTTCGTAACTTTCGTGGGCACAGAAATTTAAAAACAGAATATCTCTGTAATTTATGCACCGATTTACATAAAATAAAAAAAATATGTATTATTTTTACATCGTTTTAAATGTGTGTACATTTATATGTAGATTATTCCAAAAGAAAAATTCGCCATGAAAGTTACGCGGAGAATACTTTTTGAAGAACTACCCAGATACAGATGGAAACAGATGGAGCCTTGGGCCTTCATCCAGAGATGGATGACTCTTTAATAGGTTAAGTTATATTAAAAAAAATATAGAAATGTAAAGTATAGGGAATAAAGGCTATTTTTAATTTATTTTAAGGTAATCTAGTGAGAAATTCTCTTTAAAATTAGGTTGATAAGTAAACAGAGACAGCAATACGTTGGGAAATACAACTATATAATGTCAATTTTGTAAAAGGGAAATAATTAGCAAACAATACTTTTTATTTGTAAAAGGGAAAGAAAATTCAAGCAATACGTTTCAAAACACTTAATCTTAGAGACAAGGAAAACTGTCACTAATTGGTATAATTTTTTCATTTAGTGCAACGCGGTGGATAGGTCATTGAACTAGTGCTTTTAACGATATAAGTACCATAGATTGCAAAGTCAGCTTTAATGTTCACACTACTGGGAGTCAGCCCTCCTCTCTGTGAGAGGGAGTTGGATGTGCACCACGCTGGCACAGTGCGGGTTGTGGACGGTGAAATTTAGTTTTTTTGAAGAGTTATTAAGGAAGTTATGGCGAGACGCCTTTGTCCAGCAATGTGATGATGCATACTAACAGGGCCTCAAGTCTGCTATTACAATAGTGTCAGAATGGTCTCGCCATTGTGAGTATTTGACAGTATTTGTATGGCAAATCTGTCAAATACTCACAATGGCGAGACCATTCTGACACTATTGTAATAGCAGACTTGAGGCCCAGTTATAAATAATTCCCTAACAACGATGTTTAATTAGATTTTTTTATTTTTTTTACATACTTCCTTGACATAATCTTTTCATTATTTGACATTATTTACCTACAAATCGAATTCCAATTCTTTATTAGTGGCTTTTGTGGACATGATATTTATTCAGATATGTTACTGTAGTTGTAATTGCAATCATGTCATTAATCTTTTATATACTTAGATTATTTTATATTTTGTGAATGTGAGAACGTTGTAGGCCTAGTAGAGTGTAGATTTGTTGGCACTTTTCTATTTTGTTAAGTACCTGGTAATTGTTGAAAGGCCTACACTGTCCTCCCATAGCTATTAACAATGTTATTTGATAATATTGTAAAGCCAATTATTTTTAAAAGAGTAACCGTGGAGTTTCTTGCCGGCTCTTCTCCATAGGAAACGACTAATTGGAACCGTGCACCTAGCTTCTGACGTTTCATATGTAGGTTTATGTGAAATAAAATATTTTGATTTTGATTACTTATCATTATTATGCCCCGATTATGTATAAGTATATCCTTATATCACTTTACCTATAGATACTCCATTTGAAATAAGATAAGACATTTAAGTTAACCTTTTTTGCAGTCTGTTCAATCGATTTTGACTTCTATTGCGTTGGTGGCATGACAATGGCACCTGCAGTAAACAGTTGGTATTGTAACCACTTTTTTGCTTTTAATGCCATCCTTATGCCTACGGAATAGAAGTCAAAATCGATTGAACGAACTGTAAAAAGGTTTTTTTTTTTAATATCTAATCCACAGATATAGATAGACCTAGATCGATCTGTCACTTTCTTTTTGATACAAAATGTAAGGGATGGCATGAATTTAAAGTCTCCGTTAAACTAATGGTGGTTTCGTGAAACTCACCCTAAGGGCCGGTTGTTTCAAACAGTTCGTTAACGTAACATACGTACGTCAAATAATAACGATTACATGTGATGTTTAACGTTCGTTAAATACAAAGCGTTGTTTCACTGCATAAAAAACCGATCGTCAAAGTTAAAATGTAAGAGAATAAAATGACGTTAGCTAGTGGGTATGACACCTGTTACCGTAATCATTATTTTTTAACGAACGTCAAGGGCATAATTTTGTGAAAGAACGGTTTGACGATAGTTAGCGCCATTTATGACGTATACGCGTGCGTCAAGTGGACGTGAAACAACCCGCCCTAACACGTAGAAGTCTTTTTATCCGGGTACATGAAGTAATTTCCCTAAACGATTGTCATTAGGAGTGCTCTACGCAATTAGAGTGCTGATTCAGGTTTCAAACCCTTTTGAAGATACTTGGAAGCCAGTCAGATTACGAATAATTAAAAAGTTAAAACATTCAATTAGAAAAAAGAGTCCTAGGTAATTAGAAACATTTTTTTTTTTTTTGCTTTGACATAACCCAACAGATGGCTACGTGATATAAAGTTTGATTTGATTTGATTAAAAACAATACATTTGATACTGTTCTAATATTTAATTTATAAAAACAAAAGTTTAAAAACATTTAAAATTTATCAGTTTGTTTTAATGTACACTATCCCATTTCAGGGAAAATATTTTTTTTTAAATCTTCTGAACAAATACAATAAAAAATATATTTATGTGTGAACTCAACGCAACATCCATAGTAATAATATAAATGTGAAAGTAATTTTGTCTGTTTGTTACGTTTTCACGCCTAAACCGCTGACCCGATCATCATGACATTTGGCAGAGATATAGCTTGGGATACGGAAAAGGACATAGGCTACTTTTTTACGCGATAACCGAGATCCACGCGAGCGGAGCCGCGGGATTTATATTTCTAAAAACTTATATCTCTAAAAACGATTTTTTTATTTTAACATAAATTTTATCCTACAAATATAAAGAAAATATATGTAAAGTCAACTCCACGTCACACAACATAATTGGATCGAAAGAATAAATATTTTCTCTCTCTAAAAACATATTTTTAATTAAATATTTAATATCTTCTATATAGGCTATGGGTCGTTATGGGTAGTAATGGGTTCTGGACTCACCTGAGGACGAGTGGCTACTGAGTGCAGCGTAGGGCGAGAACCAAGGCTTATATACAGCTGGACTGTAGGGGCGGGCGGGAACAGGGGCGGTAATGGAGTCGCTGTGTTCAGTAAAATATGTAATAATTTTTCTGAAAAAATATGTCTAAATTATTTTTTCTTCAATCAATTTTCTTTTATCAGTTGATACCAGTTCAATTGAAATTAGTTATTATCTAGTTATTAACAAAAATTACTTGTTGAATTATGATGCTTCTTTTATGCATGTCGAAGGCAATCTCACAAGTTGTATAAATCTTATTGTATTAACCCCACAGCTGAACATTGTCTCTTAAGATACAGGTAACCCTAGTTCAAGAGGCAGGGCTCACCAATTATTAGCTTACAGATTTCTGCAGCATATATTATTCGCTCTGTACTTAACTCCTACCACTAGCTGTAATTATACATTTTTATTACAAATACGGATAAGTAAATTAAGTCTGAAAATATCCTGAAAAAAAAAAATAAAAAAAAAATCTAAATTCAGTCGACCCAGAATTTTACAACGAATTTGGGGCCTTCAGTGAAATGAAATGAAACGAAATCGTTTATTCTGTAAATAGGATATCGGAATCACTTTTACACGTCATATTAAAAAAAAAACCGGCCAAGTGCGTGTCGGACCACGCACAATGAAGGGTTCCGTACTTAGAAAGAATTTATCTAAGAAAAAACTTAACATAGTAGTTGGTAAACATAATCTCCTATACATTCCAACTGCAAATGTAAGTTTGTACGCACAATATCGAGAGATTTACCATGTTATTTTAAGACCATAGACTTCTTATAGATTTTCCTGTAATTTATAAGTATAGAACTATATTTTGTATTTTTTTCAAAATTTTAGGTTCAGTAGTTTCGGAGATAAGGGGGGGTAATGGTCAATTTTCGTCTATTTTCACTTATAACTTTAAAACGATTTATTTTAAAATTATAAAAAAAAATTTTTGAGACTCTCACAGTAATCCCTTTCATTTGATATGTTACACGGTACAGTTTGCAAAACTTTTTTTTTTAATTTTCTTGTTTGCCCCCCAAAACTGACCGCAATATTCTAAATTCATATATTTACGGTTCACGTTCGTGTTTGGGTTACTCAAATTGATATGTATACCAAATTTCAACTTAATCGGCCCATTACATTCGGAGCAAATTGGCTGTGACAGACGGACAGACAGACAGACAGACAGACGGACAGACAGACAGACACGAGTGATTCTATAAGGGTTCCGTTTTTTTCTTTTTGATATACGGAACCCTAAAAAGTAATCTAGATGGAGACGACATTTCCTAAAACAAACAAATAAAAAAAATAGACTCAGAACAAATGGCGAAACAAACTCAGGGTCAGTCTCATTTAAAACCAGACATAATCTTGGTCAGATCATGTGAGGACCATGTAGATCAGTGTCTGAAATAGTGTTTTGAGGACAGAACCACACAATTTTGAGTGGACAGTCTAGTCAGTGCAAGCATTTGTCAGTAATCGTGTAGCTCAACTCTGGATTTCAGGAGCTCAACGACTCGATGAACAATACCAAAGAAAGGACATTTGGGTAGGCCGCATAAAGTACTCAAAATACCAGATCATCATTAAAACTAAGTAAGAAAGAGAAAAAAAAGGTAATTGAAAAGGAAACTAACATCCTGAATGATGTTCTTTTTTTTACTATGGGTTTGCTCTTGACTTTAGTTTAGGTCTGGGTGACAGAGACAAAGTCTACGATAGAGTGAGCTTACCCAGAAGAAGCCTGTTCACTCTCACTTTGAATAGATTTTTTTTTTTTTTTTTTAAACGTTGCCTCACACTAGGAATTTCTCCTGTATCGTGGGTGCGTTTACAAACATTTAAACTCACATAAACAAACAGCCAGACTCGGAACAACTACTTGTAGTTCATACAAATATTTGTTCCGTGCGGGAATCGAACCCGCGACACGCAGCGCAGCAGTCAATCGCTTAACCACTGCGCCAACCGTGTCGTTAAATCCGCGGCGCCCTTGTAACACAAGGCTCACACTGCACTCGTAACAGGATGTTCTAAACTATGTCATGCGTCATAATTAGCGAAAAAAAAAAAAATTTTGTTCATAAAAATTTTTTTTACCACTTTCCACGTTATTCTACGATTTAACTACTCACGTGTGTCTATTTCCTGATTAATTCACTTTCACTTAAAAATGCCCTTAGCATGGAGAAGAGTCTAGAAGCACATCACGCAAAGAGATCGATTCACAAAACAATGGGCTATTCTTATTTCACATGATTTCTTAGGAAATTATGAATACAATAGTGTTTTAAAGTTATATTTATCCTAATATAAACACACAAGACCTGTATGATTGTTTAAAAACTGATGTTTCTGAGAAATGATTTTTTTACCGAATCAATTCTATAGTTATTCATTTATTTACCCGACTGCGGCATAGGGGAAGTGTTGGTCCTTTTTTTTTTACTTAGGGTGAAGCCAGACGAGCGTAATTTTTTTGAGTTGTGAGTCGCGTAATTTCTGCTCGGCAGAAATTCTGTTGGGCTGCCAGACGAGTGTAATTTATTCAGTTGCTTTTCAACGCTTATATTGGGTGTTTGTGTAGTGCAATGGATACGAGTCGCCCCCCTCTCGCCGTAAACTCAATTCGGTCCGAATAATGCGTGTGAGTCGGCAGACAACTCATTTTGCGTCGCCGTGTGAATCAAATAGGACTTTTGTATGAAACTGAATGCAGCAGAATTTCTGCGACCGAAATTCTGCGACTCACGACTCACAAAATTACGTTCGTTTGGCCTCATACTTACTGTCTTTTTTTCCTTCTTTCCGATCTATAGTCATTCTGTTCTTAAAATAACTCTAGATACAAATTAATCTAGTACGTATAACAAAAAGACATAAAATAGATCTGCTAACAATATTTTACACGATAATCTTCTATATCATAAAACTCACACCTTCTTTCAATGGGGTTAGGCAGAAACTATAGAGCGCCACCTGGGTATCGAAGCCATGACACACAGTTGCTTATTGGTATTTGAGAAAATAGTTACCAAAACTAAATAATTCCTTCAAAAAAAAAAAATGGGTAAAAACACCTTATTTGTAAAATATTTACTACAATTCTTTTCTAAAACCAACTAGAATCATTTTTTAAAATTATCATTTTTTTCTGATTTTTTTAGTCTTAACCGTCTCCACATCCTTTCCTGTCCTACTTCGGACCTCCCATTGTTATAACGCAGCATTTCCCACTTCCACCAAACTGCTATTTTTGTACATACTCTAGTAATATCAATAGCAGGAATAAATGATAATCAAATGCAGTTAGGCTACTTATCATAAAGATCGTAAAACAAGCCTTGTGGGCGAAGTAATATAACAACATCCCGCTTGTATTTCCTTAAGGGTTCGCCAGAAGTTTTTCGACATTTCGCCAGTAGGGATGTTTCCTGGGTAAAAAAAAATGAAAATATGTTTAGTCCTTCAATCAGATAATAAAAAAATATTAGACTAGTATTTTTTGCCGTGTGGTGCCGGACGTAAAGAATAGCACCACCCCATTTCCTCCCGTGGGTGTCGTAAAAGGCGACTAAGGAACTTACTAGAGAGTGGGCAGCAGCGTTCTCTATGCATTTTTAACACACCATACTGCGATCGCCAACCCGCCGCCATGCGTGGCGATTATGATACAACCCCCAATCGGGGAGATTATTAAAAAAATATTGGACACGTATTTTTTTTCTTTTTTTACGCAATCAAAACATTACAGCGATACATTGAGTTCAAATGTGGCATGACATCACTTCTCAGTAGATTTTATACGTAGCTGTGACGTAACAAGTCCCCGCTCCCCAAGTTCAATGTGTTTTATCTAAGTCATTTTTTATTAATATGATAAAGCAAAAAACACGTGTCTAATATTTTTTTATTATCTGATTGACGGACTAAACAGTTTTTCCTTTTTTTTTTACCCAGCAATCATCCCTATTCGTGTCATTTCAACATACGAACTGTGTACACTACCACGGTGGAGAACAAGAAAAAATGTCTTTGAATTTTTGGTTCTAGGACATGTCGGTTTTCTCACGATCTTTTCATTCACCATTTTTGAGAGCAGAACATCACACCTGTTATCCCCGAAGGATTGGACAGAGGCGTACATATAGTACACCCTAGGTTGATAGCAATAGGCCAAACTCCGGGCTGCTAAGAGACTGCCACTGAGAAATCCCTGGTGGAAAACCCAATAACACTTTGCCCGACCTGGGAATCGAACTTAGGACCTCATGTTCAGCAGTAGAGCTTGCGTCCATTGAACCAACGAGGCAGTTTATACTAGGTAAATAAATATAATTATTATCGTTTTCTGACTAGGCTTTAGTATGCTATGTTAAGACGCAGATATATGCCTGTGACCTTGAGTGGTTAGATTGCGTGTTCTATATTGAGCTCACGCAACGCGTCGTACGTCCAGCCAGTAATAGGACTCGCCCATCCAGGAGCACTGTCCACAATAAGACCCATTATTATTTATTTAAAAAAAGATATTTTAATAAAACACGTATAGAAAGAAAGAAAGAAGAAAGAAAGAAAAATGCGTTTATTGGCATTACAGCAAAAAATACACCTTAAAACTATAAAAAGCAGAAAACAATGATTATAATGCCAAAAGGGCCTCAGCTCAGCATAATGTCAGATGACACACAAGGTGTACCAACTGACGCTGATTTTCAGCTGCAACCCACGAGTGCCATACGCTAGAATAATAAAAACATGGGTAAAAGTGTCCGTTTTAATACATAAGTTAAGATAAATTAAAGGTGATATAAAATACTCATACGAAATGAAATAAATTTTTACGACATACATGTTTCTATGTGTTGTGCTGTGATTAATGGAAAATTAGCAAAATAAATACCCAATATCTGTGCACCTATTACCTACATTCAAATAATAAATCTATAGAAACTACCCAAGGCAAATCATGTGACTGTGTTGTTCTTCTGAACTACAAAACGGAATAACGGAACGTATACTAAAAGATCAATAATTAAATTATCTTTAAAAAGGTGAAGGTTTCAATAAAATACGCTTTAGATTTTGTGTGATTCTCTGTTTTTATCCGCTTTAGACATAACTTTACAAATTAATTTCACTATGTAATATAAACATAATCTAAGGTATTCATATATATTAAGTCATTAAAAAAATGCTCTAATTCAACATATATTTTTTCCAAATAATTAACACTTCTCATTTAGACTTGATCTTCAGAATAAAATCATTAAAAGTCGGTTATCGTCGCCTTCAGTACAATTAGGAACAAGTAGCAAACGAAGCCGCTTGCACAGCTAGTATATCAAATGGTCCAAAACTGTTTTCCATCAGTGTAGCTACTTACCCGTAGAAATCTTAGTCATGAAGTTCACATAACAAAATCACAAGACAATTTGAAAAATCAGATTTACTTAATTCTCGTCAAAAAATTCGATAAAACAATAACGGCCTAATGTAACGTAAAATTAATAGTTTATTTGACGTATGATGTAATGTATGTGCTATTTATTATGTTATCATATTCATAAATAGAAGATCAATCAAGGTTAAACAATGCTTGCCACGGTCATGGATGGATGGTCATCCATTACATACCGAGACCCTTTTTTTTTTGAGGATGGGAAATCATGTAATGACCCCTCCCGCTCACTGACTAAACCCCACCCGTGTTCCTTCCTTGGCCCTTTATGTTCCGGGGCAGCGGTACCCCTTTAGGACAATCCCGCTGACCTGATGCTTGGGTCCAATGGGCCCCCTCTTCATTGCTGACATCTCTTTGAGGCGCGCGTGGAACACGTACGCGCCGTCCGGCACGGGCCTGGTCTTGATCAGACGGTGAGCCGCTCATTACTCAGCGCCCGCAGGCCCGCGCCTGCGGTGGCTGGGAGTCGTCACGCGGCTCCCGACGCCCGGAGCGTCTACCGCGGCGGCTGGGACGGGAGGCTCTCTCCCTCTCCCATCCCGCCTCCTCCTTCGCTAGCATGACTGCTTCGCAGAAGGAGGTATACTGATACCCTTAGCCCGCTTGTTCACGTCCGTTTTTTTCACCGGACCACGGACTGTGTTTTCATATTTATATGAGTTGGACACCGCTCCGGCGCATGTACACACATTCATTATAAGCCATGCAACACTGAGTCCGGCTAAAAAACCGGTGCGATGTCCGGTGGAAACAACGGACGTCTACAAGCGGGCTTAAGTGCCTCGTAGAGCATGTTAAGCCGTTGGTCCCGGCAGTCATTCGTAGATTTTTGACAGTGCTTACAGGTATTTCGGAACTCGGAAGTCCGATTACCACATAAGAGTGGTAGTCAGACTTCCGAGTTTCGGACTGTTCGTGGCGTACTGGCATCGTGATATCCAGCAACTGATATACTACAGATTCTTTTCTATTTTGTGAATGTGAGAACGTTGTAGGCCTAATAGACTGTAGATTTGTTGGCATTTTTCTATTTTGTTAAGTACCTTTTTTTTTTGACGGTGAGAAATGCATCACGCATCGTCGGGGGACGAGACGGGGTATGTGGGACTCCCTGCCAAAATGGTAGTATACCCACTAAAACTCAGCGGAGTTCCCTCATCGCCTTGATGGGAGGGTCATGGGAAACCGGCTCAGCCTTTACATCCACAATCCTCCCGGCGCATGCCCGCCTAGCTGGCGGGTCCCGCATGCCCCCCCGGCTGGGGGGGATACGGGAATGGCCGGGAACACCTGGCGATTCCCGTAAGTATCTGGTAATTGTTGAAAAGCCTAAGGAGTAACCTTGGAGTTTCTTGCCGGCTCTTCTCCATAGGAAACGACTAATTGGAACCGTGCACCTAGCTTCTGACGTTTCATAAGTGCCCATTTAAGTTTATGTGAAATAAAATATTTTGATTTTAATTTTGACTGGGTTGTTGAGGTCAGACAGGATCCATGTAAAAGATTTTTTTTTTTGCACGACTGTTCAGAACTCACCTGGTGGCAAGTGATGATAAGGCCGAAGGTGGAAGCAAGCTTCACCCAGGATCCTCAACCACAGATATTACCTCTATCTTCCAACACAAACTAGTAAAGTTAAGGCGTATTGTCAAAGCTTTTATACGGGAAATCTGTGAGTCAGCCACACCAAAAGATCGCTGGATGTCCTGCGCGTCCAGTATAACGACATCTTCAGGATGAGGTCGGGGCTGCCTCGCTTCTGTAGTAATAATAATCCATTTATTTGTAATGCATCGGGAATGTTTATGCTGTATCGCACTGATGGCTTTCATGCCGTCATCCGCTAGAAAACTGTATCCTTTTTTTTTTTTTTTTTGTTTTGGAAATTGTCAAATAACTTCTCCCGCAGAGCGGGAGGGCGTGTCAGACTTTTACTGACTAAAACCCACCCGTGCTCCTTCAGTTGCCTGTGTGCCAGGGCCGCGGTATCCCTTTCGGACAAACCCGCAACTCTGGCAGGCACCGGTCCTGGCGGACCCCGTCAGTACGTGCTGACATCTCTTTGAGGCGCGCGTGGAACACAACGCGCCGTCGACCCGGGCCTGTTCCTTATCGGACGGCGAGCTGCCCATAGCTCGCCGTCCGCAGGCCCGCGCCTACGGTGGCCGGGAATCGGCTACCGATTCCCGCCGCCCAGGGCGTCTCCTGCGGCGACTAGGGGCGTGAGGGCGCACAGACTGTCGCTCCCTCACGCGTTCCGCCTCCTCCTTCGCGAGCATTACTGCTTCGCAGAAGGAGGTAACTGTAACTGTATCCCTGATCTGCAGAATGCGTGGCAGCTGCAACGGAATTCTGAAGACTGTAGCAGATAGGATCTCTTCTCCGTTATGGACATCCTTTGTTAAGTGGGATTTTTTTTGGTTGAGTTTTATTTTATAATATTTAGTTTTCATTTAAATCGGACTGTATGGATTTATACTCCATTTATTATAACATTAGACATATAAGTGATCTCACCCTTTCGTTATTTCGATGTAAACGTTTAATTAACTCCGTTATTTCACGATAAATACAAAGCACTGTTATCTATTTACCATTTACAATAAAAAATAACTCTAAAGTGCAGTAATTTATTATTTTTTAATTTATTTAATTTATTATTTTTTGATTTATGTAGTTATCTGAAATAAAAGAATTTAATTTATTTATTTATTTAATCATTCTGTACCTGACTCGCCTTGCTCAGATTCAGCTCGGAGGATGTTGAGCAAAGACTCTAACTGAACTATTTTTCTAAGAGAGTTTCAAAATAAAGATAAGTAGTTAGGTAAAAACAAACTTGAGAAAGTCAAATCATCTGTCCGTTAGTTCACGTTTTAAACTGCTATCTTTGTAACTTGCGACTTTTAATAGTTTTGTTTGTTCAAGAGTTCTCTTTGAAATTAACATTTTGGTAGAAAATCTACGTAGAATGGAGATTATTGTGTTAGATAAACAGTATATCATAATATCATAACATCACCCTTAGCACAGTGCCGGACTAGCAAATGCTACGGGCCCCGCGCCAAAGGGTTCCCCGTGTAACCGCCTAATTTTGAGTGAAATTTATTAAAATATATGCCAGTGACCCTGAATAGTTAGCTTGCCTGTTCTGTACTGAGCTCACGGAACGCGTCGTACATCCAGCCAGTAATAGAACTTGCCCATCCAGGAGCGCTTTCCCAAATAAGATGCATTATTAATTATGCGTTGAAAATGGTATTTTAATAAAACACGTATACTAAAAGATCAATAATTTAATTATCTTTAAAAAGGTGAAGGTTTTAGAAAAATACTCTTGATAGATTTTGCGTGATTCTCAGTTTTTTATCAGCGGTAGACATAACTTTACAAATTAATTTCACTATGAAATATAAACATAATCTAAAATATTCATATATTAAGGAAATGCTCTCATTTAACATATATTTTTTCCGAATCATTAATCCAACTCGTTTACACGTGATCTTCAGTATAAAATCATTAAAAGTCGGTTATCGTGCTTATGACATGGTATGGGTCATTTTCGGGACACTCATTATTTGGTTGACTTCCGTGGCAATTATTTTTTTACATTTAGGCATAACTAACAGGAAATATCAAATCTAGAGTTAATTTAAAACATATTAGTAGTACTCTAGATTTGATATTTCATTTTAGTTATGCCTAAATGTAAAAACCGAAGTCAACCAAATAATGAGTGTCCTGAGAATGACCCGTATATTGAATTTACTCAATGTCACAAAAACGTGAAACATAACACCCATTCCGACTACATTCCACATTATACAATCGGTATCCGACTATTTCGTTGGCGAAGATAAAACACAGAATTTCATACGGTAAATCCACAAAATCTACAAAAAGTCGCTCGTATAAATGTATAGAATTAGAATCGGCCCTATAATCGGCTCCACAGAAAGTCTGACGTGAACATGCAACCTTACTCGACACTCGGACGAATTTCACCAAAGAAATTGAACGCGATCAGCGCATACACCACGTTTAAGAGCTCTCAGTGTCATTATTATTATGTCCGCCTATGAACCACTAATATTTTACATGAAGTTTAAATAAATAAACATTAATAAATACATTTTTTGTTTTATTTTGTTTTAAAAGAGTGTCCGTGGAGCAAGAAACTCCACGGACCGACTACGCTTTGAATGGGAAACTAGCTTCATCTTTCTGACCGACCGACCCCTTGACAATTCAAAAGTGCCTGTAATTGGTCTATTTGAAATAAATGCTTTGAGTTTGAGTTTGAATTTGATAAATAAATAAATAATTTTCTATGGAATATTGACACTGACAGCTGTTGAACGCAGTTCAGATGCGCTGAACGCGTTCAGTTTCATTGGTGAACAGTGTGGATGCGTAGCAGAATTGGAATGGCTCAATTCAAAATGTTGAAATTGTGTATTTGTTTGTAAGGCATAGTTTACAGTAGTTTTACTTGAGAAACAATAGAAGATCAAGAGCCCCTCGGTAGAATTTGCTACGGGCCCCGCGCTTGCTTAATCCGGCACTGCTTTAGCATATACACCCACATTTTGCCAGAGTTTAAGGCACCAGGGTATCCCGCGAAATTCAAATTTTGCTACGGTTCATTTTTTTTGCAATTTGAAGATCAGTATTAGGTTGTATGTTGATCAATTATGATTTGCGACCGTAATAAGTCTGTATTTACAGAATTATAATAATTTAAATCATCAATACAACTGTCTAAGAGCAAGTAACCCATTAGACAAATAACTGTTCTCACCCTTGCGTTATTTCGATGTAAACGTTTAATAAACTCCGTTATTTCACGATAAATACAAAGCTCTGTAATCTATTTACCATTTACATAAATTAAATAACTCTTAAAGTGCAGTTATTTCAACAATATTACACAATAACTGTCGTTATTTAGCCGTTATTTGTCTAATGCTAAATGGAGTATAGGTATTGCTGATTCTAGTGATTATAGTTTTGTAAAATACATACTGTTTACGGTCGCAAATCATAATTTTGATTAATTGTTTAGTTTTTTAGAACTATTCTTTAAAACCATATAACCATATAGAGAATTTATTTCGGAAGGTTTATGTGTATAATTCATTCATACTTTGTTGACATAATGGCACAGAAACCTTCATGTCTTGACATGTCGTCATATCAGTAGATAGTAACAGTGTGAAGCAGGGACGGGTCGAATAAAATGTTAAGATTATGAATACAAACATTGCTTAGAACATTTTATTTAAAAAAAAAACTTTATAACAATCTTGCAGGCGTCCTCAAGCCATATTGGGACCTCAACCTGTAATCTGAAGAGGGTAGTCAGAACTCGAAGAAGCCTTAAAAATATAATAAACAAATAGAATACAATACTTTACAGAGTTTTGAAAAGTCATATCATATTGCGAAGGGAATTGCGTTTCGTTTATTTGTGTGATTGAAAAGAAAGAATTGAGTGTTTTGTTAGAAGTGGCTGATTAACATGTAAATTATTTTTATTTTTACATCGTTCTCACATTTAGTTATAAATTCAACATTACCTATAGATGTAACTAGTACTTTTGTAACAATTTAATTTAAAAGAGTGTCCATGGAGTTTCTTGCCCGTTCTTCTCCGTAGGTATCTACGCTTTGGAATGGGAATGTAGCTTAATTTTTCTTACTGACCGACTCCTTGACAATTCAAAAGTGCCTGTAAATGGTTTAATTGAAATAAATGATTTGAGTTTGGTTTGAGTTTGATAGCTAGCGTGCTAGCGTGCCGCGCACGCTGTGTGCAGAGACCTTAAGACACCAAAAGCGATATTCGCGCAAGTACGCGATAGACGCGATTTGTATGAACTTTTTTGACTTACAAACGCGACTTGATTGATTGCGCGCGTATGTCATCGTACAGTTTGAAAGTAAAACTGTTTGTATAAACCTACTTAAAGAAATAATAGTTTTTTATGATACTAGTGCGGTAAGTTGGTTTTTACTAACGAGTAGACGAATGTAAGCCCGAGACGAAGTCGAGGGCTTACCATAGTCACGAGTTTGTAAATACCAATTTCTGCACGTGTGTCATACAATTGTTTTCAACACATTTGCGAGAAAACAGTACAATTTGTTATGAAAAAAAAAAAAGACAATAAAAAAAATAATGTTAATAAATTATAACATTATGATAGACATTTATGTTTTTTTTTTTTTAGTCAAGAGACTCATTCAAAATATCAGGTGGAGTAATTCCATATTAATATCAGATTCCTCGCTTGAACTCATAATTTATTATTTTGTTTATAAATATCAGTCGGAAAGTCGCAACAACCTTTGACGTTTCTAATATGAAAATGGCGCGAATTTGCAAATGGCGCTACATCCACGTGGTGAAAAATAGAACTACATTTTTCGTCTCATTTACTCTTTAGTATTAAAGTGAGACAAACGTATTGAGCAAAAGCGGATCCAATGAGGTTCGATCAGCCAGCTTATCTAGGTCTCGTAATGTGAAACTCCTTGGTGGAATTCTTATAATATCTTTATGGAAATAAAAAAAATACCGTAAAGAATACGCACGGTGCTATACAACGGAATGTGCGGTAAAATAGGTACTTATACTCCATTTACTATAGCATTAGACAAATAACGGATAAATAACGACAGTTATTGTGTAATATTGTTGCAATTACTGCACTTTAGAGTTATTTTTTTAATGTAAATGGTGAATTGTTTACAGTGCTTTGTATATATCGTGAAATAACGGAGTTTATTAAAGGTTTACGTCGAAATAACGGAAGGGTGAGAACAGTTATTTGTCTAATGTTATAATAAATGGAGTATAGGTGAGAGTACCTATTTTACCGCACGTTTCGTTGTATGGTGCGTAATTTTTAACTTTCGAACAATGTATACAGGCTTCGCAAAATGCATTTTTTGAGCAAATGTGTTGAAAAATAGAAAGAAAAGAAAGAAGAAAGAAAAAACGTTTATTTGCGGTAAACATGACGCAAAAAAAGAACACAACACAAAAAAAATAAAAATTGTTTGGGGTAAATATGCGTCACATCCACGCAAAACGGCCATCGCTCAGCATAATGCTGCGACCCTATGCGAGCCCCAGCGCTGGTTTTCAGCGACAGCCGGCGTTGACGTGATGACGTCGACCAGTGCCCGGTGCAGCATACAATGAGATAAAAAATAACATAAATACGCAATACATAATTATTACTAATAGTTTTTATAAAAAATTATATTTTAACAATAAAAAAAAAAATCATTTATCATTGTCGTATTGTAGTCTCCACCTTGTATATGTCGTCTTGTGAAGGTAGATTCAAATATAATCTTGTACCTATGTACAAACATCAGCGGCGAGGTGTCAATTTTATAAGAGAGAAGTCCAAGCGAAGCCGGTTTAAAAAAACATATTTATCAAAAAGTAAAAATTAACCCATCTATCGTCAAGTAGCAGAACCAAAATGACGCTATCATTACACAAACAAAAACTATCAATATTTTACAGAAATAAACCTAACTGTATTAGGTGCTATAATTATAACATTATTATCCTAACTAATATTATAAACGCGAAAGTAAGTTTGTTTGTTTATTACCTTTTCACGCCTAAACCATTGAACCGATCATCCTGAAATTTCGCATATACGTTGTCAGGTGTACAGAAACGGACATAGAGTCCTTTCATCCCGATAAAAAGTACTGTTCCCGAGGAAAACAACAATCAAGTTCTTATGATAATAGATGGCGCCACGTGTCTTTCGAATCATGATTTAAATTATACTAGAACGACATAGGCTACATTTCATCCTGAATCGCAGGCGAAGTCGCGGGCAACAGCTAGTAGGAATATAAAGAATCGAATATATCAATACAGTTGAACAAGTGAAAACTAAATAAAATGTGCAATATTCCTCCATCTCGTATACCCGCTGAGTCGCTGACGCATTTTTTCAGGCGTTTTTATTGTTTGAATGTCTTATATAATAAATAAATAAATTAACAAATTATAATGAGTATTGAATGAATGAATAAAGAGTAAATGAATGAATGAATTTACTACTGTCATTACATACTCTAATGTTATAATTAATTCAATACCCGTAGTGTGACTATATTTTTTCCCAAGTCTGGCCCAAGTCTGCTATTTTTATAAATTCGTCACTCCAACACGATCCCATTGTCATTTTGCTAAAAGTTCGTAATCTTCTAAATTCATTATGGTTGATCATTGGTCGGTTAATGGTCTCGTACTAGAATTGTATTACAATGGCATTTTGAACATTTATTCATGCCAGATTTCATTTATATATATTTTTACATATTATTTATTAGTGTTATATGCAATCAGAAGTAGTAGGAAGCTGGAAGTTTAGTAGGAAATTTCATTTGTCATTATGTACGAGATTACCGATTCTTTCAATGGTGTCAGTGGCTGACCATTGGAAAGTCAAAATGACGCCATTATATTAGTAGATTACCAAACTTTTCAAAATCAACAATTATGAAATCAATGATAGACCATTCTGATACTATTGTAATAGCAGACTTGAGGCCCTGGTAACACTGATTGACTGTACCGTTTCTCAATAGCGGGATGCGAACCTCCGAAGGAAAGCCGGTAGGAATCGTGTTATATGGTGCTTTCGCCACTCACAAACTGTTCAGTTTATTCAGCGTTGCATTGAAATGGAAAACTCTAAAGTGTTTGTTTAAATTTTCTATCCAAGCTCGTGTCTGGAGACGGAATAAAACATAGACGACGTTTCTGTTATACTGAGTTTAAAGTGTTCAGATTCTTTTCATGTTGTTTCATGGTTGATAGTGGTCCACTTGGAAGTCCCTGAACCGTTTCCGAACCCAAATCCATGTCCATGTCCACTGCTGGACATAAGCTTCCCCAAAGTGGGGAGGGGGGGTTTGCAACGAAGACTGTTTGAACCCAGGACGTAAAACGGTTATAACGTTGCTCTATGAAAACGGGTGTATCCCACTATTTCCATGGAAATACACAATAGAAAAAGTGGGACCAGCGTTTTTTTACAAATTATATCCCATTATTTCTATTGCGACAAAAAAACACAGTTATGTTATTTGAAAAGTTTACCACTTTTAATGAATAGATTAAAATTAAAACACGACTTCTCGGTATTCAAAAAAAAAAAAAATGGAGAACAAATTAATAGTTTCTATGTGCACGCCGTCATAAGAGGTGATGCAGCGTTTTTTTTGTCGCAGCCGACAGCAATAGAAATAGTGGGACAATCAGTCTGAATCAGGCCCAGTATTTCTATCAGTAGAAATACCTAATAGATATAGGGATACACACTTGAAAACGGTTCGTCGTCGCAACGCCCACTCTTTATGGACTGCTAGAGTATAGCCGAGTCTCCTCCGTGCCTCGCAAAGCATGTTATATGATATCCCTTCATAGGCTATTACTCCTAATTTTAACTATGACATTAAATTTTGAGCCGTGATGATGACAAAGAGGGAAGATGTGTGAATCAAACAGCAGCAAGCGAAGCTATCGACTGAGCACTCACGGACACTGAACCTGGATGACTTCTACAGTACACGTGCAGGGCTCCGGACGTTTCTCGGAGGGTTACCAGAACGGACTTGGAGTTGTGTATTCCCTGGTCAAGGGTCCGACTTCGGTAATGAATACAACAAGATACATTCCTCAAGCTCCTGACAGAAATTCTTGATGCACCTGATATTTTGGATGACTACTACCTCAACCTAGTCTAATTATTTTTTAATTTACTTTCTTTAATATACAGGAAAAGTTTTTGATCATTGCGCAAATTTTGACAAATTAAACTTAAACATGTTTTATTATACACCTATTTCTTATTTTGATATGTCTTAGTACAACAAAATTAAGTTATCGTTGACGAAAGATGTTTATTTTGAAACTGGTATAATGGATACTCGTCACGCGACGCGCTGGCGGCGCGGTCAGTGAAGCGGAACGCAGTAGTAGGTACCTATCAGTTGTGCGCGCTCCCATTGATATTATTACGAATAGATTGTATCCATATTTTGCTGATTTCAAGTGGACCAAAAAAAAGTATTGAACAAATATGGAAATGTGTTCTATTACAAAACTTATCCTGTACATTATAAAGGTCACCCATCCACGGACCGACTTCGGTAAGCGTTGCTTAACCTTGAAGATCGGCTGTTATTATTTAGCCACGAGCTCCTCTGCTCATACAATAACGCAATATAATGTAGAATTATTTAAGACACGAGATAAATACTCGTATTCTTATAATCACATATTTTCCGTTCGCAGTTGATTAAAAACGTCTTTCACAGTAACCGCAGTGTTTTCTAGTTATTCTTAATAGATTTCTTTGCTGGTAGTGAAAGAAAATATGGAATTTTAATATTTTGCTAAGTAATAATATAACATCACGCCTGTATTCCCTAAAGGGTTATACAGAGGTGTACCTAAAGTACACCCACATTTTACCAGTTATATTTAATGCGACGATAACCGACTATTAATAATAAACACTGACCGACCCAGACGACCCCATCACTCTCCTCCAGGAGAGTCATAGGTCTACTAGCACAGTTCGAAAAAGAGTACACACTACACGATCGTCATTCAGACCTCGCCGCCGAGGCTCCGCGCGAAATCCCCGACTAACGAATAGTCCTCATCGACCCTTGCCTTTAAATGAAACCAGCACGCGCTTTAGCTGAGCCAGTAGCTTTAATTTCCCATGATAATAATCAAAACCCTAATTTTATCCAGCCACCGACGGTCCCTTGCCATCCTTCCTCTCCTCTGCCCTAAGCCGAGGTTCGTACCCCACAGGGGGTGCCCTTAGCGCGCAGTCGGATAGCTTATAAGTATGCCCTGGCTGGAGGCCTTAAATTTCTTTTAGGAGCTTAAGGCACCACAGGATAGCCCGGTTAAAGAATAGCAACCCCTCGTGGTTAAACTCTGAGATGCCATAAAAAAAACTATTAATAATAATAATAATAACCCCACCGCCGTATCTCTACGTTGACGTCGTGGTGGGGCTTGCGCGCTCCGAACTCTAGGTCTGTGCCGGTAGAGTTTACTTTACCGGAACATGTCTAGGGTGCGGAGCCAGACCAAGAGAGATACAGAAACCCGCAGGGCAGTATGTGGCGAGCTGTTGGGCAGTTGCGACCCCACGGACCCTATCTCCCGGGAGAAGTCACGTTCCTCATCTCTGGCTTGCCTTTATTGGCCGGCTGGAGTGAACACTGACGAGGAACTGAGCTCCCACCTCATTTTTGCCTTTATTGGCCGGCTTGAGTGGAGATTCGCAAGAGCAAACGTGCTCGGAGGAAGGAAGTATTCCAGTAAGTGCTTGTAGGGATCTTGACCATCTTCCGGGCTCTGGGATTGTTCTGAGAGCCGTGGAATACCTCTCCACTCCTCGAGCACCTCAGGACATGTTGCCCCCTTTTCGCTACGTCACTATGTGCTAGCGACCGTTTTCGGGGGCCCATTATTGAGTGTGCAAGTCACCCCCTGCCATTTTATCCGTGTATAATAAAACATTGATCAGGCAGGGGCCATAGTCCTTCCATAGTTTTAGGTAACCAGTCCATTTTAACCACCCAAACCCATAGACCAATATCTTTATTTCCATATCCTGTAATAGTCCTACACCAACCGGGGGTTGTCCTTGGGTGCACTTGCATAGTGCGTACAGGGATAATCGTCGGTTGGTGCCCCATTTAATTAAAAAGCTTCTAACGGGCCTCTGCGAGTTGGCTTCGGCCTCTAGTACGCCTTCCAAAGGTCCGGGACCCCAGGGTCTCGAGATATGTAAACACATAAAAATAAAATAATAATAAAAAATATTCAACAATAAAAATCGGAAAAATACAGTATAAATCTTAGAAATAATGTAGGTATTACAAAGTATGATGCCTGTACTAGGATAAACCTGTATCACAGGCGGCATGAGTTCTTACAATTACTATTAGGACAACTGATTTCTTAACAAATATTTAAAATAAGTTTTATCAATAGTGCAATAGTTAGTTAATTATGTTAATATATACTTAAATACTAATAATTAAGGTCTTAAACATGTAGATAATTTCTATATTATTTACGGAAAAAGTTGTTAGTACTTAGTTACACGATTATGATTGCGTCTGCAGTATTAATCCTAAGCCAGGCCTCCTAAGTAGGAGGAAATTGGATTTTTGGAATAATCCTAATCGATGGAGTGATAATAAAGAAAATAATGATTTTATACTAAACGAGTAGTGGTAATGATTTGGAAAAATTATATGTTAAATTAGAGCTTTTTCTTAATAACTTAGGGCGGGTTGTTTCACGTCCACTTGACGCACGCGTATACGTCATAAATGGCGCTAACTATCGTCAAACCGTTGTTTCAAAAATTATGCCCTTGACGTTCGTTAAAAAATAACGATTACAGTGACCCACTGGTTAACGTCATTTTATTCTTCTACATTTGAAGTTTGACGATCGGTTTTTTATGCAGTGAAACAACGCTTTGTATTTAACGTACGTTAAACATCATATGTAATCGTTATTATTTGACGTACGTATGTTACGTTAACGAACTGTTTGAAACAACCGGCCCTTAATATATTAATATTTTAGGTTATGTTTATATTCGTTTCCAGTTTCTTTGCGACTCCCACACGAAATTTTTAAGGTCATCAGATAACTTGTAGCTTAAAATGCCCATGCATTCCACAACTTACCTTGACAAATCCTTTACTGTCCAGGCCGCTCGTTTGTGGAATGCATTGCCTGATCCAATTAAACGCGCGCAATCGTTGCCTTTTTTTTTTTTTTTTTGTGGGAAATCATCAAATAACTTCTCCCACTCTGGGCGGAGCGGGAGGGCGTGTCAGACTTTTACTGACTAAAACCCACCCGTGTTCCTTCAGTTGCCTGTGTGCCAGGGTTACGGTATCCCTTTCGGACAAACCCGCAACCCTGGCAGGCACCGGTCCTACCGGACCCCGTCAGTGCATGCTGACATCTCTTTGAGGCGCGCGTGGAACACAACGCGCCGTCGACCCGGGCCTGGTCTTTACCGGACGGCGAACTGCCCATAGCTCGCCGCCCGCAAGCCCGCGCCTACGGTGGCCGGGGATCGGCGATTCCCGCCGCCCAGGGCGTCTCCTGCGGCGACTAGGGGCGTGAGGGCGCACAGACTGCCGCTCCCTCACGCGTTCCGCCTCCTCCTTCGCGAGCATTACTACTTCGCAGAAGGAGGTGACTGTCTCCCATGAACTCTCGCTCCGGACCATGGCCTGGACCAGGACCGGACGCGAGAGATCGCCGCCGCCAATCGCCTCCGTGAGGACACGGCGGTGCTCTGCCCAAGCCGGGCAGACCTCCACCGTAGCGCAATCGTTGCCTGAGTTTAAAAGACTCGTGAAGGAACATTACTTGTGGTTATGATTTTGTTCTCGTTGTTAGCTGTAATAATCTATAGTCTTCATTTATTTTCTTTGCTTAAATAGTTAGTATGTATGTATTGCATATATCTGTGTATCTATTATAAGATATTGTACCTGTCATACTTTTTATTTGCAACCCCATTTTATGTCCAGAAATTCACTGTCCATGCCAATGTTAATTTTGTAATGTTTAGGTTTCTCTTTTCTTTTGTAATGTGTAATTTGATGTACAATAAAGTATTATTATAAACAAATATAATACATAGTGAAATTATTTTGCAAAGTTATGTCTAACGTAGCTAAAAAACTGAGAATCACGCAAAATCTATCAAGCGTATTTTTCTGAAACCTCCACTTTTTAGGGTTGCTTACCAAAATGGTAAAAAGGAACCTTTATGGTGTGACTCATTCTGTCTGTCTGTCTGTCACAGCTGAATATCTCAAGAACTACTGATGCTATCAACTTGAAATTTAGAATAGTTTTAGATGGCGTTTGCCCAAATATTTTGCAAATAAGAAAGAAATAAAAAAGTCTTTATTTTTTTTTTGCAACTGTGACTGAAAGGTGGTCTTAAAAATCGGAAATGCGGCTACTAGGGCATGTGGGATGTTATATGAAAGAGCGCTGTTTGCAAATTCTCAAACATTTTTTCCTTTTTCTTTAGGCCGCATAATTTTCGATTATTGATGAAAAATGTAAAAAAATCTTTCGAAAAAAAAAATAACCGTCGTTAGAAAAATCTGAAATTATTCTATGTGATAGAAGCGTATGTAAAGATTACAGGAAAATAAAACTACGTCTCTTAATAGCACACTTTTTCAGAAATCAACAAAAATTACATTAATTCCTTTATCTGTCAAGAGATGGCGATGACCTAAGGGTCTCTGCACACAGCGGGCGCGGCGCGGCGGGACGGGACGCCGACGCGACGATGAGCAGTTGTAATGTACTAGATATTACGGACGACGCCACACAGAGCCGTCCGGCTCGACGCGACATGACGCGACGCTCTGTGTGGCGTCCTCCGTAATATCTAGTACATTACAACTGCTCAGCGTCGCGTCGGCGTCCCGTCCCGCCGCGCCGCGCCCGCTGTGTGCAGAGACCTTAAAACTGCAATATTCTACACCGCAGTGTTAAAATTCTCTCTCTTTTTCTGTTTTTTCTGTTTTTAATTTTTTTTCTGCTTTTCCTCACTGATGAAAATTTAAAAATATTTCACGTTTCACAACCAAAATGTCCTCCTTCCTACATATTAGCAGGTAGCAGGTTGCTTTGGGCATGCGGTCTCAATTCGAACACCATTTTATTTAGAAACGGTAATGATTAAACATGTGAAAAAATTATATATTGCTTTTGAGACCTTTCTGTAAGTACGACGGGTACTCGTTACATAATTGGACAAAGTTTGCTCGATAGAAAAAAAAATCGAAACACCCTTATTTTGTAGATTAAAACTCATTTTATTTCAATATTATACTACTTTATGTATTGAAAATCACATCAAAATAAACGTCTATGATGATGTAATGTCCGTTGGGTTTAACATTATTAATATCGTGAAACATATAATTTTCAACCCAAAATTAACCATAGCACGGCACAAATTACTCGCGCCCCGCTGCCACCTCAAGAACAAGAATGCACGCTTGAAGAACCTCGCCTTAAGCAATATTGTTCTGCTACGATCTCGTAGCCAACATCAGCTTCGCTACGCGTGTAGCATCCCGCCGACACGCTACGCTTTCGTAGCTGACAGTTTCTATACTACGCTGTCGTAGCAAACACGCTACGCTTTCGTAGCTGACAGATGCTATGCTACGCTCTCGTAGCAAACACCGGGTCTGCTACGCTTTTGTAGAAGACCGGCTACGCGCTACGGTTTTGTAGCAAACAGAGCGGCCGCGCTACGCTTTCGTAGCAAGCAGACTGCTTCATTTTCGTATAGTTGTCGCGCTTTAGCATGGCACTAGCGGTCATTGACCCCTCTACATTTTCTAACTGAAATAGAGTCCGTTAACGTCCTGAATCAATATCTATCGTGATTTTCTACATGCTCTAATAGCGAAAAACCATAAATAGTTCATTGTTTGGGTTCTTGCGAAGAGATATTAGGGAAGGGTAATGACTACTATTCCCATGCTCGATCGTCTACTAGTTCAGAAATAATTTTGATATTTTTTTTCCTTATAATCTTTTAAGTGTTGAATATTTACTGTAGAAATTGTCTCAGTAAAATTAAAATGCAGAAGAATTAATAAATGAATTATATTTTGGAAAATATCAATGGGAAAGTACATTTTAAAATTTCTTAATTTTTAAGATAATAGGTTATTCTTCATAATAATGAATGAAAAACCCTTGTAGCACTTTAGGTAGTTGTTTGTCTATGGTTGATCAATCATAGAGCTTATCCTCATCTGTCTCATACTGGGCATTAATAAGGCTGGTGACTGACTTCCTGTCAGTCATCTCTGGTTCCTTCAATATTTTCTGTTGTCTTTGGTGATGGAGGCTTGTCTCTGAGTTTTCGCTGTCCGGATCTATGGTCACCCGTTCTATTGTTACTTTTATGTTGTTCATTGCGAGCTTTGTTTTCTCTGTAAACAAAGATAAAAAAAATTTTTCTTTAAAAAAAACTACAAAAGAATATAATATATAAATTTTATATGATATGTTATATATGTTATAATTATGCTTGGATTCCATGAAGTTTGGCAAAGTTTTGCAGTCACATCCAAAATATATTCGTCACCATAAGAGGGTGTACACACGGCTCCATATCAAGCTATACTTTTCTAGTATAAGCTAATCTCTCATTGTGGGGAAATCCTATGCAATGCGAGATCACCTTATACTGGCAAATTATTATGTTGTGACTGCGAAGGAATTATGAAAAACGACTCAATAAGATACCTCGGTAAGTATGTCTAGAATTTTCACCCTAACCTAATTAAACCTTTTTATACTATCTAACCTAGTAGCATTTTTTGTTGGCATTTAGTTGGGCCACTTACAGAGGTAAGTGGCCCAACTAAATGCCAACAAAAATGCATGTATCGGTGGTATGCTCGGGATCGAATGTGATTGGACTTGCATAAATTCTAGAAAAATACGTTATAGAAAGTTTCATATTGAGACACGAAGCAACAAACTTCGATCTAAAGAAAAAGGGCCACATTTTTTTTTTTTTTTTTTACTATGGGTTTACTCTTGACTTTGGTCTAGGTCTGGGTGACAGAGACAAAGTCTACGATGGAGTGAGCTTACCCAGAAGAAGCCTGTTCACTCTCACTTTGAATAGATTAGGGTTGTATGCGTTCGGAAACACAGACGCAGGCAGAGAGTTCCACTGCTGTGCGCTTTATAAAAGACGTTTGAAAACACTTAGTGCGAGTTGGTGGAATATCAATTAGGTAGGGGTGGTAACTTGCAGTGCGTCTAGATTATTATTACATTCCTCTAGATCTTATTTTGTTGCTTCGTGTGTCAATATGAAATGTTATAAAAGGTATTAGAAAATTCTAGACACACTTACCGAGGTCGCTGATTGAGCCATTTTTCATAATTCCTTCTCAGTCACGAGATAATATTTTTTTAAAGGACCGTAGGACCGGAGTATGCCTTATGATTATGCTCTTAAGGGCTATTTTTGTTTGCGCATTACATGATAGAATCTGCACCCCACAGGGGGTGCCCTTAGCGTGCAGTCGCTTAGTTTATAAGTAGGTAATTTTATGCCCTGGCTGGAGGCTTTGAGTTTACTTAAGGGCCGTGCACGAAATCGACTGATTTTGATCAATTTTGTTCATTGTTTGTGAGAAAGGGAAAAATAATTGAAACAAAAATTATTTGTGATTTGAAAAGTCGTGTTCTTTGTTATGCATGTGGCTGAAAGGGATTTTTCAAATAAGTATTCACGGTAAATCACTAATATACGCAACAAGTTTTCCGAAAAATGACGCAAGACATTTTTCTACAAGAAACTACTTTTGATTTTGAACATTAAAAAATATCATCAACATCATTATAATTATGGTCTACTTGCATGTGGTGGAACCACTTTTATCAACTTCTATACAAAATATAGCAGAAAAATAATATTGAAAAAACCTTTTTTTTGTGTTAAACCCCGTCAGTAATATATTTTTTCCTATTATTTAGCAAATCATATCAAGAAATTTAAAAATCACATATTAGTCTTCAGCTATCCTTGAAATATAATCAAAATTTTATTTAATGATTATACAATATCTTCATTAAGTAAATCAACGGCGAAATAAACTATATTTTGGAGAGCACAAAAATGATGAAACTATTAAAAGCTGCTGTGACTGACACGAATGGTTTAGCACCATGAAAACTGTACTTTTATAGTTACACAGACTTAAGGTGTCTGCACACAGCGGGCGCGGCGCGGCGGGACGGGACGCCGACGCGACGCTGAGCAGTTGTAATGTACTAGATATTACGGACGACGCCACACAGAGCCGTCCGGCTCGACGCGACGTGACGCGACGCTCTGTGTGGCGTCGTCCGTAATATCTAGTACATTACAACTGCTCAGCGTCGCACAGTGGAACGAATGTATGGGAGCGGTTGGACGTAGACATGTCCGAAAAAAAAGAGTAAAATTATGCCAAACTAATGATGCCATCTTATTCGATTACTTAATGCCTTCATAACTTGTGGTGATGAATTTCTTCATAACTCCCATATTTCGGGAGTAATTTGAGAAAATGTGAAATTTTACTATGAAAATGAGTGTATCGAGCTCTCTCCCTCCTGATTCCGGGCTTGTTTCAAGTAGCGGTCTCTAATATCATAATGCTAATACTAAGAGCTATATTTAATACTAAGACACATAGTGCGCCAAATGTGCACTTTCTGGGATAAAGAGTGATGTTTATTTTATAACACAATTTTTTTATTTTTTGTTTATTTTGTTGATTAAAACCGTTTTTCTAAAGGTTTACCTTATTACAATAACATTTCTGAGCAGCCAATTAGAGAAGATATAAGCTAATTAGGATATATAATTAGGGACTTAAGGTTTACATATAAAACTGATGCACTAATGATTACTGATAAGAACATTGCTATTATTTAATTACTAAATGGCTCTTAATACACTAATTTAGCATGCATCATTTACTAATTATCACAATAACTAATTACCTTGCAATATTTAACAAAGGATACCTGGGATACCTGGATTTTATATAAATAGGTCACTATTAGTAACTTTAAAATCAGTGTTGATTTACACCTCGTTGTATCCAAGCTAATCTCGCAATGTATTTTCCAAATTTTAATACAAATCTTGATATTCACGTTGCTTTATGCGCACGCGCACATAAAGATTTACGCGACTTTAACTATTTGTTCAGTGTTTTAAAAGATAACAGTTGTGTTCAGTTATGTGAAAGTGCTGAAACAAGTTTAAAAGACTGGTGTCGTCGATTTTGCTACCGCATTTATGCAAAATGGACACAGTCTGGAAGAAGCACAGATAAGTTTCGGAAGAAACATGAGATTTGGCTACAGGCTGCAATTCAATGGCCGGAATTACAGAATGAAAATATGGAACCTTCTACAGAAAATATAAGTGACGTCATCGAGCCCATAATTTCTCCTGCTAAATCTGATGCTTCAACTTGTACACATCCTAGTCCTCGTAAATCTTTTGAGGACCTTAGTAACCGGCAAAAAAGAAGACGCACTGAAGATAGTCTTTCATGCAGCAGTAGCAGCGCTGAAATTATGTTTTCGGCCGAAAGGGCGCTTCAAAAGGCAGGACAAAGCGATACAGCTTATGTTATGAAATACTTGACGGAGAATCCAGAAGAGGCCTCAAAAATCAAAGCCTTCATTGAAGGTAAATCAATTCAGGTACGGGAAATATCCCCTTTGAAGGCATTGGCTCTTTATGTATCGATGAACTTATCGAAATGGCGCTATAACACTCTTCGGGATTTCAACACTCAAGAAGGAGCTCTTCAATACCCGAGTTACTACATGTTGGTTAAAGAAAAAATTAAGTGCTATCCGGCCAAAGAAGATCTCACAGTTACAGAGAGCTCTGCAAAAATCAAATTACAAGCCTTGATGGATTTAACCTCAAGAAGACTTATTAGGTCGTTAGAAACCCCTGTTGATCCCAATCAACAGCTCGTATTGACCAGCAAATGGGGTTTTGACGGATCATCTAGCCAAAGCATTTATCATCAAAGGACGAGTGAAGATGAGCAAATCGATCTTGCTAGTAATTTTATGATTAGTCTTGTACCACTGCGGCTCGTCTCAAAAGGTGTAACAATTTGGGAAAACGAGCGACCATCTTCCACTTCATTTTGCCGGCCAATATTGTTTAAGTTTATAAAGGAAACCAAAGAAAATGTGCAGAGAGAGATGGCTGAAATCGAAGCAGAGATTGAAGCCTTAACTCCATCCACCATCACTGATGGAATTAGTGTCAAACACCAACTGCTGTTGACAATGATTGATGGTAAAATTCATTCCATTATATCCAATACAGCAGCTTCAGTGTGTGACATATGCAAGGCTTGTCCTAAAGAAATGAATAATTTAGAGTTAATCAAAGAGAAACACGCAAACGAGGACATGTATAAATATAGCTTAAGCACCCTTCACGCTTGGATTCGCTCAATGGAATGCTTATTACACATTTCCTACAAATTAGACATAAAATCATGGCAAGTAAGGGGTGATATAGCAAAAAGGCAAGTTGATGACAGGAAGAAAAGAGTTCAAGAGGCTGTAAGAAGAGAAACGGGCTTACTTCTCGATGTTGTGAAACAAGGCAGTGGATCCACCAACAATGGCAACTCGGCAAGGAGATTTTTTGAAAACTACACTAAATCTGCTGAACTGACCGGAATAGATGCTATGCTTTTAAGAAAAATCTGTGTGATCTTGCAGTGTATTTCATCAGGAGAGAAGATCAACGTAACTAAATTCCGAGAGTTCTGCTTTGATACTGCTAAGCTTTACGTGGAGTTATACCCATGGTATTATATGCCTTCTTCACTTCATAAAATTTTAATGCATGGGCCAGACATAGTTCAGAACATGTCAATTGTGCCCATTGGTTTTCTATCCGAAGAGGCATCTGAGGCTAGAAATAAAGATTTTAGAAAATATAGAGAGGGGCATTCTCGAAAGCATAGCAGTATCTCATGCAATGAAGATATTATGCACAATCTTTTACTGTCTTCTGATCCACTTGTTACAAGTATCCGTCCAAAAGGAAATAAGTTTGTAAAAAAATCTTCTTTTAAGGAATTTTATGAGCTTACGGATTCTGAGAAAAGTGATATCGAATTTGTTAACATAAATGATTTAGCGGACATCGATTCTGAATTTGAATTAATTGATGATGATGATGATGACGAAGATAATTAAATGATGTTATTGTTTTAAAATGTGTAACTTAGTAAATTAGAGCTTACATCTTAATTATTTATTGTACTTTTAATGAAACTAGGTAATTTATTATCAACTTACTTAAAAGTCATACTCTCATCAGTTCTTGTGAATATTTTTGTTAATATATATTTCTGTATATATATAATATATTTATAGACCTCTTAATAAGTCTGTCTGCGGTTTAAAGTAAATACAAATGGGGAAAAAACGTTTTTTTTTTTAAATTTTCATTTCCTTTTATCCCAGAAAGTGCACATTTGGCGCACTATGTGTCTTAGTATTAAATATAGCTCTTAGTAATAGCATTACGATATTAGAGACCGCTACTTGAAACAAGCCCGGAATCAGGAGGGAGAGAGCTCGATACACTCATTTTCATAGTAAAATTTCACATTTTCTCAAATTACTCCCGAAATATGGGAGTTATGAAGAAATTCATCACCACAATTTATGAAGGCATTAAGTAATCGAATAAGATGGCATCATTAGTTTGTCATAATTTTACTCTTATTTTTCGGACATGTCTACGTCCAACCGCTCCCATACATTCGTTCCACTGTGCGTCGTGTCGGCATCCCGTCCCGCCGCGCCGCGCCCGCTGTGTGCAGAGACCTTAAAAGTTTCGATTATTTTAAGTTTTCTCACAATTAGATAAGAAATTGACAAAAGAGAGTTTTTTTCGTGCACGGAGCCTTAAAGCAGCCACAGGAAACTCTGGTTAAGTAGTTACGAGCTCTCAAGGTCAAATAAGAGATGCCAATTT
The DNA here is from genome assembly GCA_947523025.1 of Dryobota labecula. Lineage (NCBI taxonomy): Eukaryota > Metazoa > Arthropoda > Insecta > Lepidoptera > Noctuidae > Dryobota > Dryobota labecula. The sequence continues at coordinate 6,817,041 of OX383312.1, read as the reverse complement.
AAAAAAAAAATTGCGCTGTTGGTTCGTGGACCATCTTTACATACCACGACCCCTCCGTAATTTTAAGATTAGATTAGGTTATAGGTATCGGGAAACAGGCTCAAGCAAAATATCAGTCAACGTACCTGGCAAACAGTTGGTAGGACATGGGCATATAGTGGACACATCAGGGCTAGTGATGCGAATGTTGGCGAACGAATGTTTCATTACGATCTTTTCCTTGTCACAGCCGCATTTTCCACACGAACCCTTGCGTCTTACCACCTCTTTTGTAGAGTATATCCCTGAAAAGGATTTAAAGTCTGTTCCAAAAGTGTATGATGAAAATGTAAACAAATGAATAGGAAGCAGAGTATATCCCTGGAAAGGATTTAAAATCTGTTCCAAAAGTGTATGATGAAAATGTAAACAAATGGATAGGAAATCTGTGGATGCCAATTTGTAGTTCCACTTTCAACTTAAGGGGGAACCGCTAAGGTAGCCTCGATTTTTTTTTTTTTTTTTACGATTTTTGCAATTTGAAGCTCATTGTCTGGGTGTATACTGTAACAAATATGTATTTACAAAATCCTAATCATTTGAATCAGTAATACGACTCCTTAAAAGTCACGATTTCATGAAATAGTTATTCAACAGGATTGTATGAACTAAGAGAGTTGTATTGATGATTTTTATGACTGTAATCCATGTCCATAATTTAGAACAATGAGTTACCTTGTTCTCCTTTAGAAAAAACTAGAGGAATATCGACGCCTCCTGCTCCTACAATGTTCCTTCTCTTCTTGCCTGGCAGCCCTTCCCTTTCTGTTCTCTTCTTGCCCGGCAGACCTAACCCTTCTGTTCTTTTCTTGCCCGGCAACTCTTCCCCATCTGTCCTCTTCTTATTCGGCATCCCTGGCGTGATAGAGGCGAAAGCCTTCTTAATAGAAGCGCCTATGCTCTTTCTCTCTCCCTCAGGTGGTGATAGAAGAGAACAGATGCATTCATCAACAGGGCCTGTCCCTTCTTGCATCTTTCTCGCCGACTCTTCATCGAGTTTCTTAGCTGCAGTATAATTCATTGTGTCCCTTTTTCGTTCATTGATTCAAGTTGTTTTGAATTTGTTGCGTGGTTTTCACTGTAGGAGTTAATGTAGTTGAAATTATTATTGAATAATTAGGTCATCATTTCAGCCGAAAGACATCCACTGCTGGACATAGGCCTCCCCCAAGCACCGCCACCTGTGCTTCCCGCATCCAGCGGATTCCTCCAGCTTTCATAAGGCCATCGGTCCACCTTGTGAGACGCCTCCCAACGCTACGTCATCCGGTACGCGGTCGCCACTCCAGAACCTTTCGGCCTCAACGGCCATCTGTTCTGAGCGCAATGTGCCCTGCCCATTGCCACTTAAGTTTGGCAATTCTTCGAGCTATGTCGGTTACCTTGGTTCTCCTGCGGAGCTCTTCATTTCTGATTCGATCACGTAGGGAAACTCCAAGCATAGCCCTCTCCATTGCCCTTTGAATATTAAGTATGTTTTTATTATTATTATTATCTCCTCTTAAACAGAGCACCTGCCCTCTTATCTCTCCACCACTCTTAGTTAATTGGTAGAGAATGCCTAAGGCATTAAAACCGCCTTTGTACCTTCAGGCCTGCGCAGACGAGGGACTTTTGTCCGCAGAGGACAAACATCCCTGAATCGTAAATAAAATGTCCGCCGAGAACTTGCCACGGACTCAACGTGCACGATGTGAGATCATTTGTTGCTCGGAAAGGAGATTGTTAGATTCTGCATCCATACATCGTTCGCCCCAGAACCAACAGCAAAGGAAAATTACTTTGCGTGTTCTAAACTACAAGTATATGCCCATGAAGGCAAAGTTTAATGAAGGAGAAGATGAAGATTTTGAGGTTATACTTATTTAGTAAGAAACAATCCTTTCAATACTTCGAAATACTTGCTAATAAATGCATGACACTGTTATTTCTATTGCCTGTATGTGGTTAGTTGAGTTAAGAGAATCAGAAAAACATTTAAGTACTTACCTAAGTACCTATTAGGAATTTGGTAAATCTTCTAGCTTTTGTATTAAAATAGGTAGGTACGTAAATAAGTACTAATTAATTTAACTTCAATGCAAACGACTTTATCCTAATGTTTTTTTGATTTAATTTATTTATACTTAGGTAGGAATTCATATTACCTCATGTATGGTAGTCATGTTATTGAAAGAATGGACATCACTATTTGTCATGTCTAATCTAATTGTCAAAGATGGCGGCATATTTTATGTGATGTCGATAGTCACTCTTTTAATTGTTCATTATGGAACGCAGAATGTCCGTTTCATACAGATATTCGCAATTAGTGTAGGTAATAAAATATATTTAAAATTATTATGTAGGTCTGATGTTTGTTGGTCCTGGGGCCATTTCCGACGATGTCCTTTAGTGAAGCGCACGCTATGGAAGCAAAACAGCAAAAGCTCAACGCGGGCTAAAGTTCGCTGTGTGCATTGCTGCGCCTAGTCAAGTTAGTTCTATATTTTTCGAGGACTCCCCCTGAGTTTTGTCTAGTCCGGTCTCTCGATGTCCTCGGTTGTTCGGGGGTTTTTGTCTTTTTGTACGCGGTACTTTTAATTCATTGCGTGCGTTATTCAATACCTACAGTTGTAAGGGATCTATTTTGAAGGAGGAAAAAGTACGCTGGCCTACTAGGCAGGACATAATAGATCCAGTGTCGGATTAACTACGTAGCAAGAGTAGCAAATGCTGCGGGCCCCGCGCAAAAGGGGGCCCCGCGTATCCAAACCCGGAGATTGTTTTGTTTTATCTAAACAATAATAATTATGCCGCGATGGAAGAAAAACTGACAATTTAGGTATGTCCAACTTTAACCTCGAATAACTTTTGAACAAAATAAACTTATCGAAAAAATATAAGAGACCTGTTTTATAGAACGTTCAATTTGCTATAAAAACATGTATTACGCTAGGTGGTAAAGTGCTTGTCAGACCAGATATAAAATTCCAAAGTTTAAAACAAATTGTCGGGGCAATTTCATCTCTGGCTTTTTGTACTTGTCAGAACCCAACAGTGCCTTAAAACCCAACAAAACTGTAACCTATAGATGTCAAATAAACGTGTCTTGATTTTGTTTTTACCACTTTATACACTTTATACTTGAGAACCCATAGCAGATCAAGGGCCCCTCGATAGAATTTGCTACGGGCCCCGCGCTTGCTTAATCCGACACTGAATAGATCTGTAATTTACCTAACATCTGTCTGTATCATGGACTTATTTATACTAGGTCCATGGTCTGTATAACATATGCCCACAATAAAAAGATTTGATTTGAATTGATTTTTTCCCTTACTGCGGTTTAGTTCGAAATAGGTAGATACTAACATTATGATATTTTTTTTTTTATAATTAATTTAAATTCATCGTGATAGTCCTTTTATTTGAAATGAAGCTTGTGTATCGAAGTGTCCGCGATGATCATTCTATACTGATTCTCTGCTTTTGAGTTCCTTACCATGTTTGTTACCTGCAATAAAAATATGCATTAGAATGACTCATCAAGTGCTTAGGCTTTCCCAAACAATATGTCGGCATGCAGCTGAATACCAGTAAAGGTCTCTGCATACAGCCGGCGTGGCGTGGCGGGGCGACGACGCTGCGCTGGCGCGGCGGCATCGTTCACACTGCGGGCGCGATCACGTCCGCCGCGCCAATTCACGCCGACCGTGTCGCGATGCGATTCATTCATCAAAAAGATGTTTAGCGATTCAGACGTGGAATCGCTCTTGCTCTTATTTGCGCTAGCTAAGAAAAAACAACGTGAACGGAAATCGGTACATGAAATACCACCCCGTCGCTTCTGACTTGTATTCCCGCTCGGCGCAGACGTCATCATCATCATTTCAGCCGAAAGACGTCCACTGCTGGACATAGGCCTCCCCCAAGCACCGCCACTTCGACCGGTTCTGTGCTTCCCGCATCCAGCGGATTCCTGCGGCTTTCATAAGGTCATCGGTCCAACTTGTGGAAGGCCTTCCAACGCTACGTCTACCAGTACGCGGTCGCCACTCCAAAACCTTTCGGCCCCAACAAGACAACGTCACAAACACGTTTTGGACAAGACAAAGGTCATGTCAAATGCCCATGTAACACCCACTCTCATGAATATCGGAGACGCTACACTCGAAGTTGTGGACGAGTATGTTTATCTAGGACAAACTATCCGGTTAGGTAGGTCCAACTTCGAGAAAGAGGTCAATCGTCGAATCCGACTCGGCTGGGCAGCGTTCGGGAAGCTATGCAATATCTTCTCGTCCCACATACCGCAGTGTCTCAAGACGAAAGTCTTTGACCAGTGTGTGTTGCCAGTGATGACATATGGCAATGAAACGTGGTCGCTCACAATGGGCCTTATTAGAAGGCTAAAGACTCATGAATAACAATAAAGAATTTAAAAAATACCAATGTTTACGTAAGCATAGGAGGAGCTTTGCTTACTTTTGCTGACAAAAGTGGGGGTTCAAAATTACTTAAATTCTGCTTAAGTAATCCTTGAATGGCCCCTTTGATCTCCACAAACCACCCAAAACTGGTGGTCAGACTTTCAGGTTTCTGACGACCCGTAACGACTGTCCAAGATCTACGAATGACACCCGGAACCAACAGCTTTAGGGTCGATTTACATCTGACGGAAGATACGTCGCGTATTATCGGTCGCGTAACGCCAGAACAGACAATTATATGAGAAAAGCATTCAACCTTTCACACTTAACCGATGATGCGTTAGTGCGTCGACCGTACTAATGAAGTTACGCCTGACGCATCTTCCGTCAGATTTGAACCGACCCTAACGTACTTTACAAGGGTTTTTTTTTATTGCTATGGCTTCCTTGAGAGGTTGAGACTCTTTAACCGGTCTTTCCTGTCGTTGCCTTAAGCTCCTAACGAAACTTAAAGCCTCCAGCCAGGGCGTAAAAACTTATAAACTAAACGACTGCGCGCTAAGGGCACCCCCTGTGGGGTACGAATCTCGGCTTAGGGCAGAGTCGGAGGGAGGATGGCAAGGGACCGACGGTGGCTGGATAAAATCAGGGTTATGATTATTATCTGGGGAATTTAAAGCTACAGGCTCAGCTATAGCGCTTCGCTTACGAGCAAGGGTCGGGGAGGAACTTTACAAGAGACCGAGGAGTCTCCTTATGTAATAAATGGTCACCCATATATGGATTCTGTGTACGGATAGACCTCGGCAAGCGCCACACTTTGATCGACCAATGCGGCTGTTATTACTTAGCGAGCCCTAAAAATTACATGCATGCATTCATCATCATCCCACTTCGACCGGTTCTGTGCTTTCCGTATTCCTGCATTTCAGCGGATTTCTGAGGCCTTCACAAGGTCATCGGTCCACCTTGTGAGAGGCCTTCCAACGCTGCGTCTTCTGGTACGCGGTCGCCACTCCAGAACATTTCGGCCCCATCGGCCATCTGTTCTGCGAGCAATGTGCCCTGCCCACTGCCACTTAAGTTTGGCACTTCTTTGGGATATGTCAGTTAAATTGGTTTTCCTACGGATCTCTTCGTTTCTGATTCGATCACGTAGGGAAACTCCAAGCATAGCCCTCTCCATTGCCCTTTGCGTGCATTATAAACAATGATATTATAAAGGAAAGACACGCTACACCGCCGCGACACGCCGCGCCCGCTGTGTGCAGAGACCTTTAAGGTCTCTGCACACAGCGGGCGCGGCGTGGCGGGACGGGACGCCGACGCGACGCTGAGCAGTTGTAATGTACTAGATATTACGGACGACGCCACACAGAGCGTCGCGTCGCGTCACGTCGTGCCGGACGGCTCAGTGTGGCGTCGTCCGTAATATCTAGTACATTACAAGTGCTCAGCGTCGCGTCGGCGTCCCGTCCCGCCGCACCGCGCCCGCTGTGTGCAGAGACCTTTATACTGACGGCGTTCAGATATTGTTGCGTTGTTATTACAAATTATGGTATGAAATTCCTTCACTATTATTTATCTTGGAACCATAGTTTTTACACTTTCTTAACACACAATTTGGCATTTCAGATATATTATTGTCACGCCACGAACACGCTTCATTTCACTCGCTGCTTAAAGCCGACTAAATCAAATTACAACTATTGTCTGAATTTGTCTGCCATAATTTGCGCGCGCTAGTGCGATATATCTACCTCTTCATTTATTTATAATCATTGATTATAAATGATGAACCTTGAATTTGCACCCTGGACAGTCAGCCTATATAGACTGGCTAGTATTTCGATATGAAATATTCTCATAAACGTTTGGCCTACAAGTAAGAAGATAAGAAAAACATCTAAATTACCTTTAAGACGTTAAAAATTTAGTTGGAAAACATCACTTAAAAATATTATACTGAATCATTTGGTTATTTTTGTTATTGCATGTTTTTGTGGTTTTTCAGAATGAAATTCTGATGTTTAACGAGATGATTGTGACAGCTATCTGTCAAAATTTTATCAACATGAATAAGTTTTGATAAAAAAGTACTTAGGTATCTTTAACAATGGAATAAGTAATATATTGTAAAACTGGGATCTTTATGATGTTGACGTACCTATTTTAAGTAAATAAACAGGTATGTTTACAACGAAAAGTCGGTCTTTCGGAGGTGCCATATTTCATCAGCTACAGTCCCATATGAAAACAGAGACGAGGAAAAAAAAATATCATCCCCACTTTGCGTGCAAGGAAGTCCTTCCTTGCTACACATTTTTTTTTTTAAGATTTTATTTGACTGCTTTGTCGGCGTGAGGTCCATGGATCGAAACCACGCTCTGCTACCACTGTTAGAGGAAATTATGGCATTTGACTTATTAATAAACAAAGATTCAGAGTAACAAACGTCTATTTAATTTACATGAGAAATTTACAGTACCAAGATCTTTGACACACACGTAAAAGAACTTATTATTTAAAAAAAATTAGCATAGACAAACTTGGGGCGGCATTATGGTCATCCAACAATAAATTAATAATTATGTATATCCATGCCAAATTACAGCTTTCTAGTACTAAGAGTCTCTGAGCTAAACCGCGGACAGACAGGCAGACAGACGGACATGTCGAAACTAGGGCATGCAACCCGGAATTCCGGAGTTTGGTAATTCCGGAAATCCGTAAAAAAAAAACTGATATTTCAATTCCGGAATTGAGAGGAGTAGATAATATCGGAATTCCGATATTCATAATTTTTTGATATTTTGATTGTTATTTTATCTAAACGCAACCAAACTAGTCTAGTCTGTGGAACTTTCCACAAGCCGCTAGACGGCCAATGTTTAATTAGAGTAATACTAGCTTTTGCCCGCGGCTTCGCCCGCGTGGATGTCGGTTAGCGCATAAAAAAGTACCCTATGTCCTTCTCCATATCCCAGGCTATACCATAACTTAATATTTATTTTAAAGTGATTCACTATGTGAATAGAAACCGAAACAAATGATTTAATATAATAAAAGTACTTATGTAAAACCAAAATACGAAATTTCATTCAAATTCTTAAAGCAATAAATTGTACCAAATTACAACACGAAATAAAAGTGCGACACTAATATTCATTTTAAAATAATTCACGGAAGTAACAACAATGTGAAAACAAAACGAATTAACCTCCAAAATGTCGCATGATACACCGTTTGTGCTGAGATAACGCTGAGATAAATGTCTAATGAACACCATTGGTGCATATATTTTATAAGGGTCACGTTCGCAATTAAACGAAATATTTGACATTTATTTTGTACTTGCAACACATTCTGGCTGTAGAATTCGATTAATTGACTAATACTTAACCGGTATTAATACATTTTAGTGGGAACACCACTAAAGGAACAAAAAAAAAAAAAACGTCTATATGGTCGTGTGGCGGTGTGGCACAGACTACTTAGAGATACTACGTAGAGTATACGGTTGAAATTTTTTGTTCTAAGTTTGCGTGCCGTGCGGTGTGGCGTGACGCATAATGTAAACAAACATTCACGAAGGATATACGTGCGTAAAGTAATGGATTCAATGAGAAAACAGTTTTATCATAGAAGGATCCTATACAGAATTAGTAAGAAATAAGTGTAGATTTCATATTGAGTGTTAGTTTATCGAAAAGTGATAAATATGTCAGTGAAAAAGTAACTAAAGTTTTGGAATGCACAAATTTTGATCATAAGGCCGCCGTGTTTAGTTATGTTTTTTATGATAAATATTCTTGTATACTGTTTGAAATACACATAAGTAGCTAGCTTATTTGTCTACGAACATAATTTGGCTAATAGCTACTGATATTATAGCGTACTGTTATCGTAATCGTATTTCCAAGAGTAAAATTCGGCAAACAAATACCTACAAAAAGACAATAAAATGGATATAGTATGTTATCCTTAACAGATAGACATATGCCATCGCGGACTTTTCTGAAGATCTTTATAAGATACACAATTCCACCATACATTGTTTTGTTATATCTCAAAGGGTTTAGACAGCGTTTTCGTTTAAAGCTCCCAGACGGCTTTTTTTTTCCGACACCTCCAACAAATATCGTTATTTTATACAAAAATGTATACAAAAACTTAACAAATTATATACTAAAACCTTTCTCGAGAACCACGCTATCCATTGGTGAAAACAGCATGAGAATCGGTGCAGTAGTTTTTGAGTTTATCGCGTACAGACAGACAGACAGACAGACAGACGCGGCGGAGGACTTTGTTTTATAATAAAAAATATGTAGTGATAGTGATGGAGAAGAGAAAGATGTTTAATTTGTTACTAAAAATGATTAAAAGACTGATATATTTATAAATCTTGTTTGATTTGAAACAAACTTTAAAAGTTACTAGTTCCGGAATTCCGGAATCAGATCTCCAGTATTGGAACTCAGCTCCGGAATTGAGAACCTTCCGATATTGCATACCCTAGTCGAAACTATAAAGGTTCCTTGTTGACTACGGAAATCTAAATTCAAAGAAAAGTGAAGCTTCTGATATCGGCTTAATTACCAATGAATATAACCTTACACCTACTGAAGCTAAAACTGTAGGTACTTAAACTTGATTGCAGTACTAATAGTGCAAGTAAAGTGCTAAAGACTATTTAGCGAATATTAAGTTAATGTAGAAATGCTGTACCCCATCTAAGTCGCCATGAAGCTCTTAGCGTTATAGGAAAATTGATTATTTTATGATATTGATGTTGAAATTGACGGTACTAACACTTCACCGCTAGTGATTGAGAACATAGGCAGTATTATCTGTGTATTATGTAAAAATATACACATGTGACGAGTGTATTGCCATAAACGAGGCACAATTTTTTTATATCTCTTTCCTCAGAGCACGGATCGCTGCTACAGGCAGCACCGTGAACACTTTCCATACAAACCAAGCTTGTCACCGTTTTGCAGTACGACACTAATGACGGCCTTCAATGGCGATAACGTGCGTTAAAACACACTTTCGGTGCCAAGAGTTTTATTAGTCCTGCCAACTCTAGACAATGGTGCCGATTCCCATACTTGTTCACAAACTAAACTAAATTTAAGTTCAATGCATCTTTTTCTTTCTATTTCATTATGAAAAGGACAGAAGATAAATTTTAGTTTAGTCCTGGCAAATTAATCAGCGCTTGACGTAAATTGACGTAATTGTTAGGCAAGTTTTTAATCACGTCTAAACTTGTATGAAGTAGTGACAGGTACCGATTAATTTGACAGGACTAACCTAAAATTTATCTTCTGTCCTTTTCTTAATGAAATATAGAAAGAAAAAGATGCACTGAACTTACCCGGGTAGCATTTTTATTATTATTATGTAGTCCGTTTACGGTACTGCTCGACATAAGAGACGTCATGTCTTGACGTCGGGGGGTCCCATCAGATGACGTCAATTTGTCACAGCCTCAAGACATGACGCTAAATTGACGTCACTAGGACGTTCCGTTGAGTACCAGACGTTAAAATGACGTTATTGTGACGTACATAATCGACGAATAAACTACGGACCCTAAAATGACCTTGGAATGACGTCATTATTTTGCCGCAGACGTCATTTTGCTACCTGGGCAATTTAGTTTAGTTTGTGAACAAGGGAATTGGCACCACTGTCGACGCGGTGATCGCGAGCTCTGTGTCTCTGCCCGACGTAGACAGAGAATACTATTCTCTGTCTATGCTGCCCAACCTAGGACCTCACGTTCATATAGATGACAGTTCTATTCACCTAAGTTTTCATATAGAGGTTATTAGCCCGGCCATACACGGACTGCTCGAGCAGTAAGTCAGTGATCAAAATACACGGACCGCTCATGCAGTCTACGTCAACTGCTTGAAGCTGCCATTGAGCGGTTGAAACCGACTGCTGCAGTAGACGGTTTCAACTGCTCGGCAAGTCACAATTTCGATGAGTAGCAAAACAAGAAGCTAGCGAGCGGGAGGAGCACGCGACGTGGAATGAGAAGCGCGGGCGGAGAATAGCGGAGGTAACGCGCGAAAGCAGTCGACAGCTCGAGCGGTCAGTGTATACCTACGGTGAAGCAGTCGCTGTTTGACCGCACGATGAAATTTCTCCGTGCTGCTGACCACCCGGAACAGTCGCAACTGCTCGTGCGGTTCCGTGTATGTAAGTTATTAGAAGACTGTTGTTCATTAGGCAGTCGCAACTTGAAGCAGTCGATCCTGACTGCTACAAGCTGCCCGTGTATGGCTAGCCCGGCTAGCCTTACAGAATGGATGACAGATTACTTCACCTAGTATTCACCGTGAGGTTATTACAGTAAAAACCAGCTGTTTCTGCCAGTAAGCAGCGTTGCTGCGTTCTGGTTTGAAGGTATGTGCGTCGGTGTAATTACAACTCAGCTTTGTCTCTGGGGTGGCAAGGCACTTACGATGTATGTGGTGTTGTAGATGTCCATAGATGGGGCGGTGACCACTTACCATTCAAAGAAATAAAAAGTATTTATTGGGACTCGCACAGGCAGATCACAAATTAATTCCCCAGATAATATATCCAGATTTGATCCAGCCTGTCCCACCATGCTGTCGTCTCCCTAGCGACGCCCTACACCGAGGTTCGTACCCGACATGGGGTGCCTTAAGCGTGCAGTCGCTTAGTTTATAAGTTTTATGCCCTGGTCCAGCCAGGGCATAAAACTTGAATTCGTTTAAGGCAGCCAGGAAAGCCCGGTTAAGTAGTTACGACCTATCAAGGTCAACTACGAAATTCCATTTAAAAAAACAGAAGATCATAAATTAAACTAAAGATACTCATAGAAACACGGTGCCGAAACGTGGACACTGACAGTCGGGCTGGTTCACAAATTTAAAGTCGCTCAGCGTGCTATGGGGCGCGCTATGCTCGGAGTTTCTTTGAAGGATAAAATCAGGAATGAAATTATCCGGAAGAGAAACGGAGTTATCCACATGGCTTGCAGAGTAAGCAAGCTGAAATGGCAGTGGGCTGGCCATGTCTGTCGAAGGACCGATGGCCGGTGGAGCAGACGAGTCCTGGAGTGGAGACCGCGTATCGGCAAGCGTAGTGTGGGGCGCCCCCCAGCTAGATGGACCGATGACCTCAAAAAGGTGGCTGGGACAGATTGGCTGGACAGGCGGACGACAGGGTGATGTGGCGCAGTATGGGAGAGGCCTATGTTCAGCAGTGGACTGCGATAGGCTGAGTTGATTGATTGACTCATAGAATCATAAAAAAAAAAACAAATAAAAGTAAAATTAAAACAAAGTCCTATACTAGGCCAAAAGGACCTATCTCAGCATGATACTGCGACATTTAAAAATAAGTGTCGCATTTGGTAGGTCGAAAGTTTCTTTACTAAGGCCCGTATTACAGAACCTTACTCAAGACTCAAGCATTTATTTTTATTATTTTTATTTTACTATGGGTTTGCTCTTGACTTTGGTCTAGGTCTGGGTGACAGAGACAAAGTCTACGATGGAGTGAGCTTACCCAGAAGAAGCCTGTTCACTCTCACTTTGAATAGATTAGGGTTGTATGCGTTCGGAAACACAGACGCAGGCAGAGAGTTCCACTCCTGTGCTGTGTGCATTATTACTTATAACTAGTTTCAACGCAAGTAATGCTTGAATATTGAGTGACGTTCTGTAATACAGGCCGAAGAATCTGCAACCACCTAGCCTTATACTACATTGGGATCAGCTTGGCTTCCAGTCTAACACTATACCCTAGTAGCATTTTCCGTTGGCATTCAGTTGAACCATCTTCAGAGGTATGTGGCCCAACCAAACGCCAACAAAAATGCTACTAGGGTATATAATATTTAATATTTTGTGGTGTATTGAATGAGATACATTTATTTATTAAGTTATATTCATTTATATTAGAAAAATGTGACATGAGTTAGACCGGACCTTTTACATGAGAGCGGGACGTGCTCAAGAGACATAGAGATGATGCGTTGTCTATGACCGGAAATTCCTAGAGATGTCCCAGACAGAATACAGATAAAATATAATTGGTTTGTGCTAACAGTTATACATGGAGCGACTGCCTATCTAACCTCCACAATAAGCATTAACTTTTTTTAAATATGATAAAGGAGGACAGTAAAATAAAAACAAGTAATTACAAGAAAACTTTATTTATTGATTCTTATTAATACACAAAATAATATATTACATACAATATAAAAATAAATAATAATATTATTAAATAACCCAATCGACACGCCAGTATTTTTTTATTTTGATATTTCGTTAAGAATTGAGAATTCACTAACAATTTGCTTTAAAAAGGCAAATATTCAAAGAAGTAGAGATTTCAAAAACTAAGGGCTTTATTACAAAGCGGGGCGAGTGCGCAGCGAGCTTGCCGCGGGTGGGCAGCGAGTTAACGGTGTACGATCCGCGTTTTGTAGGTTCAGTGCCATTCATAAAATAGCGTTGGCAGCGCCGTTCGCCGCGAGCTCGCTGCGCACCCGCGGCGTCTTCGCGGTGTGTTCGCCGCGCACACGTTGCGAACTCGCGGTGAGCTCGCTGCGTACTCGCCCCGCTTTCCTCTCGCTCGCAACTCGCTAGTGTGATAAAGCCCAAACAACTTATATAACATCACGACTGTGTTCCACGAATGGTTAGGCAGAGGTGTTCCTATAATACACCCACATTTCGCTATACTCCATTTGAAATAAGAGTAGACATTTAAATAAACCATTTTTACAGTCCGTTCAACCGATTTTGACTTCTAATGCGTTGGTGGCATAACAAATGGCAACTGCAGTAAACAGTTGGTATTGTAACCACCTTTTTGCTTTTAATACCATCCTTATGCCTACGGAATAGAAGTCAAAATCGATTGAACGAACTGTAAAAAGGATTTTTGAATGTCTAATCCACAGATATAGATAGACCTAGATCGATCTGTATGAAAACCAAGCGTGCCATTTTTTGACTACCTACTATGACGTCACAAGCACTATTTAGTGATGGGAAAGTTCATATACTGTACGAATACTATTTATTAAGTAATTGTGTACATGAAAGAATTATTAAGAACCGTTTAAATATATTAATTAATCGATTTTGTTTGTGACAGAGTAACAAGACAGTAGTAACTTACGATTATTGTACGTAAGCTGGGCACGCGAAGTAGTTGCTCTTGCGTTATCTAGGTCTATCTACAGGGTGTAATGGACAGCCCTCTGCAAACTAACAGGGTGCATTCTGTTCCTTATTTTGAATCATATTCCACTGCAAATTGGCTCAGGAAAATTTTCATTTTCTTTATCGTTTGTTCTGTTTCGATTCCTTTATTTTAATGTAAAATTACATTTTCTGTACGAAGCACTTCATTTATGTAAATAAAACAACTAAAATAAAAAAAACCAGCAATGGATGTTGAAATACTCTAACAAACGACGCGCAAAATCAGCTGTTCACATTCTGCCTAGCTACAGAGTTCATCGAACTCATTCGCCGCGCTGCCGTTCGCTACCTGCGTTTTGCCACGGTAACGATACATTGCGCGCGAGGTAATAAAACCAATCAGGTTTATTGGATTCCCATAATGTTCCTGAAATAATTTCATGTACCGGTCTTCTTAGTATGATATACTGAGTTCACCCCATCAGTCGTCGGAGGCGTGTCCCTTAGACCCTGTATATCTGTAGTCTAATCTTATTTCAAATGGTGTATAGTTATGTTTAAGTCGCATGTAATGGGGGCGAGTCTATTCCCATCAACCGAGCAAATAATTATTCAAAATCCGGACTGCTACTCAGAAATTGTTCATAACACTACCCGGCTTGGGGATCGAACTCAGGACTCCAAACTTGGGAGTTGCGCTTGCGACCACTAGCCCAACGAGGCAGTCTTCTACATAATAAAAAAAAAAACTTAATAGTACCATCCCTAAATAATTTACTAATGTATATGGCAACATTACCAGAATAAAATATACAACCGTTTTGTTAAGGTGAAAGCATTGGGGTAGCTCGCGTAATAGGGATGTGTCCTGGGTAAAATAAAATTAAAATTGTTTAGTCCGTCAATCAGATAATAAAAAAATATTAGACACGTATTTTTTGCTTTATCATATTAATAAAGAATGACTTAGATATAACACATTAAACTTGGGGAGTGGGGGCTCGTTACGTCACAGCTCAGTATAAAATCTAGTGAGAATTGACGTCATGCCACATTTGAACTCAATGTATCGCCGTAATGTTTTGATTACGTAAAAAAAGAAAAAATACGTGTCCAATATTTTTTTATAATCTACATGGCGGACAAAACTTTTTTTTTTGTCATCATCCCTATTCCAATATTCTCAGGTTTTTTGCAATATGCAGGTCAGTATAAAGTTGTATGGTAATCTAAATATGATTCGCGGCCGTATTATATATTTATTTGCAGAATTATAATCATAAAAATCATCAATACGACTCTCTAAGTTCATGTAATCCTATTGAATGACTATTTCATGAAATCATGACTTTTAGGATTATACTAACTTAAAGTCAAAGTCTAAGTCGTATTACTGATTTTAATGATTATAAATTCTGTAAATACATATTTGTTTCGGTAGCGAATCATACTTTTATTAACATACACCCAGACAATGAGCTGCAAATTGCAAAAAATTGAATTTCGCGGGCTACCTTACAGTTTCCCTCTTAAATATGTGATTTTTTTATTATGATAATCACAGTCGAAGTTTCGTTAACATTTTCGAGTTCTTAATCTAAACGTTTTTGATTCGATTCGGTGTCAAATCAATTAAGAACTACGTATAAAGGCGGAGACTGACTTGCAACGTTCGTTTGTAATGTATCGAGTTTTTGTAACGCGTTACAGTAGTCAGTGCAGCGAGCCAAGCCGTTCGATGCGGGCGGAGATTTGCATTGAAAGAGTCTCCACTAATGAAGATAATTAATTATACATGACCTAGATGACCCGGTGAACTCACCACTCCCGACCACGTTAAGTTTTGGGACGAAGTTCCTTATCGCACGTTACTACCATTACTCCCTACCAGTGGAGCTAGGCGTGGGCGAAGTGGGCCATCGCCCACGGCCTCGCACTTAAAGGAGCCTCGCGAGGCCTCTTTAAATGCGATGCCACCAGACTAAAATCCCCGTTTATTTTTAAATTAAATAAAAACCTAAAAAATATTGGCTACACTCGTCACTTTCTTGAACCTAAAATAACAATTTAGCTGCAAAAATTAATTACAAATCCTTACTAGAGGACTTCTGTAAAGCAAAAAGCCGAAGCTCATTACTTTTGTAAAAAAAAAAATGATCACTTAAGTTACAAAATAAAACCTTTTTTCAAACCTATATGGTTTTCAATATTCTCCCACCGCGCAATGTTTTTTCACTATCATAAGTAGGTATGTCGTGTCAAAGCATGTTTAGTAAGATAGATTTATTGGGTAGATCTTGGGAACGAAAGAAAAGGGGCCTCGCTGATGCGACTTTGCCCACGTCAATATTAGTCCACGCTACGCCACTGCTCCCTCCAATTTTTTTTTTTTTTTTTAAACGTTGTCCCACACTAGGAATTTCTGTTTACAAACATTTAAACTCACATACACAAACAGCCGAATTGATGGCCGCCTCACGAAACAGGTTCTACGACTAACTAAACAACAGCTGCCTACAGTTACAGCAGCTATAACTGACCACGGGTCATTTAATAAACACCTCTTTGTCATAGGAGTAACAGACAGTCCCCTGTGCAGGGCCTGCATGCAGGACGACGAGACATCAGCTCATGTGCTGCTAAACTGCCCGGTGGTCGCCACATACAGGGCAACGTACTTCGGTAACCCAGGTACCCTACGTGAGATTGTCAGTAACACCAAGGCGTTGCTGGCCTTTCTTGAGGAGCTGGGGTGGATCGAATAATCGATATTCCCATCCGTACGTAAAATACGCGCATTGACGTGGAGTTGCGGACACCAGCCCGTATTCCCAGGTAGCATTTTTACGTCATTATGTCGTCCGTTTACGGTACTGCTCGACGTAAGAGACGTCATGTCTTGACGTCGGGGGATCCCATCAGATGACGTCAATTTGTTACAGCCTCAAGACATGACGCTAAATCGACGTCACCAGGACGTTACGTTGAGTACCAGACGTTAAAATGACGTTAGTGTGACGTACATAATCGACGAATAAACTAAGGACCCTAAAATAACCTTGGGATGACGTAATTTTTTTGCCGCAGACGTCATTTTGCTACCTCGGTTACCTAACGCACGTTAAACTCTGCACACTTCGCGAATGAGAGCTAGACCGCAAAAATTGTAAAATTTTCTAACACTGTTACGAAACAAAAGTCCAAAAGCGAAAGAAACTTCGTTCCAACCGGTTGTCCCGTGACTCGTTTTTAGGGTTCCGTAGTCCACAAGGAACCTTTATAGTTTCACCATGTCCGTCTTTCTGTCTGACCACGGCTCAGAGACTCTAAGTACAGTCGCGGAATGAAAAGGTTGACCAGTTTTCAAATAAATTCATTTACGCGTTGCAAGCACATGTTACGTTTTTAAACTGTGTAACAGACGAGAGTTTTGTATTGAAAATTATGTTAAACTGTTTGACAACAAAGTTCAAATTTACTTATGCGAATGTTCCTTGACTATTAATAGTTGAACAAGAACCTTTTATTCGTTTGTTCTTGCCATTACGTTGTGTCAAGTTTGATAAATCTAATTACATCCTCTTCGCTTTTAATGATTAAAACTATAAATGTGAATAACAGTTCCTATCAATGTCAAATGTCATTGCCATTTTTTTTCATTCATGTGGTGAAATGACATTCATTATGACGGAATTTGTCATACTCGGTCGATAAAGCAGATACTGATAACCTAAACTGCGCAAGCAAAAACAGATCTTAAGGTGGTCAACCTTTTCATTCTGCGACTGTACTAGAAAGCTTTAATTTGGCATGGGTATACACCAAAAAGTGGTAAAATAAAATCTTGAAAAAAATAATTGTTGGAGGTACACAATTTTTTTTTTTTTTTTTCACAATTTTATTTTGCTCGTAAAGTGGGGAGCTCAAACGGTATAGCGAATCACTCTTCGCCGATGGTACGGTTCGCCGAAATCACTCTTAGGGCGGATTCGACCAAACAAGAATAAATTTTATTCTCGGAATAAATCACTACTTACTCGAGAGTAAATCGATTTTACGTTTAACCAACTACAATTCGAGGAATAGCGAGTCTATTCGGGAATAGTCACTATACCACCGATATGCATGGAATACGAAGCTATTCCAAGAATAAAAAAATGGCGTCCAGTTGTTTTGTGCAGTCAATTCAACTCAACACAAGGAATTATTGTTTCAAAAACATAAAATGCAACGATTAAACGCTTTGATTCAAGATAGTGATAGTGATGAGGAAGTTATACCTAGACGTCCAAGGTGGCTAAAAGAGAGAATAAATTTATTTGATTATTATGACGATCGTGATTTCACGATAAGATTTCGTTTGAGCAAAGAAGCAACTTTGTTTTTGCTGACCTGTTTGGATCATATGCTTCCTGTTAGTTGCTGCATCCTTTCTCGCCACCTTTTTCATGCTCTCCCATTGTGATTTTAAGTTTTCCCCTGTGCGAGAACAGTGGATTGTACGGCTATTGTACTGGTCAGCAATAATATGCCATTGAGCCAATTTGGCTTTGACTGTAACACCATCCGTTTTTTTATTTTCTACTATACTATAGTGGAACTCTACTAGGCTTAACAAAAGTTCCTTTTCAGACGGCAGCCAATTGGGACTGCGTTTACGCACGTCACTCATTTTGTAAAAAAAAAAGAAAATATCTTGCAAAACTTTTAAAATTTACTTGCAAAACCCGAAAATAAACACCACATGAACCAAACCGAACCGACAAACAAAACTTCAAATATCTACAACATTGACATTATTGACAGCTACAGAGCTGCTTTCCTAAGCTATAATACGACAAATTAGAGTTGAGATGAGTTTAGCTTCTGCGCCGTCCCGTTTGTAGAACAACGTTTTTTTGCCGGATACTACATTCGTTCACATTCACTCCGCTATTCACGCATAGCTAATCGAAGTATAGCTATACATTAGATTGCATGGAAAAACGACTGTTGTTTTACTCTAGAATAAAATCGTGGAATAGATTAATCTTGGTATAGTTACTCGTGAATAAATTCGGGTTTGGTCGAATCCGCCCTTAGTCGACGGTTGATCCCACGAATAAATCCATCGCCGATAGAACTATTCGCCTTTACCGTTGGACCATCGATGAACGGCCAGCTAAATCGTTATTTATGGATATGTAAAAAAAAAAACACGGCAGTAGTATATATAACGAAGTTAAAAGGAAAACTATCACAGCTAAGTAGGCTTTACAAATTAACGAGCAATAGTCGACCAACTGGTCCGATGTCAATCCGTGGACAATAGTGTGGGTTATATGTTTTTACGACTATAATATAACTACTTTTTGTAAATGCTGTAATGTATAACTGTTTTTTTTGTCCCAAATAAATAAAATAAACTTATATTTGCAGTTGAAATATATGGGAAAACATTTTTTTTAACTACAATGAATAAGTTTGTTCTTGGGATAAATTCATCCCAACTACGGAACCCTTCATTGTGCGTGGTCCGACACGAACTTGGCCGGTTTTTTTTTAATGCGTTTTTCGCGTACAATTAACTAACTATATTAATCACGTTATAATAAATAAATACTAGAAATAGATAGTACTTTCAGTACCAAACACTACTACAAAATTCTAAATAGTTAAAATTATTATTTAATGTTAAAAATGCGTAAAGGTGTATCCACACATATCAGGGGCCTTACTCCCGACAGCATCGAGATCTGAATCAATCGAATTGGATTCGAATTAAATGCCGATCCATACTCTTGAATCCGACACTAGCGGACGATCGTGCGGTGGTTCGAAGCGAAACTAACTTCGATCGAAAGATTCGTACTCCACACGCCATCTGACAGATAAATATCGAGTTGTTGGATCAAAACTAAACGTCAAATTACACGATATCAAAGAAGCTACTTTATTCAGATCGAGTGAGATAATTACCTAAAAGACAGAGCACTTGACGATGACGTAATCCCCCGGATACGCATAAAACGACGCTGATAATACTCGAACCTATGTCGATCTTGGTTTACGATTCGAATTGGTTCGGGAGTAAGGTTTTAAATCGAGTTCGGATCGAAACGAGTTTGAATCGGAAACCAAACCAAACTCGAGTTTGATTTTGTATCCGATTCGAACTCTTTCGTTCGGGAGTAAGGCCCCAGGGCCGTGCCCGGGACATGCTCCGTCAGGAGCTCAAAAAAATCGGGGTGTGGCTTTGTCGTAGTCTTGTGTTTTGCGTGAATACGTGTACGTAACTGGTAATATTTTCTACGCAACGATTTCTCTGATCCTTTAGCTATCGAGTGGTGTAATTGGATGTTAATGATATGTAGCTGCAACCACAGAGTAATACAGATGGGACACTCCGCAGTTTAGGTATGAAGCTACAAGTACGCGGCGGGCCAATCTCACTGGGCCAATTCAGTAGGACTAGGACGCGCGCCGCCGGTATAAGAGTTACGCGATAGAAAGAGAGGCAACTTGTAGGTAATAAGCGTTGTGTGACCTGAATTGCACTTAATTGTGTCGTAGCAAGAGTCGCTTTTTTATATAAATGATTTTACGGAGCGTCCCATCTGTATTAATCTGTGTTGCAACACCAAACTGTATCCCCGATTTTTTTATCATCAGTTTTCTGATGCCTCCCACGATGGAAGCAAAAAAGAAAGAGATTCTTGTCAAAAAATCACACACGTCGCCCTGCCACGCCCCGGTCACGGCTCTGATATGTGTGGATAGACCTTTAGTATGACACGTCGAGCGTTAGAGCCGGTCACACAGATATGAGTGACAGAGACAACGCTCTACAATGACGAACCTTTTCAAAAAGTCAACGTGCCATATTTATGGTCACTGACTATCATATTATTGTTTGAGCGTTATGTATTTTTCATACATTCTTTATAACAATGCTTTAGGGCCTGCGCCCATAGGCGGCACGGCACGGCATCCTGTTCACACGGGCGTTGCGACGCCGTAATGTTGTTACGCGGCAGCGGAGCCGCAACGCAAAGAAAAAAAATATATATATACAGGGAAAAAAATATCTGTGCGCAAATTTTGACGAATTAAACTTTAACGTGTATTATCATACACCTATTTCTTATTTTGATATGTCTTAGTACAAAAAAATTAAGATATCGTTAACGAAAGATGTTTATTTTGAAACTGGTATAATGGATACTCGTCGCGCAATGCGCCGCCAGCGGCGGCCCGGTCATTGAAGCGGAACGCAGTAGTAGGTACCTATCAGCTGTGCGCTCGCCCTTTGATATTATTACGAATAGGTTGTCTCCATATTTTGCTGATTTTAAGTGGACCAAAAAAAAAAAGTATTGAACAAATAATGGAAATGTGATCAATTACTGATACTTAATACCAAAAAAAAAAGCGCACTGGTTAAAAATTTATCCTGTATATAAAAAAGGGTGTTGGACCGGTTTCTTTATAAGAATTCTCGAAATCAAAAAAAAAAAAGAAAGCCACCGTAATAAAAATAGCGAAGTTGTAACCGTTTTAATCGGTTCCGGGACGGTAAAGGAGACACAATAGAAGTCTTAATGTTTAGACGTCAAGTGCGGGCGAAAGCGTTAAAGTCTAGCAGGAGACAGCACTAGTCTCATCTGACGTCACAACACTGAAACGCCATAGTAAATTCGTGCCATTCAGAACAATGACCGTTTTGCGTGACAAGAATAGAAGAATAACTTCAAAAGAGTGAGCGAAAGAGCTTCTTAATTTTTTTCCCGCAATTATATTTAATTTTTTTCACATATCTTGTTTTTTTTTTTCACATTTTCAAAATAAGAATATACAGGCTGGCAGGGACATCCACGCGAAGCCTGTTACTTTGGATTCAGTCCATGATTCTGGTCTATTAGCATGTGTCTGGACCAGTTTTTATAATTTTGATACAAAAATTTGTTGGATCATTTAGCTCCCTTCAAAATGGTTGAGCTGAATGGTGCTAATCCATGCGTCATGTTCGTGAACGGGCGCCGTCAGTTGGGACTGGTCATCTCTTAGCTGCCACGGGTTATTTTATTTTATTTTGTTTCTATTTGTTGTACCTACAGTGGACACTTTTAACGTGTAAGTTTTTATTGTTTATTTTCACATCGTTCTCAGATTTAGTTATAAATTCAACATTATAGATGTAACTAATATTTTTGTAACAATTTAATTTAAAAGAGTGTCCATGGAATTTCTTGCCCGTTCTTCTCCATAGGTACCTACTACGCTTTGGAATGGGCATGTAGCTTCATTTTTCTTACTGACCGACTCCTTGACAATTCAAAAGTGACTGTATAAGGTTTAATTAATTTTTTTTTTTTTTAAATGAGTTTGATAAACAGCAAATAAATTTAAAAAAATCAAATCCGTGCAAATACCAATGCGACATTTTTAATTCGTACTTTCTGTGTTTAACTTGGACATTCCTGGCATCGGTGAAGGAAAAACACTGTGAGTGTATGTGAAAATTTTCAACACTGTCCAGAATCATGTACTGAATCCATGGTAACTGAAATTCACCGTTAAAAAATAGGTGAAGTGAGCTTGTTAAGCGATTGACTGCTGCGCTGCATGTCGCTGGTTCGATTCCCGCCCGGAACAAATATTTGTATGACCTACAAGTAGTTGTTCCGGGTCTGGCTGTTTGTGTATGTGAGTTTAAATGTTTGTAAACGCACCCACGATACAGGAGAAATTCCTAGTGTGGGGCAACGTTTAAATAAAAAAAATGTGTCAATCCCTAGTCTCAGATGGAATGACAGTTCACTTCGAGATCACTTCACCTAAGCTTTCACAGTGAGATTTTTACAGAATCGATCGCCGCGCGCTAGCGGCAGTGAACGAGGGGTGCGGCGACAGCGGGGAGTCATCCGGCTCGAAGGACCAACACCGCTACGAGAGTCAGCTGTTGCTCGCCTTCATACACGGCTGCGCTTGCGCGTTTTAATACCTCTCTCTTATTTACATATTTAGCCGACCGATGTTATTTTATTTCTTTTTTACTTAAACTAACATTATACTTGTTATACAGTCCGCTATCTTTTCATTTTGCTCCACCACGACCTATCGTAGCGATCAGTAGTGCTATTCCGTAAAAATCTCACCGTGAAACCTTAGGTAAAGTGAGTTTGAAGTGAGCTGTCAATAATGTCAATCCCTAGCATCAGGTGGAATGACATCTCACTAAAAGTTCACTTCACATAACTTTTCACGGTGAGATTTTAACTGAATCGACCGGCTGGTTTCGCGTCGATGTCGCTTCCACCCTGTATTCAAGTCGATAGTAGTTAAATACCCTATTCCCGCGTCCTAACGGTCGCCCGAATACGCGATCTTCGTGTTTATATGTCACTCATTGTTTCGGAAAACCGCATGTCGCTCTCTGTTGGTGCGACCACGCGTTCGGGTTCGAACAAAAAGAACGCGATGGTCGCGTATTCGCACGACGATCGTTTGATTAGGACGCGGCCTATTGCGTATCATTAGTCACGGTTATACTCCATTTACTATAGCATTAGACAAATAACGGCTGAATAACGGCAGTTATTGTGTAATATTGTTGAAATTACTGCACTTCAAAGTTATTTTTTTAATGTAAATGGTAAATAGATTACAGTGCTTTGTATTTATCGTGAAATAACGGAGTTTATTAAACGTTTACATCGAAATAACGAAAGGGTGAGAACAGTTATTTGTCTAATGTTAAAATAAATGGAGTATAGATCGATTAAACCCTCGAATACACTAGAGGACAAATAGAGAGACATGTTGCAGAACATGGCGCTTGACAACTACGTGAATGTCCCGAGAAAATGTCGCGGAACATTTTGCAGGTCACACTAGGCAGTATTTATAGAAATGTCGCATTTTTTTTTTTTTTTAATGGCATCTCAAAGTTAACCATGACTCCAGCCATGGCGTAAAGAACTTATAAACTAAACACGCTAAGGGCACCCCCTGTGGGGTACGAACCTCGGCTTAGGGCAGCGTCGGAGGGAGGATGGCAAGGGACCGTCGGTGGCTGGATAAAATCAGGGTTATGATTACTATCAGGAGGATTTAAAGCTACAGGCTCAGCTAAAGCGCGTGCTGGCGCTTCGCTTACAAGCAAGGGACGGGGAGGACTATTATTTAGTCGGGGATTTTGCGCGGGGCCTCAGCGGCGAGGTCGAAATGACGATCGTGTATTGTGTACTCTCTTGCGAAGTTGTACTAGTTTCCCTACGTCTCTCCTGGAGGAGAGTAATGAAGTCGTCTGGGTCGGTCAGAAATGTCGCCCGAGGAGGTTATGGCGTATATACTTATTTCGAGTAGTTTAGCGAAACGTAATCGAACAAGGAGGTGGTGTATGTATTATTATATTTCTTTTCTTTCTTCTTTCTAAATAAGAATTAATATTTTAAGCGAAAAATAGCGCGGCATTGACGCGAAACACGTATGCTCGCTCTCAGAACAGGAGCTAGCTACATGTTCCGTGTACCGTGAATGCGTATCAAAGTGTTGCGCGACATGTTATGAGACATGGGCAACGTTGCAGCGTCACGTAAATTGAGCGTTGCGCGTCATGTCGGGGGACATTTTGTTCCCTAGTGTATTCGTGGCTTAAAGATGGCATTACAATCGTATAGTAGTTTTAAATTCAAATTACTACAAGGCGTAACAGAATAAACGCAAGAACTAAAAATATTTTTCATTTCTCATGCTCTAAAAGTACGCCAATATAGCGCTACGAAGCTAGACTAAAGTGACCACTTTAGTCTCTAGGGAGTGAAAAGTAATTAATTTTTTAATTTCCTTCATGTGACATAGACAAACTTAAACAGCCAGTAAATATACTATTATCTGTGGAGTGTGGACCATCTTCATTGTGAAAATGTTGAGAGTTTTAGTTCCATGGTTTTTCCGCAAAGGTGGCGCCATGTGTTTTAAATTGTTAATCTGTGACTGGTTAAGAAGAAAAAACTGACCGCGACAATTTCAGAATATTTGTAGAGTGTAAATTTGTTCGGTTTTAAATAAATTTATTAAGAATGTCCAGTGACAGTGAAGAATTTGATGTCGAGCAAAGAGCGAAAGACATAATAATCTTTTGCCGCCAAAATCGCGGAAGATTTACCTAAAAACGTACGAAAGTTTTATGGACTGGAGGACTGCACTCAAAGTGAAAAGTACAGTTTGCACCTCGAGACTAAACGCCAACTTAATATACCCTCGGTTTCATTGACTCCCTCGCACGCTAGGGAGTCAAACCACCTCTGGTATATTATAGCTTCGTTTAGTCCCTCGATATAAAATATGCTATAATTAGAATCGGCTTTTGAATCGATTTCCGTCACTATTTAATTTATTTTAAAATATTATGTTTTTTTTTTTATATTTAACACTGATAGGACATGCTCTTGACCTTGATCTCGCTTGATGGAAAGCGATAGATGAGGTCTATGAACGAGTGTGCCCGTTGTTTTGAAGGCAGATTGGAGAGGGTTATATGTGGAAGGGAACACAGACGCTGGCAGAGAGTTCCACACTTTGGCTGTGCGCATAATAAATGTGGAGGAGAAGCGCTGGGTACGACTGGACGGGATATCAACTAA
Organism: Dryobota labecula; assembly: GCA_947523025.1. NCBI lineage: Eukaryota > Metazoa > Arthropoda > Insecta > Lepidoptera > Noctuidae > Dryobota > Dryobota labecula. Next base: position 6,791,751 of record OX383312.1, on the reverse strand, counting down.
GTGCAGATGATACCCTGCAGTGCAGTAAATAGAACCACCGCGTCAGAACAAGCTAATGAAATCTTTCATTAAGGAAATTTAAGTCTTTTCTCAGACCAATAAAGCCTACTTGAATATTCGACCGATAGTTTTTTTGTAAGTTTTACTTTTAGTCAGGACGACTATATTACAAAAAAAAAAAAAAAAAACATTCATCACTTCAGCCGAAAGACGTCCACTGCTGATGGACATAAGCTTCCCCCAATGGGGGGGGGGGGGGGGGAGTTTGCCATAATCGCCACGCTTGGCAGGCAGGCTGGCGATCGCAGTAAGAACTGCTAGAGCCCAAACCCGGCAAGGCCCTATATCCGGCATGTGCCTAAATCCGACAAGTGCCTAAATCCGGCAAAAGCATCATCATCATCATTTCAGCCGAAAGATGTCCACTGCTGGACATAGGCCTTCCCCAATTGGAGAGGATTTGCCATAATCGCCACGCTTGGCAGGCGGGTTGGCGATCGCAGTATGGTGTTGAAAATGCATAGAGAACGCTACTGCCTATTCTCTAATAAGTCCCTTAGTCGCCTTTTACGACACCCACGGGAGGAAAAATGATGGTGCTATTCTTTACATCCGTAAAAAAAAAAAAAAAATACATTACATAAAATACAATTACAGATGTTATTTTATATTCCATCCACCGACACATTGCATTTTTGACAGCTGTACAAGATCGATGGTACTGACAGGTGTCAAAAAAGCATTCTCTCAGTGGACGAAACATAATCTTATAATTTAATATTCCAATTGGGGAGTCTGAGGTTTCGCGTTTATTCTGCTACACGTTGTATACAAGCTAGTTTAACTATTTAGAAAAAATTATACATCGATATTTATACAAGGTTACATAACTTGGCAAAACTTCACAGAAATGACGGGTATTGATATCAAATCATAATAAAACCATTGAAAAAAAAAAGTTGGCCGTTACGAGACGCCCGGGGGATTTAAAATATCGAAATTGGTTAAGGAATACCAATATGTAATAGATGGTCACCCTTCCATGACCTGACCGCTGCAAGCGTAGCTTAACCTTCGATCCACCTTCCTATCAATTCTGTGAAGTTCCGCCAGTAAATTTATTTAATTTGACCCTTTAATACAGATTGGACACTCCGCAGTTTAGGTATGAAGCTACAAGTACGCGGCAGGCCCATCTCACTGGGCCAATTCAGTAGGACTGACGCGCGCCGCCGTTATAAGAGTTACGCGATAGAAAGAGAGGCATATTGTAGGTAATAAGCGTTGTGCGACCTGAATTGGACTTTATTGTGTCGTAGCAAGAGTCGCTTTTTATTTAAATGATTTTGCGGAGTGTCCCATCTGTATTAATCTGTGCCCTTACTTAGAGAAATAGGGTCAATTTCAAAGCCTACATTTTCGTTTATATTTAAATTAACATAAATGTATATTATAGTTTACATTGAGAGCCTTTTCGTGGTATATTTATAAATGGCGAAGGATGCGGGTATAAATGACGTCGGCATTTGAACTCGACCAGGTCTGTTATCTGTGTTGGCTGAAACAAAAAGAAATGTGTTAGAACTTAGTGTGTATATACAGGGTAAGTTTAAAAGGAGTGCGTATATTTTAGGAGGTAATCAGGTGCATAAAAATGGAGAACTTTCCCCAAGGAACATAGGTCGAAAACTTTAAATTGAAAATCGACTTTTCATACAAAGTGACTGGTCACGTGACTAATGTTTGTATGTGAAGTTGAATTTGATTTTCAACTGTTTTTTCCTTTTTTTTCTTTCTACTGGTGAAAAATGGTAAAATCGGTCCAGTACTTCCGGAGCTTATTTGATACAAACAAACAAACAAAAAAAAAAATCCTCTTGATACAGGAAAAGTTTTTAAGCAGTGCGCAAATTTTGACAAATTAAACTTAAACGAGTTTTATTAACCACCTATTTCTTATTTTGATACGTCTTAGTACAAAAAAATCAAGTTATCGTTAACGAAAGATGTTTATTTTGAAACTGGTATAATGGATACTCGTCGCGCGGCGGCGCGGCCAGTGAAGCGGAACGCAGTTGTAGGTACCTATCAGCTGTATGCTCGCGCAATTCGCCGATGTAGGTATTTAAGTAGGTTATTAATCGCAATTTTAATTATTATTTTTTTATTAAAAAAAAAAAATGGTGGGGCAGTCTTTGGCGACTGCCGATAGAAGTGAAAACTAAGTAACTAAAGCGTTCGGTGACGATGACGCGAGTTCCATGATTTTTGGTACCCAAAAATTACACATATATACACAATATACATATAGCTCACGGAAAGCGTTCGGTGACGATGACGCGAGTTCCATGATTTTTTTTTTTCACCCAAAAAGTGTTCAACGCGCTTAAAGAAGTGTTCACTTCAAAGGGGATAACATATCAAAAAAATATCTTCGTAATGGTAATTCACATAAAATAGCAAAAAAAAGGATCCATTTTATTTTAAGTACTGAATTTAAGAAATAATAATTAACAAATAATCATATAATAAATTTCCGGTTTTAAACAAAGTTATTAAGTGGCGTATCTTATCTATCTTATCTTATCTTACCTTTCTCCCCTTGTTCACATCATCAGTGGCGACTTGTTCGTTACTCTCCTCTCCTTCATCCTTTTCCGTATCTTCCTTGTAGCCCGCGCCACCTTCGGCCGTCGATACTATGTACACAGACAGCTTTTGTCGCTCCGGGGAGTCCATAGCTATGTGTTTCTAAAATATTAAAAGGGAAATATTTCATTGTTTTGATGTGAAATTTCTTAGGCAGCGATTGCATCCAAGGAAATCCCCGGTTGGTGCAGGACTATTGCAGAACATGGAAACAAAACATATTGGACTATGAGTTTGGTTGTCTAGAACCGTTTCTTATTTTGATATATAATAGTACAAAAAGAATGAAGTTATTGTTAACGAAAGATGTTTATTTTGAAACTGGTATAATGAATACTCGCCGCGTGACGCGCCGGCGCAGTCAGTGAAGCGGAACGCAGTATCAGTTGTGCGTTCCGGCCGCCGGCGCGCGCACCCATTGATATTATTACGAATAGACTGTGTCCATATTTTGCTGATTTCAAATCGGACAAAAAAAAAGTATTGAACAAATAATAGAAATGCGCACCAAAAAAATTGCGCACTGGTAATTTCTTTTTTTTTTTCCTTTATATGGCGTGATGATATTATGTTTTGGCTTTGTATTGCATTGGTGAATGATGTTAGTGCGTGTGATATTTGTGCGTCATTGTCTTTCTGCAGAAATTTTCGGACAATTCTGCAAGTGTTCAGTATAGCAGCTTTTTGTAGGGTTTGGTAGGTGGAGGGAGCTAATGAAGTTTTTTGGGAATGACACCGGTGGCTGAAATGACTACAGGAATAATGGCAACAATTATTAATACTCACTTTATAAAATTGTATCAACTCATCCTTAGTGATTGAGTTCAGCTGTTCCACCTCGACTTTCGGCCGGTCGAAGTTGTATACCTGCAACACAGACAACTGACTTCAAGAGTATACTCGAAGAGGAATAATGTTAATTCAGGAATAAGGCAGAATATAGGAAAGGTAACGTGACGCAGCATAATGGCATAGCAAAGCTTTAAGGTGCTATGATCCGGGCGCTCGAGCCGACTAAACTAGGCTCACGAAGTCGCGAGTGGTTGCCTCGCGCATTTTTTAGGTATTTAAGAGGGTTGTCACCAAAAAATATTATCTCAAAAACGGCTCAATCAACTATATCGGTAAGTGTGTCTAGAATTTTCTAATACCTTTTTTAAAGTTTCATATTGAGACACGAAGCAACAAAATACGATCTAGCTAGAGGAATGTGGCCGTTTTTTATTTATAACCAAAGTCTGAAATTCAGATAATTTATGTAAACAAAAGGGACAATATATTTTAAAAAAAATCTTCGATGTTATTATAATATTCATATAAAATGGCGAAAAAAAAGGTTCAATTTTCTTTTAAGTACTGATTTTAAGAATCAACAATTAAAAAATAATCATACCGTAATTATTTTTATAAATTTTCGGTTTTAAACAAAGTTATTAAAAAAAAGGAGACTTTCTGGTATAAAATATTTTATGATACTGGTAACAATGCAAAAGATCCAAACATTTTCAAATTTTGTACATCTTCAACAACACTAATATTACAACTCTCATTCATAGATACATATTGTAAGTAGCTTATCTAGCCACATTTTGGATGAAAACTGTTTTGAGTGGAAATCGATTTTGGGAGGCCTACGTCTAGCAGTGGACTTAAAAGAGCTGATTATGACGATCATAGGCTGCGTCTCCGACACACTACAAAAAACATTGTTTGGCAACGGTATTTTGTTTGCACAGTTCTTATAATTAATTCACTTTAATTTTATAGATGACTAGCTTTAGCCCGCGGCTCCGCCCGCGTGGATGTCGGTTATCGCGTAAAAAAGTAGCCTATGTATATATTCCAGGCTATATCTCTGCCAAATTTCATGATGATCGATTCAGCGGTTTAGGCGTGAAAACGTAACATACAGACAGACAGAGTTACTTTCACATTTATAATATTAGTATGGATGTATTGTGATTGTAACATAATATACATTTTTTATTTTTATTGTTGTATTTGGTAATTCCTAGACAAGGTGATCAGCTATAGTCAACTTACTTGTGCGGTGATCTCGCTCCACATTTGCGAAGCCCTACTCGACATGCGCTTCGGTTTCTCAAGCTTCTGTGCCGCCAATGCGGCTCTGTACTTCGCAAACTCTTCGTCAGTCATTTTTTCTAGATATTCCTGTGAAATATTACATTTAATTATACATCATTTCAGCCGAAAGACGTCCACTGCTGGACATAGGCCTCCCCCAATTGGGGGGGGGCGGTTTGCCATAATCGCCACGCTTGGCAGGCGGGTTGGCGATCGCAGTATGGTGTTAAAAATGTATAGAGAACGCTGCTGCCCACTCTCTAGTAAGTCTCTTAGTTTACGACACCCACGGGAGGAAATGGGGTGGTGCTATTCTTTACGTCTGGCACCACACGGCACGGTGTATATAGTGGTGTACCATTCACATATACAATAAATACATACATACATACATAAAGCATATAGATTGTAGGATCTTTACACCCTTTAATGATGATAGTTTGAATGATACGCAAGAATACGTAGTAATAACTTTTATTGATTGATTAATTGAATGATAATGAGTGCACGCGATTTGAATGATATTTATGTACTAAATTATAGACCAAGCGTAGCAAGTAAAGTGCTGACACAATGGTGTCAAATTTGTACGTGCTTGCACTGTACATAGATACTTATACATATAATTATATACACATATATACATACAATAACAAACATGATACAAGAGGAACTTAAGTAATGTTTAAGGAGAGAGGAACAATTTTTTTCATTTTTTTTTTAACTTTCTTTATAAAAGGACTGAACAAAACGTTTTAAAAGTAGGTAGCTATTCTGTCTGTCAATGTCAATTCTATTTCCGTCATGTCTGAGACCGACTCCTAGATGGCATTGTAAAGATACAGTCTCTGGCAATTAGTGAGTCGCTCATGGCGCCATCTGTTAAAAAATTGAGGAAGAAAAATAGCCAGCTCAATAGTCAGACTTAGGGAGGTGTCATTTCTATGGGTTGAATGACATTAGTCAAGTCTGCTATTTGTCCAATCGGCGATTCGTCAAATTTGATATCGGTCAAATCTTTTTTTTGTCCAATTACCACAAAATTTGCCAAATACGCTATTGGTCAAGTAATTTAAGTACAATCAACTGTAAAAATGAGGAGCTCGTGGCTAAGTAATAACAGCCGCACGGGTCGATCCGTCAGGTTAAGCTACGCTTGCCGGGGTTGGTCAGTGGATGGGTGTCCATCTTTACATACCGAGACTCCTCCGTGCCTCGGAAAGCACGTTAAGCCGTTGGTCCCGGCTGTCATTCGTGGATCTTTGACAGTCGTTAAGGGTCGTCAGAAGCCCAAAATGTCTGACAACCAGTCTTACCAAAGGGTATCGTGTTACCCAGTTACTGGGTTGTGGAGGTCAGATAGGCAGTCGCTCCATGTAAAATACTGGTATTCAGCTGCATCCGGTTAGACTGGAAGCCGACCCCAACATAGTTGGGAAAAGGCTAGGCAGAATAGACAACTGTAAAAATGAAAGTACCTCATGATATGATATTTTTTATTAACTCATTTATTCAATTCATATTTATTTACATATAATTCTTACCCAACACAACTGTTTTAAACACTTTAACGCATCTGATTTTACATTCAATAACTTTTCAATATTTTTTTTATTTTTTTTTTGGCATCTTTTATGATGTTGGATGTTTTCCTCTGCTTCTCATCTTCTCTTTTAACTTTATTTAAATAATATTTCGCTTCTTTTTAAAAAAATACTTATGTACATACATGAAAATTATTATTATTAATTTACTTTTAAAAGAAAAGTTCGTAACCACTACTTAAGTCAGACTAAATAACTCTCAAATGATAGTCTAGTCATAGTAATTATTATTAGGTGGTATTTGTTAAAATATCTATTAGTTTATTTTATTTGTATATGTGTATTAGTATCAATAAAACTATATAAATTCTCGTAATCAAGAAGTTAGTATTTTTGTCATTATTTTTGTACCTTACCACTGTTTTTATATTTAACCCAAAGGTTGACTGGTAGAGAATGCATTGTGGCATTAAGTCACAATTTATTTTATTATTTTTTATTTTTTATTTATTTATTTATTTATTTAAATAAATAAATAATGTTTTTATTCTACTTTAATCCCTAAACTCCGATGCCAAGCCTCGACTGCGTTGGTGGTGCGATGGCGTTCATTTGGACAATATAATGGTGTTGTGCAAATGAACACCATCGTATCACACAGTAAAGTTACAGTTCTTACAAGCAAGTTATGTGAATTCAAAACTTATATGTTCATCGATTGTACATGGCCTTGACCAATAGCGTATTTGGCAAATATTGTAATTGGACAAAAAGATGATTCGACGATGATTTGATATTAATTTTATTTTCTGTGATTAATATTTTAACTCACACACTGACTTATTATATGTTGTTTTTATTTTTTATTTTTTTTGGGAAATCATATACAATGTTTGTAAATATGTGAGCACCATGTACCTATCGCATTTATTAATTTTTCTGTTATAACTTCACTTTTCATTCTTTTTACCAATTGTGGTAAGTAATTTTGATTATTTTTTTTTATATTTTTTATTTTATTATTCTAGGTACATAGTCTTCACCTATAAATATTAATTAATGTATACAAACTATTGTTAACATTTTAAAAGAGTAAGTATGGAGTTTCTTGCCCATTCTTATAATAATAATAATAATACCCCCACCGCCGTATCTCTACGTTGACGTCGTGGTGGGGCTTGCGCGCTCCGAACTCTGGGTCTGTACCGGTAGAGTTTACTTTACCGGAACATGTCTAGGGTGAGGAGCCAGACCAAGAGAGATACAGAAACCCGCAGGGCAGCATGTGGCGAGCTGTTGGGCAGTTGCGACCCCACGGACCCTATCTCCCGGGAGAAGTCATGTTCCTCATCTCTAGCTTGCCTTTATTGGCCGGCTGGAGTGAACACTGACGAGGAACTGAGCTCCCACCTCATTCTTGCCTTTATTGGCCGGCTTGAGTGGAGATTCGCAAGAGCAAACGTGCTCGGAGGAAGGAAGTATTTCAGTAAGTGCTTGTAGGGATCTTGACCATCTTCCGGGCTCTGGGATTGTTCTGAGAGCCGTGGAATACCTCTCCACTCCTCGAGCACCTCAGGATATGTTGCCCCCTTGTCGCTACATCACTATGTGCTAGCGACCGTTTCCGGGGGCCCATTAATGAGTGTGCAAGTCACCCCCTGCCATTTTATCCGTGTACAATAAAACATTGATCAGGCAGGGGCCATAGTCCTTCCATAGTTTTAGGTAACCAGTCCATTTGAACCACCCAAACCCATAGTCCAATATATTTGTTTCCATATCCTACAATAGTCCTACACCAACCGGGGGTTGTCCTTGGGTGCACCTGCATAGTGCATACAGGGATAATCGTCGGTTGGTGCCTCATTCCATTTAAAATTGTCTAAGGGGCCTCTGCGAGTTGGCTTCGGCCCCTCGTACGCCTTCCAAAGGTCCGGGACCCCAGGGTCCCGAGATATATAAATGTATATAAAATAATAATAATAATAATATAATAATAATAATCATTTATTTGTCAGAATATGGTACATTATAGGGTCTTAAGATTAGTCAATGGTATCATCACATTCTGCCAATTGTGGCGTACAAATGTTAGGTAGGTACATAATTTAAAATACAATTTGAGGTCAGCTAAATTATTATCGTAAACACAACACATTTAGGATGTCAAAGTATTAATGTCACAGTATCAAAGAGTAAGATGTCAAAAAAGATTACAATTAAATTAGGATGTCAAAGTATCATTCAAATAGTCATTTAAATTATAATAGCATTTATTACATAGGAGGTCTTTAAGCCTTTTTTTGAATCCATTTAAATTTAACTCTTTGATACACTTTGGAATTTTGTTATACACTTGTGGGGCTATGCAGAATATGCTTTTCCACATTAAGGCTGTTTTGGCTCTCCGTCCGCGTAACATATCATTCCGCCTGTTACGTTTAACAGTATCCGATAGGTGAGGAAACAGGTGTGCATTCAGCCTAACAAATAAGGCAGTTTCATAAATATACAAAGCCGGGAGTGTCAGAATTTTGTGTTTTTTGAAGTATGGTTCACAACTGTCCGTTACTTGTAGTCCAAACATGGCTCTGATGGATCGTTTTTGCGCTTTAAAAGCGGCTTCTCTGTTTGTAGAATTACCCCAAAATATAATACCGTACCTTAATACAGATGCAACAAGACCATGATAAGCTGTGAGTAGTGCATCTGTGTTAACTGTTGGAGCAAGTTTATACAGAGCATAGGATGAGCTACTAATTTTCTTACATAGCGCTTCAATGTGATCCTTCCAGTTGAGCTGCCTATCAATTATCAAGCCTAGAAATTTTGCACTATCTACGTCGTGAATTTTGTTACTCTGATATTGAACCTCCATTTCCGAACTGGTTTTTTTATGGCCAAAGTGCATTATTTGGGTTTTTCCAAGATTAATTCTTAAATTGTTATTATTAAGCCAAGTGATGAATGAATTGACCGCGTTATTGACATCAAATTCATATAATTCAGGTTTATTACAGGGTATTGTTACCGTACTATCGTCAGCAAAGAGTGTTATAGGGAAGTCTATGGCTTTGGGCAGGTCATTAATATAGATCAAGAACAGTAAGGGGCCTAATACACTACCCTGTGGTACTCCAAAATACACTGTGCGTTCTTTGGACAGGTATGTAACTTCTTCTTTAGTCTTTGAATTTAAGTCTGTTATAGCAGTAAATTGTTTTCTTTTAGAAAGGTAAGTGCATAATAAGTCCAGAACGTTACCTCTTATACCATAGGAGTCAAGTTTGTTTTTTAAAATTTCGTGGTCAACACAGTCAAAAGCTTGCGTCATATCACAATACACAGCACAAACTGGTGTTTTATTATCAATATTAGTCATAATTTTATTTAGAAAGTCATAGATGGCCATATTAATTGTCATATTCTTCCGAAAACCTTTTTGCTCGTTGCAGAGAATCATATGTTTTTCTAAGTATACGTATAGCTCTTTATAAATATATTTCTCAAAAATTTTGGAAAAAATTGGCAAAAGCGCAATAGGTCTATAGTTTTGCATTAGCTGCTTATTACCCTTTTTAAATATAGGTTTAACTATGGAGATCTTAAGACGGTCAGGAAAAACACCCTGGCTGATACACAGGTTAAGAATATGACTCAAGTGTTTAGAAATTAAATCGGCCACATTTTTTATAATTTTTGTTGAAATTTCGTCATACCCTACGCTATTAGTGTTTTTAAGACCTTTTATAATGTTAAATATTTGTATCGGTTGACATGGAGCCATGAACATTGACTTTTGTTTATTTAATATATAAGCACTCGAACTTTTACCTGATCCTGGTATTGGCATAACTTTTTCTACAAAATAGTCGTTGAATTTGTCAGCAATTAATTGTGGTTTGTTGATTGTTTCATTGTCAATTTGAATAGTATTTATTGAGCCATTAGGTAGATTTAATTTAGGGTTTTTTATTATTTTCCATGTCATTTTGCTTTTATTGTCAGAAGTTTTAATATTATAGTTATTTTGAGATCGTTTAGTCAGTTTAATTATTTTTTTTAGTAACTTTGAGTAATTAGAATATTTTGTTTTATTTATTTGAGTAGGTTTAAGTCTAGACGTCCATAATAATTGCCTTTTCTTGAAGCTACATAATTTAAGTCCTCGTGATATCCATTTTGGTTTTTTGCTTGTTTGTATTTTAATACGTCTACGGGGGAAGCATAGGTCATAAAATAATTTAAATTGTTCGTTAAATGCGTTAAATGCTACATTTGGATCGTCACTGTCGTAGATTTCAGAAAACGTTAGTTTCTCAAGGCAGTTTCTAAACTTTATCATATTCTCTAGGCTAAAGTCACGTTGTGATTTATACCAATATTTCAAAACACAGTTAATAGGTACAGGACACTTCAGCAATTGCGCAGTGTGATCCGATAGGGCAAATTCTATCACTTCCGTCTTGCATTTTTTCTCAAAATTGTGGGCGAAATTATCAATGCAGGTTTGGCTTTGCATCCTGGTTGGTTTTTCTATTGCTAACGTCATATTAAAACTTTTTAGGAGACATCTTAGTTCAAAAGTTACGTTATTTTTTTTCAATACGTCTATATTAAAATCGCCTGCTATAATAATATTCCTATAATTTCTTCTTGCCAGTAATGTCAATAATTGCTCTAATTTGCTAAAAAATACATTCAAATTCCCAGTCTTTGGCACTCTATAAATACATATTATTACAAATTTATAACTTGTCAGTTCAATTGCACAGCATTCTACTACATTAGTCAATGAAAGTTCTGCAACCTCTGGTAACTCCCTCCATAAATGTCCATACCGGACTAGAATACAAGATCCGCCTCTTTTACTATTTTGTCTGCTGAAACATGCAGCCAATCTATAATTAGGTACTACAAGGCGATCTTCATGACCTGACATCATAAAATGTTCCGATATGCATAGTACATCCACGGATAAGTCTTTTTCTGACAGTTCATTAAGGCATATAGAGAGGGTGTCTGCTTTACTAAGCAGACCCGCTATATTTTGGTGTAGAATACATAGGTGTTTATTCACGAAAAAAATCACTACGAACATTACTATCCTCTAAAGACTGATTATTACTAGATGGGTTATTATTACACATTTTTTCTTCGAAATTTACGGTCTCAATTTTATTTTTTTGGCTTATAAAGTCAGTTTGTACAGATTTATCTACATATATTTTTTTACTTTGTATAATTAATAAATTTTGATATTCATTTGATTTGTATTTATAGTCCAATTGCAGAATTTCTCTTAATAAAGATCTAGATAAATTGAGTATAAAGTTTGTTTTCCGAGGCCAATATCTAGAGTAGTCCATATTCATAAAAACGACATTATCATACTTTCCGCAGATAAACCTTAACATGTAATTGAGTTTTGTTTCATTAAGATACCTATTTGATGGAACCTCGCTTATAATTATATTCGTGTTCTTGATGGATGATAGCCATGCATGTAAGTACATTTCCATGTCATATGGGTTGCGTTCATGGCGGCCACCAACTACAATAACATAGTCATTCATATTGAATTTAGCTATTTCATTTTTAGATGAATTGATGAGGTTTTCCAATGTAGTACCAGATTTTATGAACGAGAATACCGCGTAATCTGATCCTAATAGCTGATTAAGTGATTGACGTAGTCCATTCCCTTGTTCAGTGCATAATATCATAATTCTTTTTTTTGGTTTAATATCTTTGTAATTGCGTGAGGAAGTATTTCCACTGCGTGAAGCGTCGTGAGTCAGTTCATCAATATGTGTGTGCAATATATTAATACTTTCTTCATTTTCACAACTGTCCTCTTTGGAGAAATTTAGGATAGTTTTGTTTAAGACACTATCCTGTAGGTTTTCAGCCATACGTGCGGCAGCTACGAATGAAAGCCGCTTATTGACACCAGGAGACTTATTTTTGACGGCTACCGAATTGTTCAATAGATCAGCTTTAGGACTTATCAAGTTTAATGCCTGTATTGTGTATTCTCTGGAAGAAGTCCTCGGTAAACCGGTTCTCATTATTAGTGTCCGTACTCTCCGCTGATATTGAGGCGAATAGAATTGCCGAGGTAAGTTTTCCTTGATTTCACTTTCTTGTATTCCTATCGATTTCAGTAGTTTTATCTTTTTTTCGCAGTCAAGTAAATTATTCTTAAGTGTGTTATTTTCAAAGTTTAGGTTATCAATTTCTGAGTTGGCAGTTTGCAACTCCAGTCTTAGTTTTACTAACTCCTCCTTCAATATAGTAATATCGTCACTATTTCCTACTACGTTAGGTAAACTTTGGTATGAGACATCCATATCGAGTTCGCTGTCACTAGTAGTAACATTTTTATTAAGAATATTTTGTCTTCTTTGGGTTATGTTTTCATAGTCATCCATTATGAGTGTATGTGACTGTTATAAGTTTAATTTATTTAAGTTTTATTTAAACTTCTCGGTTAAATTTGTAGCATTCCAAAAAGACATTCAGTCGGCGAGATTCGAGCCCGGGTCATGCGGCGTACCAAGGTATACGTTTAACGAGGTAGGCCACTGCGGCAGTTACTTTTTGTGTTGAAATTAGTGATATGATGCTAGTACCGAATAAAAAAATACTTAGTTCGTTAAGATTACTGTATCATTTAAATATTTTTTCCAACAACTGTCACTTCAAAAAAAAAAAAAACTGTTTTTGTTATTTTTGATGGTTGATGCTTTGCACAATTTCTTGCCAAATGATAGCTATTTGTATTATCAAAGATTGTTAGAAAACACAGTAGGTATTGTTATTGTATCACAGATTTTAGCTCAACTATCCAAGATATTAAAATGTTGTTATTATTTAGTTTATAATGAATATTATGTTCAGATAATATTTTCACACACTGGTTGCACTGTTTTCTTCACGTTAGTCGCAGATTAGCTACTAAATAGTTCAATATTATATTTTTTAAACAATTTAATACGGGAGCACAATGTTTGCGTGTCGACTACCCGACAATTTTTTTTTTTTTCTTCTCCATACATAACTACATTTTGGAAGGCGCAACTAGAATCAATTAACTATTCATGTAATTTTTGACGTTCAAAAGTGCATCTTCGTGTCTATTTGAAATAAATTATTTGACTTTGACTTTGACGAACTACAGCTTTGACCAATATCAAATTTGACGAATTGCCGATTTGACAAATATCAGACTTGACCAATGTCGAATCCCATTTCTTTGTATAGGATATGTATCTGTAGGTACGTAGTATTATATTATCTGTGTCTCTATTGACTTACCAAGGATCCCTGTAGGAAGTTTTCTATCCTCTGCTCCAAATATTCAGGGTGCCTGTCGCTTTGTACGATCACTCTGAATCCTTGCACGCCATTCGAGCGCCGAAGACCGCTGAATACTATGTAGCCAAGCTGTTCCTGTTGAGGAGAGAAAATATTAGAGGCTATCATATGTCCGGCAAAGCATACACACACCAAAAAAAAGTTTGTGATCACTAGCATAAGTTGATATTACATTTTTTTTTTTTTCGCTTTTGGGCAGCAGTCAAAACAGTTGGGCGACCACTGCGGTGTCGCTCAGCAAAATTACCCATTCCGTGGTACCTCTGCAACGTGGTCACGACACAGGATTGGGATATAGCAACTCTGCGTGCTATTTCTCTCATGGTGTATCCATCTTCCCTCAAAGTTACTATTCTTGCTCGTGATAATCCTCTTGGCATTTTTTCAGTCACAACTTTCCGCGAAAAAGTATTTTAAATCCGTTAAAATTGACTAAATCAGATTTCTGAATTAGCGTAAGCTAGGAGTGAAAGCCTTTTTATATGGAAAAAAAAATTGAACTGTTTTATTGTTTTATATTCTAAATCTATATTTTTAAATAAAGAATCTAAAAAGAAGAAGAAATCATAAATAGGTAATCTACCGTAACACAAAAGATTTCGATTTTACAAAGTGATCGCAAACTTTTTTTGATGTGTGTATGTTCAAAATCAATCTGGCTAGACTTCCCAACTAAATAAAAAAAATCAATATAATTTATTTGCTATCTGCAATCTAGCGTGGCCAAAAGGAAAGATGAAAAAAAAAAAAAATTTTTTTTGCCCGTAATGTAGATTATAAAAAAATATTGGACACGTATTTTTTTTTTTTACTTTATCAAAACATTACGGCGATACATTGTGTTCAAATGTGGCATGACGTCACTTCTCCCTAGATTTTATACGTAGTTACGTATGTACATACATACCTTTATAATGAAAAGATTATGTCAAGGAAGTATGTAAAAAAAAAAAAAATGCTAAACAAATATCGTTATTTGGGAGCAGTTAATAGACATTTACATAGTTATGTTGTTTATGAGGTACCAGCGGAAAAAGCCTATATTCGGTATGTGCCTAAATCTGGCTAGAGCCCAAATCCGGCTAGACCCTATGTCCGGCATGTGCCTGAATCTGGCTAGAGCCCAAATTCGGCAAGTGCCTAAATCCGGAAAGAGCCTATATTCGGCTTGTGCCTAAATCTGGCTAGAGCCCAAATCCGGCAAGGCCCTATATCTGGCATGTGCCTAAATCCGGTAAGGCCCTATATCCGGCATGTGCCAAATCTGGCTAGAGCCCAAATTCGGCAAGAACCTAAATCCGGAAAGAGACTATATTCGGCATATGCCTAAATCTAGCTAGAGCCCAAATCCGGCAAGGCCCTATATCCGGCATGTGCCTAAATCCGACAAGAGCCCAAATCCGGCAAAAGCATCATCATCATCATTTCAGCCGAAAGACGTCCACTGCTGGACATAGGCCTACCCCAATTGGAGAGGATTTGCCATAATCGCCACGCTTGGCAGGCGGGTTGGCGATCGCAGTATGGTGTTGAAAATGCATAGAGAACGCTGCTGCCCATTCTTTAGTAAGTCCCTTAGTCGCCTTTTACGACACCCATGGGAGAAAATGGGGCAATGGCAAAAGCATATATCAGCATAAATCCCATTACCGGCCGTGCCCTAAATCCAACATACCTTAGTCCGCAGCATGCTGAAGCAGGGCTCCGAGAGCGTGTGCGCCAGTAGTTCTAGCACCACGTTATTCCTGCATTGTCGGACGCCGCACGCGTAGTATAACGACGCGCACGATGAACGATGGACGCTGTTCGTGGTTTCACGTACGTGCCATGCACCTGTAGGGGGTAAAAGTATTCGAATAACCGCTAAGGTAAAACAAAAGACAACAATTGGCGGGTAGTCAGTGTGCGTTACTCCAGCGGAATGTTGTCGCTTTTCAGGATTTCGGCTTGACAGATAATTAGTACCCCATCTCGTGTAAATGTGCCCGAAATTTAGAATTTGTGCGTCCAGCCGATCCAAAGATATTCACGAAAAACTGATTCCGCTGGAGTAACGTTACCCCAGCGGCATGTTTTTTAACCGGTGATCGTAGCTGAGTACAAACTAGCTAGACCAACTAGAGCTAACTAGTTAGATCACATTTGTGCCTAATTGTGCCCAAATTATTAAATTTGTGCGAAATGTGACTTTTTGAAATAATTGTTTTTAGGGTTCCGTACCCACAGGGTAAAACGGGACCCTATTACTAAGACTCCGCTGTCAGTCTGTCTGTCTGTCCGTCTGTCACCAGGCTGTATCTCATGAGACGTGATAGTTAGACATTTGAAATTTTCACAGATGATGTATTTCTGTTGCCGCTAAACAACAAATACTACAAAACAGAAAAAAATAAATATTTAAGGGGGGCTCCCATACAACAGACATGATTTTTTGCCGTTTTTATAGATAACTAGCTTTTGCCCGCGGCTCCGCCCGCGTGGATGTCGGATATCGCGTAAAAAGTAATCTATGTCCTTGTCCATATCCCAGGCTATAATCTCTGCCAAATTTCATGACGATCGGTTCAGCGGTTTAGGCGTGAAAACGTAACATACAGACAGACAGACAGACAGACAGACAGACAGACAGACCGACAGAGAGACAGACCGACAGACAGACAGAGTTACTTTCACATTTATAATATTAGTATGGAAGTATGGATGGTACAGAACCCTTCGTGCGCGAGTCCGACTCGTACTTGGCCGGTTATTTTGTTTTATTTGTTTATCTTCACCGGGGAAGTTCTTGGCCGTTTTCTCACCTGATGATAATGCCGAAGGTGGAAGCAAACTTCACCCGGAAGAACGTACGAGATCTTAAAAGTGTTTGATTTCCTCGATTATTAAGTATGAAATAATATTTGGCAAAAAATCTTTTTTTTTTTTAATAATTTTATTTCAATTTTTAAACTATAATAATCACTAAAGCTCATTCGAACGAGCAGTCCATCGGTTAACAAATATTCGATGAATCGTTCAGTCGAAGTAGCGTTTGGCTTTAAAAGGTTGTTTCGCAATTGTCAATTTGAGTGAATGTTCTCCCACCCCTCCTTCTTATCTTATATATATATATATATTTTTTTTTTTATGGCATTTTGGAGGTATAACCACTGGGGGTTCCTGCTCCTTAACCGGGCTTTCCTGTGGTGCCGCAAGCTCCTAAACGAAGTTTACGCCTCCAGCCAGGGGAGTTTTTACTATAATCTACTTAAACTAGACGACTGCTCGCTAAGGGCACCCCAGGTGGGGTTCGAACCTCGGCTTAGGGCAGTGTCGTCGGAGGGAGGGTGGCAAGGGACCGTCGGTGGCTGGATAACATCAGGGTTCTGATTATTGTCATGGGGAGTTTGGATTACAGGCTCAGCTAAACCACATGCTGGCACATCGTTAAGCGGCGTCAAGGAACGGGGAGGGCTATTATTATTGACGATAATAATAGTAGGTCGGGGTGGGTTTCGCGCGGGACCTCTAAAGCGAGGTCGGAATTTGGATCGTGTGCGTGTGTGTACTCTACGAGCTGTACTGGTTTCCCTACGACTCTCCTGGATGAGAGTGGTGGGGTCGTCTGGGTCGGTCAGTGCGTGCCTTGGACGGCGGATCATACTAATGCGGGAGGTGGTGTAGTTGGCGGCCTCCACAACGAGAGTGTTGGGTGGCGGCAGAGTCAAAGAAACGCTTGGAAGAGCGTTTTAAAAATTGGGCTATTGTAGGCATTCTAAGCTCTACATGGAGATTTGTGTTCCGAACGAACCAGGGGGTCTTATCTTAAGTCTCACTTTCAATATCTATGTTCTTCACATGCTAAGAATCTGCGTTCTTCCAACAATCTTCTCCTACTCTGTCCTTCTCATACTTCTGACTTTGTTCATTCTTCCTTTCATATTCAGTCCATTCTTCTCTGGAATGCGCTTCCTCTGGATATCAGGACGGCCACCAGTCGGTATGCATTTAAGCGGAAATTGCGGAGTTATTTTCACAACAAATAGTGTAAAGTCATCTCAATCATCTCTTCTCCTTGAATTTTGATATATGTTTATATATGTAATAGGTAGGTATTTATATATTATAGTAATTTATATGTATGTCTATTATAAGTTTATAACATATTTATGTACTTGTGTATCTATTTTATTTGTTATCTTTTTAATATTTTTATTATTATTTTTATCTCCTCTTAAATAGAGCACCTGCCATCTTATCTCTTCACTACCCTTGGTTGACTGGAAGAGAATTCCTATGACATTAAGTCAGCCTTTGTACCTTATTGTGTGTGAGAAGTTTAAATAAATAAATGTTGTTATATTTTTTTTTATTCTAAACTTATTACTAATATTTGCACACCATGACAATATGGTAAACATGTTATCACAACTCCATGTACCTATTTATAACAACTAGCATGCATTTATTTTATAACTAGTTTTTGCCCGCGGCTCCGCCCGCGTTGATGTCGGTTACCGCGTAAAAAAGTAGCCCATGTCCTTCTCCATATCCCAGGCTATATCTCTGCCAAATTTCATGACGATCGGTTCAGCGGTTTAGGCGTGAAAACGTAACATACAGACAGACAGACAGATAGACAGACAGACAAGAGTTACTTTCACATTTATAATATTAGTATGGAGTATGGATTGTATGTACACACACAAGCAAACAAAGTTATCTTATCTTCTCTAATAAATTCCTTTCGAAAAATCGTTCAGCCGACTTTCCTTTAATCGAACATATGACTCTCGAAGTTAAGTTACGGACCCCAGAGGAACTGGCTACCTTATCTCTAATTGCCGAAACACAACAAATGCTGTTAACATTGTTTTTATGGCTACAGACTTAGATGAGATGGTGGTAGCTAGCCAAGCGAATTTAGAACAAGCAGTACCACCAACCAAACCGAGCAGAAATTTTTGCTCCTGCTGGGAATCGAACTCGGGACCTCTGGGTCCGAGACAGGTGGTCTTACCACTAGACCACAGAGGCGGTCAAAAAGGCCCTAATATTTGCAATATTAGTGCCTAATAACCTTAAACTATACCCAAAGTCTCTAATTCAGATAATTTATGTAAACAAAGTAATGTCAAGCAATGTCACTGTCAAAATGACAGGACAGTGGTGCAAAACATTTTATCATAATTTTTTTTTGTAAATAGTCATCGCTAAAATTAAAGTGAATTAATTATAAGAACTATGCAAACAAAATACCGTTGCCAAACAATGTATTGTGTAGTATGTCGGAAACACGGCATACGATCGTCATAATCAGCCCTTTTAAGTCCAGTGCTAGACGTAGGCCTCCCAAAATCGATTTCCACTCGAAACAGTTTACAGCCGTTTTCATCCAAAATGTGGCTAGATATGCTACATACAATATGAATCTATGAATGAGAGTTGTAATATTAGTGTTGTTGAAGATGTATAAAAAAAATTGAAAATGTTTGGATCTCCTGCATTGTTACTAGTATCATAAAATACAATATTTCATACCAGAAAAACTCCTTTTTTTAATAACTTTGTTTAAAACTGAAAATTTATAAAAATAATTACGATATGATTATTTTTTAATTATTATTTCTTAAAATCAGTACTTAAAAGAAAATGAAACCTCTTTTTTTTATGTGAATTACCATTACGAAGATATTTTTTTGTTAGGTTATCCCTTTGTTTACATAAATGATCTGAATTTGAGACTTTGGGTATAGAAGAATATTAGATCCTACCTGAAGTATACAAGTGTGTGCGTAATGTAATGAAAACAGTAATAAAATTACATACCTTTTTCGATTTCAATTTCTCTATGTAACAACAGCTGCTGGGCACATAATGGCGTCGCATCTTTTGGTAACCTGTACAGCAAAATACACATGTGTTATTACAGGATGCTTTTATTAAAGCCTATAATCTATTTAAGAGGCTACCGAGCGCACAGTGGCGCCCTCATCGTTATTTCGGTGATTTCTTTTATTTTAGAATGAAAGTAAAGAAAATAGTGCTTAGTGGCTACTAAGCTCCGTTTTAATGATTACAATAAAACATAACAATTTAAAACTACTGTTTGTAGTAATAATAACGTAAAGTCTTGTAAAGCACAACTTGACGAGCTTATTTTCTGCATTTTCATTCTAAAATAAAATAAATCACCGAAATAACGATGAGGGCGCCACTGTGCGCTCGGTAGCCTCTTAATGACTCACAAAAGGGAAAAAAAATCGAATGCACAATCAATCTGCCTGGTTTCTTCTGCAGGGCCTCAAGTCTGCTATTACAATAGTGTCAGAATGGTCTCGCCATTGTGAGTATTTGACAGTGTTTTGTATGGCAAATCTGTCAAAAACTCACGATGAAGAGACCATTCTGACACTATTGTAATAGCAGACTTGAGGCCCTGGTCAGTTTTATTGTAATCATTCAAATGGAAAATAGTGGCCACTAAGTTCCGTTTTAAGGATTACAGTAATATATAACAATTTAAAATTACTGTTTGTAATAATAATAACGTATAGTCTTGTGATATACGTTAAATTATATTTTTATACGTACCATCACGTCCGTGAAGTTTCCCCAGCTAATAAATAATTGAGAAACTCCACCCTTTTTTTGAAGACGGCTAATAACATAAGGTGGACTCACTTCTTCTCGACAGTTTCAGCGATATGCAGCGCCCTCTCGCGGCTAAGGTTGCCGTACATGAATCCCTCGATGTGCACCTTACGTATCATCCTACCCACAAAGTCGTTTAGCTCTTCCGGTGTCATGTCTAGAAAAATTGTTATGTTTTTGTAACAAATCATACTTTGTGGCATCAATCCACACTGACACACAAATATCAACTTTGTTAGCATCGTGATAAACACGCCGCAAAGACTATCTTCACTCCTTTCAAAAAAGTGTCTCAGATGTTGCGTTCGCCCAAGGACAACTTCCCGCTGGAAAAGCCTAGTGTTTATAAAGTAGACTGCAGTTGCGGCAAGTCGTATATCGGTCAGACGAAACGTACGGTAGCTTGTCGAATATCAGAGCATATCAGGGCGGTGAAGAACAACGACACCCAAAAATCGGCCATAGCTCAACATCTTTTGGAATCAGGATCGAACCACTGGATTGAGTTACATAACCCTCAGGTCATCTCGACAGAACGCCACTATATTCCTAGACTGGTTAGAGAAGCTATTGAGATTACCAAATATAGGAACTTCAACCGGGATGATGGGTTTCAACTGTCGAGAGCCTGGAATCCAGTGGTTCAGCTGTGTAAAAACCGAAGAAGTGCCGAAAAAAGTTCGC
This sequence comes from Dryobota labecula, assembly GCA_947523025.1. NCBI lineage: Eukaryota > Metazoa > Arthropoda > Insecta > Lepidoptera > Noctuidae > Dryobota > Dryobota labecula. The sequence goes on along the minus strand of OX383312.1, from coordinate 6,770,776 downwards.
GAGCGGACACAGTGAGTTTCGTGTGTCGGGAACAGAATCGAGTTGCGAGTGACAGTGGTAGCGGTACTGAGTGCAAAAAACGAACAAGAAAGAGGGTAGACCGTTTTGTCTGCTCATAAACACCCACCCGCAGTGACTTCAGTTTATCCGTGATCATGTTGCTTGCAACAGCGCCGAAATATCGGGAACTCAGAACAATGAATAAACATGGTAAATATCCCGCTTATGTTAATAATAATATTAGTGACCATGACAGTTTAAAAACTTATATCGTGATAAAGTCAAAAATCAATAAACCTCCAGCTATATTTCACAACATGTAAACAAACTGAACATATATACATAAAAACACGCCTTACAAAATTTACTTTATCACAATATCAATAGGGTATATTCTGCATTGCCCAAGTAACGCGAATCCATGGACAAATGCGTCAAAGTGTTGTGCCAGCATAAGTCAAAGTTAAGTTTATATTATTTTCGACTTTATTTCAACACTAGCTTCCGCCCGCGGCTTCGCCCGCGATGTATGTCGATAAAAACTATCCTATGTCCTTCCCCGGGATGCAATCTAACTCTCTGCCAAATTTTATCGAAATCCGTTCAGTGGTTTTTAGCGTGAAAAGGTAACATACAGACAGACAGACAGAGTTACTTTCGAATTTATAATATTAGAATGGTTTTTTTTTTTTTACGATGGGTTGCTCTTGACTGTAGTCTAGGTCAGAATTGACAGAGATAAAGTCTACGATGGAGTGAGCTTACCCAGAAGAAGCCTGTTCTCTCTCATATTGAATAAATTAGGGTTGTATGCATTCAGAAACACAAGACGCAGTTAGAAAGTTCCACTCCTTTCCTCCATTCTCAAGGTTGATATTTGTTGTCTTTAGTTTAATAATGTTTACTTTTTTTTTATGGCATCTCACGAGTTAACCACGAGGTATTGAGCCTCTTTAACCGGGCTATCCTGTGGTGCCTTAAGCTCCTAAAAGAAATTTAAGGCCTCCAGCCAGAGCGTATTTATAAGCTAAACGACTGCGCGCTAAGGGCACCCCCTGTGGGGTACGAACCTCGGCTTAGGGCAGAGTCGGAGGGAGGATGGCAAGGGACCGTCGGTGGCTGGATAAAATCAGGGTTATGATTATTATCAGGAGGATTTAAAGCTACAGGCTCAGCTAAAGCGCGTGCTGGCGCTTCGCTTACAAGCAAGGGACGGGGAGGACTATTATTTAGTCGGGGATTTCGTGTGGGGCCTCGGCGGCGAGGTCGGAATGAGTATCGTGTAGTGTGTACTCTTCTACGAACTGTGCTAGTTTCCCTATGACTCTCCTGGAGGAGAGTGATGGGGTCGTTTGGGTCGGTAATGTGAACTTACCATCAGCGACTTCTAATAGTTGACATCTAGTCCAAACCAGGTCGGCTAGACACAACGCTTGCTGGTATACAGCGTGCTGCAAAAAAAAAATGATTTTAGTGCTGCTGTATACAGGACGCGACATCATTTGCCTAGCCATTTTCCAAGAATGTTATAATAATAAATTCTTTATTGGCATAAAAAATATGTACAAACAAAGTCAAAGTCAAATCATTTATTTCAAATAGGTACGTAAGATGCACTTTTGAACGTCAAAAATTACATGAATAGTTAATTGATTCTAGTTGCGCCTTCCAAAATGTAGTTATGTATGGAGAAGAATGGGCAAGAAACTCCATACTTACTCTTTTAAAATGTTAACAATAGTTTGTATACATTAATTAATAATTAACAATGTGAAAGCCCTGACTCCCACGCTAGGTATGTTGTGGTCGTCTTCCAGTACCGTGGAGTTTCTTGCCAGTTCTTCCCCATAGGAAACGACTAATTGGAACCGCGCACCTAAAGTCGAATAATTGATTCACTGGAGTAATCTGACATGTGCTAGCTGTCACTTTGTGTAATAAAAGGGTCATATTTATTGTAATGGTGATCGTTTAGATTAATTGATTTATAAAGTGTAAAATAAGAAAGATAGAATACTTTTTATTATGTACACCATAAAAATTACAGATATAAATGTAGAACTGTTACATAGGGTGTCACAATGGGCGGTCTTATCGCTAAAAGCGATCTTTTACAGACAACCTTTGGATGGATCAAAAAGTAGAAGGAGAGACAATACTGCAGGTAGTCAGTGGTGTACATATATACAATAAATACACATACACAAAGCATATAGATACTTCTCCATATAAATATATACAATAATAAACAAGATACAAGAGCAAGGAACTTTAAGTAATGATGATGTTTAAGGAGAGAGGAAGTGATTTTTAATCAGAATTTTAAAAGTGGACGAAGATTGAGCACGCCTTATCGAGACGGGCAAGGCATTCCATAACCGTACTGCTTGAACTGTAAAAGACTTGTCATAAAAACTAGTAGAACGCATTGGCATCTCTAGTCTCAAGTTTTCCGATGACCTCAGATATCTATTATGTGTGTCATGAAGGAACTTGAAACGTTCTTTAAGATAAGAGGGGGTTTTAAATGTATTGTATAAGGCCCCTCGCCCACGGCCACTTTTTGTAGCGACGCAGTAACGATGCTGTCGCGTGTCCGCATCGATACAGTCGCGAAGCGGTCGCTAGCTGTGTGCCCTCGCCAACGGGCCCAGATTCAGTCGCGATGCTGTCGCGCTTCTGTCGCGATTCAGTAACGGCACAAAAATGCCACAGTTGCACTGATGCTCGGTTCTCCACTCACGCGCCACTCTTCCTCCGTTCTCTCGATGTTGTCCGACACGGTCGCGCGTTGGCATCGATACAGTCGCGATGCTGTAGCGCGTTGGCATCGCTTCTGTAGCGCGTTGCAAATGCGACTAACACGCGTTAGTAGCGATGCTGTTGCGAGTTTACCTAGCGCGCGACAGCATCGCTACAAAGTCGCCGTGGGCGAGGGGCCTAAGTGTAAAAGTCTAGAATACAATACATATTTCTTTATTATTTAAAAATGTGGCAGCTAGCACCTGTCAGTTTCCGCCAGTGAATTAATAATTCGACAATAGCTTCTGACGTTTCATAAGTGCCCATGTAGGTTTAAGTTGTTTTTAAAAAAAAATTGAGTCAACTGGAGCGGTTCTATAATAGTATATTTTATATCGAGAGACTAAACGAAGCCATAATATACGAGGGAGTCAAAGAAACCGAGAGTATATTAAGTTGGCGTTTAGTCTAGAGTTGCAAACTGTACTTTTCACTTTGAGTGCGAGAAAAATAGTCAAAACATTTAATAAATATTATTCCTCCAGTCCATAAAACTTTCGTAAGTTTTTAGGTTAAATTTGAGCGTCTTTGGCTGCAAAAGATTATATTATGTCTTTTGCTCTTTGCTCGACGTCAAACTCTTCACTGTCACTGGACATTCTTAATAAATTTATTTAAAACTGAACGAAACACTCGAAAAAAATTCTGAAATTTTCGCGGTCAGTTTTTTCTTCTTAACCAGTCACAAAACAATTTAAAACACATGGCGCCACCTTTGCGGAAAAACCATGGAACTAAAACTCTCAACATTTTCACAATGAAGATGGTCCACACTCCACAGATAATAGTATATTTACTGGCTGTTTGAGTTTGTCTATGTCACATGAAGGAAATTAAAAAATTAATTACTTTTCACTCCCTAGAGACTAAAGTGGTCACTTTAGTCTAGCTTCGTAGCGCTATATTGGCGTACTTTTAGAGCATGAGAAGTGAAAAATATTGTTTTTCTTTATCGATATCTTTTACCAGTTCTTTAGAAGCTATTTTACTGAACTTTTAAGATTTTCTAAAAAAAATCTTAAAAAATAGAAATAAAAAAATTGAAATAGAAAAATTAAATTGAAATAGAAAATCTTAAAAGTTTAAGATAAAGAGTTAAGTTAAAGATAAGGTCTTAAGTTTAAGATTAAAAACTGTTTTTTTTTCTGTTATAGTACCAATATATACTTTCAAAAGCATTTAGTAAAACTTCAATTTCATTTAATTGTATATCTATACAAAATATACCTATATATATAAATTGAAGTTTTACTAAATGCTTTCAGTAAAGATTTTATGTAGGTAGGTAGGGTAGGGTAGGTAGCGTAGGTAAGGTAGGGTAGGGTAGGTAAAGTAGGGTAGGATAGGTAGGGTAAGATATGTAGGTAGATAGGAAGGGTAGGGTACATCGAGTAAGTAGGAAGGGTAGGTAGGTAGGGCAGGGTTTTTTTAATTTATTTTACTTTTGAAGGCACTGTAAGTTAGGTAGGTAGGGTAAGTAGGGTAGAGGGTTGATAGTGCTATTTACTGTAAAAATATCCTCACCTGATAAGGCTGTTCAGCGTCAAAGTTCCGGATGGCTCTGATATGGTTTTCCTTCATGATATGGAACCGCTGGGGGTCGGCTGTGAAGTTGACCATGTGCTCCACGATCTTGTCCAGCAGCACGCTCTGTTTGTCGTCGTACCCGTCGATGGTCACCTGAACCATCTTTTATGTTTATAATATAACGGAAGAGGACCAATACAATACAAAAAATAAAATGTCTAACGTGGGAATCGAAGGTGTATTCCCGTTGTCCCCATCGCCCGTGTCCCCAGTACGTATATTATATCTATACTAATATATATATATATATATAATTTATTTTTTTAAAACGTTGCCCCACACTAGGAATTTCTCCTGTATCGTGGGTGCGTTTACAAACATTTAAACTCACATACACAAACAGCCAGACCCGGAACAACTACTTGTAGATCATACAAATATTTGTTCCGTACGGGAATCGAACCCGCGACACGCAACGCAGTAGTCAATCGCTTAACCACTGCGCCAACCGTGCCGTCGTATATAAAGCTGAAGAGTTTGTTTGTTTGTTTGTTTGGTTGAACGCGCTAATCTCAGGAACTAGATACTGGTTCGAATAGAAAAATTCTTTTAGTGTTGGCTAGCCCATTTATCGAGGAAGGCTATATAACATCACGTTAGATCCTTAGTTCCGTGTAGTGCCGGACGTAAAGAATAGTTCCATCCCATTTCCTACCGTGGGTGTCGTAAAAGATGACTAAGGTATTTACTAGAGAATGGGCAGCAGCGTTCTCTATTTATTTTTAACACCATACTGCGATCGCCAACCCGCCTGCCAAACGTGGCGATTATGGCAAACCCCCCCAATTGGGGGAGGCCTATGTCCAGCAGTGGACGTCTTTCGGCTGAAATGATGATGATGATGATGAGATCCTTAGGAGCCAAGCGAAAAGAACAAAAGTCAGAAAGAACGCTAAGAGATAACGAAGTTATAGCGCGGGCGAGCGACGGGATGCGACGCGATGGGTGGCCCGAAATTTCACGCGGACGAAGTCGCGGGCAGAAGCTTGTTTCATATAAAATGGCGAAAAATTCATTCTAAAGAAAAACGGCCACATTCCTCTAGATCGTATTTTGTTACTTCGTGTCTCAATATGAAACTTTATAAAAGGTATTAGAACATTCTAGACACACTTACCGAGGTCGCTGTTGCCGTTTTTCATAATTCCTTCTCAGCCTCGACCGATGTATGCGCTCTTAAAAGAAAATGGAACCTTTTTTTCGCCATTTTATGTGAATTACCATTAATGAGGACACGGGCGGTCGGGACTGCGGGAATACACCGAATCGAACCTAGAACCTCAGGCGCAGGCTGCGCTTGTAAGCCACTTAGACATTGGAAAATAGCGCAACAAGGTTTTAGCAACATTTGATATGGCATTCGCTCACAATGGGCCTTATTAGAAGGCTAAAAGTCACCCTAAGGGCAATGGAGAGGGCTATGCTTGGAGTTTCCCTACGTGATCAAATCAGAAATGAAGAGATCCGCAGGAGAACCAAGGTAACCGACATAGCTCGAAGAATTGCCAAACTTAAGTGGCAGTGGGCAGGGCACATTGCTCGCAGAACAGATGGCCGTTGCGGCCGAAAGGTTCTGGAGTGGCGACCGCGTACCGGAAGACGTAGCGTTGGAAGGCCTCCCACAAGGTGGACCGATGACCTTATGAAAGCCGCAGGAATCCGCTGGATGCGGGAAGCACAGAACCGGTCGAGGTGGCGGTGCTTGGGGGAGGCCTAAGTCCAGCAGTGGACGTCTTTCGGCTGAAATGATGATGATGATGATGATTTGGCAATGTTGCAGTGTTGCTAACAACATGATAAAGTTACGTAATCATTGGGAAACAAAGTAGCGAATAATTGATGCCAGCAATTTTTGATGTTACGGGAAAATCAACAAAAACACGTTGCCCAACCCAGGAAACAAACCCAGGACCTCAAGCTCAGCTGTAGCGCGTGTGACGAGTTGAGGAGGAGATCTGGTGGTTAATGTGGGAAAATTTCAACTGTCTAACTATCACGGTTCATGAGATACAGCCTGGTGACAGACGGACAGACAGACAGACGGACAGCGGAGTCTTAGTAATAGGGTTCCGTTTTACCCTTTGGGTACGGAACCCTAAAAAAACAATGTTGTTTTATGAGCTTCATTTACAGATTTACGTATAAAAGTCTGTCATGTAGTCGTGACCGTGGCGTGCTGGGCACATTTTGTCATCTATACATGACTGTGGCGGTCAAAAGGTAAATGTGATATTCCTGTATCTACAACAAGCTTCAAAACAAATAAAAAATAAATAACACACATGACAGACTTTTGTTTACTAGTATACCACACACACACACACAGACACCAACAGACGTAAACCCCACAGCAACACACTCACACAAACACTCCTCACAAATAACCCATAAACCCACTCAATAAAACAACATCACATCGACATCAACGCATCACATCACATTAACATAGGAATTATCACCCATAATATACGTTATAAATAATCGTACGTCACACCTGGCCTTAATGTGAGTTTTACCGCACGCCACGCGTACGGTATATCTCGCATTATGGCCAGGTGAAGACGTAAAATTGTGTACTCACCACGGGCAGTTAAAAAGAAAGCCCTCTATGGCATATTTACAACCCTCGCCTGCGGCTCGGGTTACATAATACCTGCGATTTCGGGCTTTCTTTCTTTTACAGTCCTTGGTAAGTAATGTACTATTGTAAAACGTGTTAATCCCACTAAAGTTCACTGTCCTTCAAGATACAGGATTTTCCTAGTTTGAATCCGTTATTGAAACAGCACTGATGTTACCTAGGCTAAGTTTTTTGGTAAATAAATGATTACTTATTGTACGGGTCCCAATAAATACTTTTTCTTTCTTTAAAATGATTACAAATTCTACTCACACTGATTCCATACTTTGCATTCCCGATGCTCCACCGTAGTCCAGCCAACTCGGCGGCGTACGCAAACTGTTGCAGGCTGTCTCTTAGTAGCAGTACCCATACCGAGGTCAGGTTGCAGCTCAAAGGGTCCGCGTAGGCTAGGGGGCTGATAACAATGAAAACAGGGTCAATTAGCTAGCGAAACTTCGCAGACGTGGTATCGATATCTTAAGAACCAACTAGTCGCGGGCTCGAACTCACTGGCATCGTGTGTTGAGTGAATGCACGATAATTCATAGTAAACAGCGCGGGTAAAAAATTACGAAAAGTCCTTACAGTATTAAAGTATTCACGGTAAATCACTAATATTCGCAACAAGTTTTCCGAAAAATGAAGCGAGACTGTCATTTGATCCTCATTCTACAAGAAACTACTTTTGATTTTGAACATTAAAAAATATCATTAACATCATTGAAATGAAAACTGTACTTTTATAGTTACACAGACTTAAGGTCTCTGCACACAGCGGGCGCGGCGCGGCGGGACGGGACGCCGACGCGACGCTGAGCAGTTGTAATGTACTAGATATTACGGACGACGCCACACAGAGCCGTCCGGCTCGACGCGACGCGACGTGACGCTCTGTGTGGCGTCGTCCGTAATATCTAGTACATTACAACTGCTCAGCGTCGCGTCGGCGTCCCATCCCGCCGCGCCGCGCCAGCTGTGTGCAGAGACCTTAATGTTTCGATTATTTCTAGTTTTCTCACAATTCATTGTGAAATTGACAAAAGAGTTTTTTCCGTGCACGTGCAGTAGCTCAATTTTTTTTAAACTAGGATCTCAGAGTTAACCATGAGAGGTTGAGACTCTTTAACCGGATAGAGTAGCTCGCAAAATTCAAAGTTTTTATGCCGCTCATGGGCCTCTGACTTGGCTACACATGCCGTCGAGAAATATCTCTCAGGTTTTCTCACAATGTTTCCCTTCACCGTTTTTTAAGCAAGTGATAATTATACAATACGCACATAGTGTCATTCAAGAATTACGTAATTACTAAACGGGGGGCTTTGCTTTGATTATTTTTGACGATCTGGGGTATGGATCGGAGGTCTGGAAAGTGATTACGTCAGCAATATTTATTTATTTACTTTAAGATTTATCTGCAAAATTTAGTAGATTTTGATTTGAACAAAGATGGCAACCCCATGTTGAGGGATTCCCCAAAATAATTGATATTGCTCGCTCGCTCTCACGCAGTGTTTTATGGTTAGAAAGAACCGAAGTAGGGACATTACTTAAATGGGCATTCCATTACTTTACAGTCTACAAATTCCTTATTTCTAGGCTCATGAATAATTTTTCCGTGTGGTGCCGGACGTAAGGAATAGCACCACCCTATTTCCCCTATTAACCCATAGAAAGGACACCTCCCTAAGTCTGACTATTGAGCTGGCTATTTTTCTTCCTCCATGTTTTAACAGATGGCGCCATGAGCGACTCACTAATTGCCAGAGACTGTATCTTTACAATGCCATCTAGGAGTCAGTCTCAGACATGACGGAAACAGAATTGACATTGACAGACAGAATACTTTAAAAACGTTTTGTTCAGTCCTTTTGTAAAGAAAGTTTTATAGTTCCGGACGTAAAGAGCAGCACCCCATTTCCTCCCGTGGGTGTCGTAAAAGGCGACTAAGGGACTTACTAGAGAATGGGCAGCAGCGTTCTCTATGCATTTTTAACACCATACTGCGATCGCCAACCCGCCTGCCAAGCGTGGCGATTATGGCAAACCCCCCCTTAATTGGGGGAGGCATATATCCAGCAGTGGACGTCTTTCGGCTGAAATGATGATGATGAATAACAATAAATCTGACCAGATTAAAAAAAAATGTTTACGTTAGCATAGGAGGGCATGAGCTTTGCTTACTTTTGCTGACAAGGAGAAGGGGAAGGTGGAGGTTCAAATTCACAAAAACTCTGCTTACGTAATACTTGAATGGTCCCCATGGATCAGAAAAGTCAGAGGTGTATTATTACTAGAGATCGCATAATCGGATGCATATCGACGCTTGAAAGGCAAAATTGACCAAACGACATGTTGGCAACTTTACACACACACACATTTATTTAAAACTGGGATTTTACCAACATTTGAAAGTAAGTAAATATACCAGAAACATATATCAGAAACCTAAATTTGTAGATCCCCAGAACCGCGGAATTTTTTCGATACAAAAGCGCGTTCCATATTAGCCAACATCTCAACTTTAGGTGAATATGCATCCGAATATCCGATCTCTAATTATTATAGATAATCTTACCTGACTAAATCGAATGTCATGACCGCTTTGGGCAGATGAAACTCGTTGTCTTTCTTGAACCATAGCCTCATTAGTGGCGTATCCTGAAATATAGACACATATCATCACGATTGTATTCGCCGAAGGTATAGGCAGAGCACGAACTCGTAACCTACTACATTCGACAGAGAAGTCGAATTGATCGATTAAGTTGAAATTTGAGTGATCCAAACACGGACGTGAACCGTAAATAAATGAATTAAGAATATTGGGGTCAGCTTTGGGGGGGCAAATAAAAAAAAAGTTTTGCAAACTGTACCGTATGACATATCAAATGAAAAGGCTTATTACTGTGAGGGTCTCAAATATATACCGGATGACTTTTTTTACCGTCTCGAAAAAAATTGGGTATACTAGGTGAACGGAGTAGAAGCCTATGGCATAGCATTTTTTTTTTTTTTTCAGAAATGAAACTAAAATAAAAGATAAAAATATTGAAATTTGGGTGCGTATGATTTAAATTTAAATATTATTTATCGTATTTATTTATTGAATTATGTTTTTTGTCAAATTTCTGTGTTTATTGTTATAGTATGATAAGTTTACTTCAAATGTGTGGTATTTATCCATAGATCAATTTCTTTCTAGGTTAAAGAAAAAATAATAAAAACTATGCCATAGGCTTCTACTCCGTTCACCTAGTATACCCAAATTTTTACGAGACGGTAAAAAAAGTCATCCGGTATATATATATATATTTTGTTAAAGGTATGTGAAAATAGACGAAAATTTACCATCCCCCCCCCTATCTCCGAAACGACTGAGCCTAAAATTAAAAAAAAAATACAGAAAATACTTATAGATTACAGGAAAATCTATAAGAAGTCTATGGTCTTAAAATAACATGGTAAATCTCTCGATATTGTGCGTACAAACTTACATTTGCAGTAGGAATGTATGGGGGAACATGTTTATCAACTACAATGTTAATTTTGTTCTTGGGATAATTTCATCCCTACAACGGAACCCTTCTTGTGTGTGGTCCGACACGCACTTAGCCGGTTTTTTTAGAGAATACTTTAGCTTTTTTTTTTCTATCTATTACAAGTGTTTCTAAAGTGTACGATTTATAGAGTGAATCCTTAAATATCTTACACATTAACTGCATAACTAAAGGTTAAGTAATAACGATGCAGCAAGGAATCAAACGAACGCAATTATTTCGCAATTACGTATCGTTTCCTCGGTGCGCTCTTAAGAATCTATACTACCTCAAATGGTTTAGCACGATCCTCCGTTATGTCGAATAACTGTAGCATTAACTTTGAAATAAATATATGGTAAAGTTGAGGATTAATGTTAAGTACTATGTTTGACGAAAACATGATTTCATAAAAGTTTCTGTATGGAAAAAAAAAACCATAACTGCCTCCAAACCGAATAATAAACCGCTGGTATTCAAGAAATACTTCAAATTAGATAATGAAACTTTGCATTTTAACTGAACTAACTATAAATCTGGTCTTATGTTATTGTTTTCTTTTTAATTACCGTTTTTTTTACCGTAAATAGTACATTACTTACCAAGGGCTGTAAAAGAAAGAAAGCCCGAAATTGCAGGTATTTGTCACCCGAGCCGCAGGCGAGGGTTGTAAATATGCGATAGAGGGCTTTCTTTTTTACTGCCCGTGGTGAGTGCACAATTTTACGTCTTCACCTGGCCATAGTGCGAGTTTTACCGTACGCGTAGCGTGCGGTAAAACTCACATTATGGCCAGGTGTGACGTAAAATAAATTACCTAAACTATCGGCGCATTTGGAGCCTTCTTCCTGCTGCCCTGTCTCGCTTGCTGGCGTGACCGGGACCAATAGTGTACGAGCGAGATAAAGAGTGAGGTGGCGCTGAGGTTTATGGACTCTTAACTTTTAAGGGCTTACCTTAATAATAATAGGTGTTATCGAGTCTGCAGTACTGTCCTCCCCTTTTTCCAGCGTAAGTTTAGTTGGTATGAACTCGTTCGGAGGCGGTAAGTGCAGTTCAGGTGTAGGTTTGACGGCTTTCCATTCCTGAAAAAATTATATTACATAACATCAAACCTTGTTTACTCAAAGGGTTAGGTTTTAGGTTTTGGGAGGACCCACGCCGTGCCCTCATCTCAGGAGTAGGCAGTCACCTGTAGCTGCCGGCCGTAGTGAAAGTAAGAAAGAGTGAGAGAGGAATAGAAACGCTGAGAGGGGAATTTAGGCATCACGTAGCTGCACGCATTAAACTTTATCGATTAATTTTTGTTAAAAAAAAATTTTTGCCACGCTCGAGAATATCGAGATGACTTTTTTTTTACTACTTTGTAGCCCTCCCCCTTCTTTACGTCACTCTCAAATTGTCAGATTAGTGGAATATACACGTTTTAGCATGTAACTAACTCACCCTACCTTAATCTGACGCGCTCGAGAATTTCAGATGATCAATTTTTTTTTACTAATCTGATCCTTTATCCTTGACAGGCGGCCATATAATTATATGGGGCTCATATTTGGTGGAAGTACTTAACCGGGTACAAGGTATCCCCCTGTATATTAATCTGCCGTGCTTTAGTAAATCCCGAAATCGCCGCTTGGGCGCCCCTACTATGGGACGCGGTGGTATCCTTCGGCGAAACAGTAATCTCACAGAAAGAGGCTGCGGAAAGGGAGAGAGAGATCTCAACCTCTCTCCCGGCCCGTAGCAGGCGCACCGGGCGTTGGCTGAAAGCGGACAACGCCCTCTTCCAGCCCCCCTAAATAGGTCGAGGGGCGACGGACCCGACGTGGCGGCGCGAGACGTCGCGCGGGAGTTAAACACCACACCAGACGTTGCGGAAGAATAGTACGTTCCCGCGACCTCCGGCGTAGGTGGATGATGGAACACACACTGACTTATTACTAGAGATCGGATAATGTATGGACGCGGCTTCTTAAAATATTTCTTCCGTAAAAAAAAAACCGGGATGCCAGGAACACCCGGAATGCATAACTAAACGTGTGTAGGTATAATATAGTATGGAAGCGACTTCTAACATAATATTTTCTTTAAAAAAAAAACCCAGGATTCATGGATTGCATAACTATTCAGATTCATATTTAATTAAAATGAATGTTTAACTCCCGATGCAAACGAGCATGTAGGGTGTAAGAGGTGGTGTATGTTAATTAAAACAAGAAAAAAAAAAAACATAAATTAAAATAATTATTTTTGTTAAATTAAGTACTATAACCTGATTAGGCGTAAAAATTACCTCGGCTACTTAGTTAGGTTAAGGTAGGATTATATAGTAAGAAAAAACACAAAATTTGACGATTCCGGAATCGCGGGATTTTTACGATCGATACAAAAGCGCATTCCATATTAGCCAACATCTCAACTTTAGGTAAATATGCATCCGAATATCCGATCTCTGCTTATTACAGTACAATCTCGGTAATTCGGCACTAATTCAGACACAAGGGTGCCGGATAAGTAGAAAATTCGGATTAGTGGAATATCCATATCCATACTAATATTATAAATGTGAAATTAACTCTGTCTGTATGTTACGTTTTCACGCCTAAACCGCTGAACCGATCGTCATGAAATTTGGCAGAGACATACCCTGGGATATAGAGAAGGACATAGGCTACTTTTTCACGCGATAACCTACATCCACGCGGGCGGAGTGGCAGTCAAATGCTAGTTTATAATAAATTTAAGAATTAGTGTGCATGTAAGCGAAAATACCTGAATTAAAGAGTCTTCTATTTCCTCCTGTAGGTATTTCGTTCCGTACCACGGCTCAGTCATCGTACATTTCTTTTCAAAACATCTGTAATAAATCATAAATACATAAGTAATAACAGCCGAACGGATCAATAGATCAGGTTAAGCTACGCTTGCCGCGGTTGGTCCGTGGATGGGTGACCATCTTTACAAACCAAGACCCTCCATGCCTCGGAGAGCGTGTGAAGCTGTTGGTCCCGGCTGTCATTCGTGGATCTTTGACAGTCGTTACGGGTCGTCAGAAGCCTGAAAGTCTGACAACCAGTCTTGCCAAGGGGTATGGTGTTGTCCAGTAAATGGGTTGAGGCAGTCGCTCCATGTTTTTTTTTTTTAATTATTTCAGCCGAAAGACGTCCACTGCTAGACATAAGCCTCACCCAACTGGGGGGGGGGGGGGGGGGTTGCCATAATCGTCACGCTTGGCAGGCGTGTTGGCGATCGCGGTATGGTGTTAAAAAATTGCAACCGTGCGGAGCTGGAGCGAGTCGCTATTATTATAATTTATAATAATAGCGACTCGCTCCAGCTCCGCACGGTTGCAATTTTTTTTTATGTAGACGATGGGCTACAGCATTCTCTGATAATAAAAAAGCTATACGTACTTTGCCACGATGCCAACACGAACATTTTCTGGTGTAAGCAGCGATAGCAGCGAATTAATCAACTCCGGTTTCCATTCCGTCATTATGTAGTAAGCACATAGCACGTCTTCTATAGGGAACTCCTGATGACAAGAATAAAATAATATTTTATTACGAGACATTGGTGCCGATTCCCTTGTACACAAACTAAATTAAATTTAAGTTCAGTGCATCTTTTTCTTTCTATTTCATTAAGAAAAGGACAGAAGATAAATTTTGAATCACGTCTAAACTTGTATGGAGTAGTGACAGGCGCTGATTAATTTGACAGGACTAAACTAAAATTTATCTTGTCCTTTTCGTAATGAAATAGAAAGAAAAAGATGCACTGAACTTAAATTTAGTTTAGTTTGTGAACAAGGGAATCGGCACCAATGTCTGATCAATCAATCAACAATCATTTATTTCGGACAGAATCCATTTAAGGGGGAAGCGCTGAGGTAGCCCCCGAAAGTGAAATTTTCTCAGGGAACGAATTTCAGCCACGCCGGTTTTTGCATTGGACAAGTATCTCTCTGAAACGGTACTGTCATCCGCGTACCCAAACGCGGATGACAGTACCGTTTCAGAGAGATACTTGTCCAATGCAAAAACCGGCGTGGCTGAAATTCGTTCCCTGAGAAAATTTCACTTTCGGGGGCTACCTCAGCGCTTCCCCCTTAAATGGATTCTGTCCGAAATAAATGATTGTTGATTGATTGATCAGACATTGGTGCCGATACCAGGCAGAAGCAGGTCATTGATGTACAGCAGGAAAAGAGTTGGAGAGAGAACAGATCCCTGAGGAACTCCGGCATCAATAGCCATAAGGTCAGAGGAGCAGCCGTCCACGACTACTCTGATCGACCGTTCACTCAGGAAGTCCGATATTCAGCTACAAAAATCAGCTGGGATGCCATAAGCAGGAAGCTTGCTGAGTAGTGCAGCGTGCCAGACCCTGTCAAAGGCCTTCGAGATATCAAGCGATACAGCAAGTGCTTCGCCGTGTTTCTTCATGACACGAACATACAACCTAATACTGATCTGCAAATAGCAAAAAACTAAGAAAATTTAAATTTTGCGGGCTACCCTGACGCTTCCCCCTTACGCACTTTAGCCTGGAAACCGTCAACTACAAATTGGCATCCACAGATACGTTTTCCGATCCTAATGTTTACATTTTCCATACATAGTCTGCGACGATCATAACTAGGGATGGGCCGAATATTCGTTTTATATTCGGTATTCGGCATATCCGGTAGATTTACCGAATATTCGTATTCGGCCGAATATTCGGCCGTATCGCCGAATGCTCGGCAAAATGGTACAAAGTTTTTACTGTATTGAGCCGTGTATGATTTATCATGAGTGGAGTGTTAAATGTGATACTTTTATTAGGTAAGTAATTTACAGTGCAGCTTTATGTTTCTGTCGACACTGTAGCTTTATTTCCAATAGCAGTAGATAAAAAAGATGGTTATTAAGAACAAAATATAAGTATGCAGCTGTTTCGGGCGAAGTTTTACTCCTTACTAGATGATGCAATAACAACATCTGGTACAGCGGGGGTAGCGGGCAGGAGGGACCGGCGCCAATCCGCGCGCTTTGCGTGAACAAGTTCAGACCTGTATACTCTTCACGTAAGGGAATCAATTATGCCGAATATTCGGTACGTAAATTTTTACCGAACATTCGGCCGAATGTTCGTATTCGGAGAAATCCATGTTCAGCCCATCCCTAATCATAACACTTCGTTTGGGTCGCGTAAAGAGGGGAGGGTAACTTGTCTCCAACTTGCGCTACGAAAACCATCCTTACAGCTACGACATAAGGAACTTATTGCTACGCACTCGCCTGCAGTAAGTGCACGTGTCCTGTGACCAGTCCCCGCGCCTCCTGTGTGTCTTTGAACCTGAACTCCAACGCCATCAGATCCTTCTGCTCTTCCCACACCCAGTGCTTTGGGCCTTCGCTCTTCAGCATTTCTATGTACTGTGGAATAAGTGAATTTTGTTAAAGGCGAGGTTCTTCAAGCGTGCATTTTTGTTCTAGAGGTGGCAGCTGAGCGCGAGTAAATTGTGCCGTGAATTTCGTTAATTTTGGGTTGAAAATTGTATGTTTTAAGATATTAACAATGTTAAACACGACGGACATTACATCATCATAGACGTTTATTTTAATGTGATTTACAATACATAATGTGGTATAATATTGAAATAAAATTATTTTAATCTACAAAATAAGGGTATGTTTGGATTTTTTTTCTATCGATCGAACTTTGTCCAATTATGTAACGAGTACCCGTCGTACTTACAGAAAGGTCTCAAAAGCAACATATAATTTTTTCACGTGTTTAATCACTACCGTTTCTAAATAAAATGACATTAAAATGACATTTCCTGGAGGTTAACTTGTAGAACCTCGCCTTAAGTATACACGGTTTAAAAAGACCCATCACGAAGCCGTCATCTGTACATTAAACTAAGAAACATTGTACAATAAATAATTGCTGGAAAACGACTTATATTTTTCAAAGTCAAAGTCAAAGAATTATTTGCAGATAAATATGGTTACAATAGTTCTTAACAATGGTAGTATAATGTAGCTTAACATATTTAATCATAACATAATGACATGCAAATTTTGGTAGGTATAAAATTAGATCATTTTAATTTAAATTGAAAGAATTCTTTTATACTATAGAAGGATTTCTCAATTAACCATTAACCATTATTATTTTTTGGTATGAAAATTCCCTGTTTACGGCATTGCGCAATTAAACGAACTCAGAAACCCGACAGCAAAAGTCGGTCTGGTCGGAGGATCCTCCCTTTTCTATGAAGGATGTCCAATTCTTTATTAGTGGCTTTTGTGGACATGATATTTCTTCAGATATGTTACTGTAGTTGTAATTGCAATCATGTTGTTCCGTCACCATAAAAAACTAAACGTAATTCATTCTAATTCTAGTAACCGATGTTCAACACTCCATCATTTTGCGATAGCGAAACGCAGAGCTTTATAGTCTGTGGTGCATACCGTGACTCGTAAAAAATTGGAGCAAAAACTCTTCTAGAAAAGCCCCGTGTGTGAGAACATCTCCTTTCGCGCTTAACGTTCTCTCCTGTCCCGAGACTGGACAAACCATCGTTTTCTTTGTTCTACGCGCGTAAATCTCAGACTCGCATCCCGGGATTCCTGTGTTCCTGCCCTTGGAACCATCGGAGGTGGAAGGCTCAGCGTGTGTCGTAGCAGTCCAAGGTACGTGTATGCACTGTATTTGCTATTGACATTCTGTGGAGTTTTTGAACATCGTGTTTTACCGATATCGTAGTGTTCCCTAGTAGCAAAAAGCCACCCCTGCTATTTTGGCTTTGGTGCGCATGCTACATGTTTTGGTGCCGAAACCAGGGAGTTTCCACCTAACCTTATTACGCTTATGGTATTTTCTGGTTAGAAGCGTCATATGTCTTGGTATGCAGAACGAATCTATTATAACAAAACGTTTACCGGCTGCATTCCGAGCTATATTTTAACTTTTCTTAACGAAATAACTGTTTAAATACCTACGTAAAATCACAATCGTTCCAAGAGGTACCACCATCGAACAGGAATTATCTATTGTCACACACTTTCATTGTAATTATTGTAGGATCTAATTAGGCAATCACTTTTCTATCGGTGCTTAATTCCATCGGCTTACAATACTTACTTACCACCCAAATTCACCTATCCGTATCTATTTTCATTCTTTATTATTTCAATTACAAAATTCTTATAAAATTCGTTTTTCACTTTTTATATTGTGGGTAACTTAACATTATAATACGCAACGGCCGACCGTGTACACCGCTCCAAATAAGTTTCGAATCGTACATGTATGGTGCGTCATAGCACATTCAAACAAAACTTGTGCGGTTAGCTGTACCTATTCATTCCAGTGAGTCTTTATCTTCGTTGTTTACGTGTTAACGCATTTTTATTTTACGTTTCACATTATGTCGCTGCTTAGCAAACATTCTACTAGGAAGTTAAAGAAATCTAAATCGAAGTCTATCGATGTGGAGGAATATACCACACATGATTTGCCATCGTTACGTCGAAAGCGTACTATGTCTTACAACCGGCTAGCTAAAACTTTAGAGATTGGCACGTTAGCATTGAGTGACTCCTCTAAGCACGACTTGTTTTTATCGTATTATCAAGACATAAAGGCCATTGCACACAGTTTCGAACAAACACATTTAATCATTTTAGATATTTTAGACGATCCGGAAGATGATGATAACGAGATGCAAGAACGTTTTGATGATATTTACTATCAAGTAGGATCAATTTATCACAGTTTAACAAAATCACTTTCATCATCATCTCAATCGCAGAATGAAAAACCTTCTTCTAATATTCGATTACCAAAAATAGTACTTCCTAGTTTCTCGGGTAACATCAAACAATGGCCCGAGTACTATGATACATTTAACGCTTTAGTACATGATTCTACTACACTTACGGACACTGAAAAGTTTCATTATTTAGTTTCTTCCCTTAGTGGTGAAGCATTAACGGTAGTGAAAACGTTCCCTAAGACCCATGACCATTATCACGATGCATATCAAACATTAGTTAATCGCTACAAGTCTAAACGCAACTTATCTTTTACTTGTTGGCGTGAAGTTTTAAACACAGATTTTAAATATAATGATGCGAGTAAATTCCAAACTTCACTAGATCTCTTAGAAGAGAATTTATGTATTTTAAAGACACTCGATTTCCCGGTCCAACATTGGGACTTTGTTTTGGTTTACCATATGTTATCTAAACTAGACCCAGATGTACGCCAAGATCTTGAAGAGAAATATTCCGATGTAGAAATACTATCGTTTGATCAAATGAAATCATTTTTGCGTGCCAAGTCAGAAGCTCTTATACGTAGTACACACTTTACCGCTACTTCTAAACTCAAATCAAACCAGACTGCGCCCGCGGTTGTGTCGTCTCAATCTCGACGCGGACCCGCTTCTACAGTACTCGTTGCTTCTGGTGATGCTAAACGAGTTACACAACCGAGTAAATGTGCTTACTGTGATGAATCACATTCAATAATGTCTTGTCCCACGTTTCTTCCAAAATCGGTCGACGAACGTATGAACGTAGCTAACGAGAAAAAATGGTGCTATAATTGTTTAAAGTCGTCCCACCAACTTAAAGATTGCAAATCGATATTTACATGCCGTTCATGTAAACGCAGACACCACACGTTACTCCATCGCGAGAAACCTCAGCTGCAGGAACCGAGTCCAACCGTCTCATCTTTGGTCTCAAGGTCTCAGTCAAATACTACTGTGCTGCTGGCAACGGCTATCGTTCAGGTTAGGGATGCTTCAGGCAATATGCAATCTTTTCGTGCATTGTTCGACACCGGGAGTCAGAGCAATTTTATTACGGAATCTGCTGTTAATCGTTTAGGGTTCACTCCAGCTAAGGCTAATACCAAGGTCAGTGGACTTGGGGAAGCTGTGGCACCTATTGCTGGTGATGTCACTTGTTCAGTAGGCACGAGTATGCGTGCTTATTACGAATTAAACATGCACGTGATCAAGAAAATATGTGGCGACCAACCTATCGCTCAGTTAAACACATCGGGGTGGTCACATATAAAATCGTTGCCGCTGGCCGATCCAGGATTCGACATTCCTGGACCAGTCGATTTATTATTGGCTGCAGATGTTTTCGTTGAATCTGTTCTTAACCAACGCATTAAAGGAGGTTACAACCAACCTACCGCATTTAATTCAATTTATGGCTGGCTCCTTTTAGGTAAAACGTCTTTGTCGTCAACTTCTTTACTTCAATTATCTGCTTCATCTAGCAGTGATAACGATCTTAATTCAATAGTTCAACGTTTTTGGGAAATTGATTCGCTACCGAATTCGTCTTCATTGAGTCCAGATGAGTCGCTCTGTGAACAAATCTTTATTTCTACTCATTCACGTGATCAAACAGGGCGTTATATTGTTAGAATTCCTTTCAAAAATGATACGGAACCTACTTTTGAGGGCTCTCGTGAACTAGCTTTACGTCGATTTTACGCTATCGAGCGTAGATTATCTCGCGATCCTGATTTACGTAGCCAGTATTCTGAATTTATGTCAGATTACCTCGAATCCGGTCATATGTCACTTGTACCGTCCCAGGACATAGGTCAGGGAAAATACTACATCCCCCATCATTGCGTCTTACGTCCTCATTCCGTTACCACACGTCTACGCGTCGTATTTGACGCTTCAGCTAAAGATCTTCATTCACGTTCCTTGAATGATACACAACTTATCGGTCCAAAATTACAACCAAATATTCTGGAACTACTTTTACGGTTCAGGGAACCTAACATCGTTTTTATGGCAGATGCCCGTCAAATGTATCGCCAAATTGTCTTGTCTTCAGACCAATGCGACTATCAACGCATTTTCTGGCGGACCTCGCCTAGCGAGCCCCTACAAGAATACCGCTTAAATACGGTCACGTATGGTTTAGCGTCATCTCCATATCTCGCATGCCGAACTTTGAGACAGCTCGCAGAAGACGAAGGAGACTCTTATCCCCTGGCAAGACAAGTTATTCTAACGCAAGTATATATTGACGACGTGGCCACTGGATTCCCAACATTAGAAACTGCTCAGGAGGCCAAATCGCAAATTATCGCTTTATTCAAACGTGGTCAATTTCATTTACGAAAGTGGGTTAGTAATCATCCTCAACTTCTATCGGATCTTCCTAGTGAAGATTGCTTAGCTGGTGCAGTGTCATTCGGCACCACGGAAACGTCAACCCTGAAAGTGTTAGGTCTTCAGTGGGATCCGTCCTCAGATACTTTTAATTTCACTCTAGAATCTTCTGACCGGCTTTGTACGAAACGCTCGATTTTAAGCGAAACAGCTCGGATCTTCGATCCATTGGGTTTTCTTTCACCAATCACCATCCAAGCGAAATGTCTGATACAAAATCTATGGGTTCTCGGCATTGGCTGGGATCAAACTCCACCTGATGACGTCATTCGAACGTGGAACACTTATCGTGACCAACTACCGGAACTAGCTCAATTCAAAATTCCTCGTAGACTGACCTGCACAGATGCTCAGTCATACGAAATCCACGGCTTCTGTGACAGCTCTGAGATCGCATATGGAGCAGTAGTATATTTACGAGCGGTTCAGGCTGATCAAGTAAACGTTTCCCTCGTATGCTCCAAAGCTCGCGTGGTTCCGTTAAAACGCATATCACTGCCGCGACTCGAGTTGTGCGCTGCAGTTCTCCTTTCCGACCTATATAAATTCGTATGTGACATCTATCTTTCTCAAATTAAAATCGATAACGTTTTTCTCTGGTCTGACTCAACCATCGTTCTATCATGGTTACGTTCGCCCTCCTCGCGCTGGACTACATTTGTCGCTAATCGTGTCAGTCATATCCAGGATATAACACCCATGGAGTGCTGGCATCATGTGTCCTCCGGCGATAATCCCGCAGATATCTGCTCGCGCGGTCAATTTCCCAGTGAAATTCTGGTTAACTCGTTATGGTGGGCGGGGCCCTGGTGGCTATCGAATGATAAAATTAAGTGGCCGACCAATTCCACTAGTAACTCAGCACAGCTGACTAGTGATGATGAGTTAGTCGTGCAAGCTGAAACTCGGAAAAGGGTGACCTTAACTATTTGCGCAAATAGTGAGTCTCAGACAGAATCAATTATAGAATCTTTAATAAACCGGTTCTCATCTTTACAAAAGATAGTAAACATACTTACGTTTGCTAATCGTTTCATTACAAATTGCCGTAGTCCGGCTTCAGCAAATCGTTGCACATTCTTAAACAACGTTGAGCGACATAACTCGTTAATGCACTTAGTCAAACATGTACAACAGACAACATTTTCTGAAATTATTCTAAACTTAAACTCTAAGAAACCTATACCTAAACCTTTTCGTAAACTAAACCCGTTCATCGATGGTCGAGGAATACTCAGGGTGGGCGGTAGAATATCGCGAGCAGGCTTAGAATACGAACAGAAGCATCCAGCCTTTTTACCGTCGGATCATCCATTATCGTTTTTGATTATAGATTCTATACATCGTAATTATCTGCATCCAGGTATAAACACGACACATTTTTTACTTCTACAACAATTTTGGATTCTCTCTGCTAAGCGTGTTATACGTCAGTGCCTATCTAAATGCATTCAATGCTACCGTACTAATCCGCAACCGCTTCAACCGTTCATGAGCGATCTGCCCGCGTATCGCGTAAATCAAGTCAAACCGTTCTCCATCGTAGGCGTCGATTTCGGTGGCCCGTTCCGGATAAAGCTAGGTCCCCATCGTGGCGCTAAGATAGACAAGGCATACCTATGTTTGTTTGTCTGCCTTGCCACCAAAGCAGTGCACCTTGAAGTGGTTTCTACTTTAAGCTCAGACGGTTTTATCGCAGCATTACGACGATTTGTGGCGCGACGTGGTCGCTGTAATGAAATACACGCGGATTGTGGGACTAATTTTGTAGGTGCTAGCAATCAATTAGCGACTCTAATGCAACATGCATCTAATGCAGAGAAAATAACTTTTAAATTCAATCCTCCTTCGGCTCCACACTTCGGCGGAGTATGGGAAATTCAAATTAAGGCAGCTAAATCTCATTTGTTACGTATCGTTGGTGACCAAGTCCTTACTTTTGAAGAACTCACAACTCTGTTCACTCAAATTGAAGGCGTTATGAATTCTCGACCGTTGTACCCTATTAGCTCAGATCCTAACGATCTAACAGCTCTGACCCCAGGTCATTTCCTCACATTAGAACCTTTAACCGCTGTCCCCGATGAAGATCTATCACTAGTCAATATTAATCGGCTTCACCGGTGGCAGCTGTTACAATCGTTTCATCAGAATTTTTGGTCCAGATGGAAAAACGAATATCTTAACTCTCTAACGCAACGTGCAAAATGGACCAAAGATTCCAAACCACTACAAATAGGTTCGATGGTGATAATCAAGGACGACAATCGTGCGCCATTACATTGGCCTCTTGCTCGTGTGGTAGATCTCCTACCTGGATCTGATGGGGTAGTTCGGATCGCAGTCGTTAAAACCACAACTAATCACATAATACAACGACCGTTGGTGAAGCTATGTCCATTGCCCATAGCTTAAATCGTTTATCGCAATGCTCAACGTAACTTTTAACTTATCATCCAATTTTAGATTATCTTAGTTTACCGTTATTATTAGTTTATGTTATCATTCTATCGTTATCTAACTAGAAAATGCCATAGCCATTTTGGTGGGCGGGATGTTCCGTCACCATAAAAAACTAAACGTAATTCATTCTAATTCTAGTAACCGATGTTCAACACTCCATCATTTTGCGATAGCGAAACGCAGAGCTTTATAGTCTGTGGTGCATACCGTGACTCGTAAAAAATTGGAGCAAAAACTCTTCTAGAAAAGCCCCGTGTGTGAGAACATCTCCTTTCGCGCTTAACGTTCTCTCCTGTCCCGAGACTGGACAAACCATCGTTTTCTTTGTTCTACGCGCGTAAATCTCAGACTCGCATCCCGGGATTCCTGTGTTCCTGCCCTTGGAACCATCGGAGGTGGAAGGCTCAGCGTGTGTCGTAGCAGTCCAAGGTACGTGTATGCACTGTATTTGCTATTGACATTCTGTGGAGTTTTTGAACATCGTGTTTTACCGATATCGTAGTGTTCCCTAGTAGCAAAAAGCCACCCCTGCTATTTTGGCTTTGGTGCGCATGCTACACATGTCATTAATCTTTTAATACTTAGATTATTTTCTATTTTGTGAATGCGAGAACGTTGTAGGCCTAGTAGAGTGTAGATTTGTTGGCGGTTTTCTATTTTGTTAAGTACCTGGTAATTGTTGAAAGACCTACACTGTCCTCCCATACCTATTGTCACTGTTATTTGATAATATTGTAAAGCCAATTATTTTTTAAAGAGTAACCGTGGAGTTTCTTGCCGGCTCTTCTCCATAGGAAACGACTAATTGGAACCGTGCACCTAGCTTCTGACGTTTCATAAGTGCCCATGTAGGTTTATGTGAAATAAAATATTTTGATTTTGATTTTGAAAGAAAAAAAAAAGAAAGAAGAATTGTTTATTCTGCACAAACAAAACGCACATTACATAAAAAATAGACAAAATACACATACTAATACAAAGTAACTAAAAGCCTCGTATTCAAAACCTTAAATGTAACAATAAAAATAAAAATAAAGTATGACTGTTGTCCATTGCTTTTTGACGAGGAACTTTCCAACCTGTTCCTTAGAACTCTAAAGAATAGGGATGATGACTAAAAAGATTTTTTTTTGTCCGTCATGTAGATTATAAAAAAACATTGGACACGTATTTTTTCTTTTTTTACGTAATCAAAAAATAACGGCGATACATTGAGTTCAAATGTGGCAAGACGTCACTTCTCAGTAGATTTTATACGTAGCTGTGAAGTAACGAGCCCCCACTCCCCAAGTTTAATGTGTTTTATCTAAGTTATTTTTTATTAATATTGTAACGGAAAGCACCATGATTCGAGCTTAAAATGAATTATATATGTCGTCAAATCATTGAAATGTATCGATTGTTCCGTGGAGACGAATATTCTAATATAAATTGCCTAAATAGCTTTATATACTAACGAAAATGATCGATATCTCAGAACTGTAAAGAGATAGCGTAATTTAAACACTGCCATTAGCTTAGTTGGAGCATTTACCCCCTAATTACCTATTTTATATAACAGTATATACCCCCGGGGTACCGATTAAAGTAAAATCCATTGTGTCGGAAAGTAAACAGTGTTATGTACCATTTTCATACTGCGTAGAACCACGTCTCCCGTACCCCTCCTACGTCTAAGGAGAGCTAACTGCGCAATACCCCGCAGACACCCGTTCCCCTTCAACACCCCCTCATCAGGTAGGAATGTTTGTAACTGGTGAGTTTCATTAAATATACGACCAAGAGTCACCCGCAACTTGTGATCATGGGTAAAACCTATAAAGGGAACTCGAGCAAGTTGATTTTTGTAGTACATCGGTAGTACATTGGTAGTTCAGTAGTAATACATCAAGTAAATCTCTCAATAGCAATAATCTCTCCGTACGATTCAGTTGCTCTCCACATATATTCGAGAATTAGTCGCTCCGCGCTTAGATAGTTTTAATAAAGTCAGTTTAAGTTAGCCAATAATTTCAGTTTAAGATAGTTTCTATATATTATATTAGTTCGTAAGTGCTGATTTATATATTGTGACTCTATTTTTGTTGACTGTAATTATCGTGTGTTATTTTATTGATTATACAAGTGTTAATCTGACAGTGTGGTTTTCACTGGTTACGAGTAAGTGCGTTGGTAACCTTTCGACACCCCCGCCTACAACACCTGACTCCCCGAATATCTTACAAATATGATAAAGAAAAAAATACGTGTCTAATATTTTTTTATTATCTGATTGATGGACTAAACAGTCTTTTTTTATTTTTATTTTTAGTTTTACAGTTCTAATTTAATATTTGGCATAAAAATATATAATAGTTTTAACTCATGAACTTATTGCATGCATTTTATTCATCCCCGACCGCTCGCGCGACCGATCGTTATGAAATTTGGTAAAGATATAGCCTAGGATAAAGAGAAGGACATAGGCTATTTATTTACGCGATAACCAACATCCACTCGGGCAGAGCCGCGGGCAAAAGCTAGTAGGTAGATATATACTTACTTGGAACACCAACTTGATGATGTCATCGGTATGCGAGACCCCTTCCTCCGTCAAGTCGACCTGCACTCCGAAGAATCCAAAGCCTCGCGCGCCGATGCGAGTACCTCCCACTAAACTGTGGAGAAATAGACAAGAAAAATATCAGAATGAATGAAACCTTGAATGTTTTGTGACTGAAGAGTTCCGTACCTCAAAAGGAAAGTTTTGCAAACTGTACCGTGTACATATCAAATGAAAGGGCTTATTATATTTTTTTATACCTAATTAAAAAAAAAAACATACTTTTAAAAAAAGAGAAAGAAAAAGTATTTATTGGGACTCATACAGGAAGATCACATTTTAAACCAAACACACTAAGGAAAACAAAATCCTATACGGGGCCAAAAGGCTCCTATCTCAGCATAAAATAAATGTTTTTATTTTTCTTATCATATTTTCTATCCTTCTTTCTTTCTTTCTTTTTTCTTTCAAACAAACTGTTCACTAAACATGTTCTGTTAGATTTTTAACGCAACGTCATAGCGATAAGATGGATCAGCCTTACCTATTACACCAGCCTCTTGCCTTCAAAGCTGACAGCAGACTGCCCGGACCCTCGTGCCCCAGTAGATGGGACAAGTAATGTCCTGGCTGTGGAGGACAATATACAAACAATTATAAATAACATACCGTAATTTGGAGGTTGTATGTTGATCAAAGTGTGTATATTATACCAGTGCGTGTTGCCAGTGATGACATATGGCACTGAAACGTGGTCGCTCACAATGGGCCTTATTAGAAGGCTAAAAGTCACCCTAAGCGCAATGGAGAGGACTATGCTAGGAGTTTCCCTACGTGATCGAATCAGAAATGAAGAGATCCGCAGGAGAACAAGGGTAACTGACATAGCCCGAAGAATTGCCAAACTTAAGTGGCAATGGGCAGGGCACATTGCGCGCAGAACAGATGGCCGTTGGGGCCGAAAGGTTCTGGAGTGGCGACCGCGTAGCGGAAAACGTAGCGTTGGAAGGCCTCCCACAAGGTGGACCGATGACCTTATGAAAGTCGCAGGAATCCGCTGGATGCGGGAAGCACAGAACCGGTCGAAGTGGCGGTGCTTGGGGGAGGCCTATGTCCAGCAGTGAACGTCTTTCGGCTGAAATAATGAATGATGATGATCTTTTTTTTTGAATTTTATAACACAGTTTTTTATATTTCCCATGGATTTAAAATCTAGTAAGCGCGATCTCTGTCGGAGCATACCGCCTTCAAACTAATATTACTCACCCCACTCTTATAATGTTTTCTCGTATCAGGAATAGGGAAGTCAATAGACAGGGACCTCAAATCCTTCACGGGATAGCAGTAAGCCCGTTTGCGGCGCAGTTCCGGCGGGAACGGGTGCTCGGGCCAGGACGGGGCCGTCACCGACTTGTCCTGCACCTCCGAGAACAATGACACCACTATGCTTTCTAATTCGTCTAGGGATTCTGAAATTAAACATAAGATTTATCATTATCTTTCTTTCTTTCTCTTTCTCTTTCTTTTCTTTCTTTTTTTTTAAACGTGGTAACGTCTTATAAATCGACTAGCCTTTGCCCGCGGCTTCGCCCGCGTGAATGTCGGAAATATACTACCGGGATAAAAAGGACAAGTATGTTCCGTCTACGACAACAAATACCTACAAAAAGACAATAAAATGGACATAGTATGTTATCCTTAAGAGATAGACATATGCCATCGCCGACTTTTCTGTAGACCTATATACGATTCACAATTCCACCATACATTATTTTGTTATATCTCAAAGGGTTTAGAAAGCATTTTCGTTAAAAGCTCCCAGACGACTTGTTTTATTCCGACACCTCCAACAAATATCGTTAACGAATACAAAAATGTATGCAAAAACTTAACAAATTATATACTAAAACCTTCCTCGAGAACCACGCTATCCATTGGTGAAAGCAGCATGAAAATCGGTGCAGCAGTTTTTGAGTTTATCGCGAACAGACAAACAGACAGACGCAGCGGAGGACTTTGTTTTATAATATGTAGTTATGAACGCCGGCTGCACGCACGAAAAAGCATGACTCATTGTCACGTTCCGCCTGAGCCGAGTGTGCAAGCGAGAGCGCGGAACAAGCGATAGAGAGGCACGATCGGCCTAAGCGTTCGGCTTGTGTTACGTTATTACTTAAAATTATCGTCCGTAAACCGACTTTACAGACTAACATTTTTTTTTTTTTGTAGTGTAAACTTCTTTAGAGGGCGCTCACCGGTTCAATAGCACCACTCCTTTAAAAAAATATTATCTCGTGACTGAGAAGGAATGATGGTAAACAGCTCAATCAGCAACCTCGGTAAGTGTCTAGAATTTTCTAATACCTTTTATAAAGTTTCATATTGAGACACGAAGCAACAAGATACGATCTAGAGGAATGTGTTTTTTTAGATCGTATCTTGTTGCTTCGTGTCTCAATATGAAACTTTATAAAAGGTATTATTAGAAAATTCTAGACACACCGCTTAATTCTGGTCCACTTGAAATCAGCAAAATATGGATACAATCTATTCGTAATAATATCAATGGGCGAGCGCACCGCTGATAGGTACCTACTACTGCGTTCCGCTTCACTGACCGTGAAGAGTATCCATTATACCAGTTTCAAAATAAACATCTTTCATTAACGATAACTTAATTTTTTTTGTACTCACACATATCAAAATAAGAAATAGGTGTATAATAAAACATATATAAGTTTAATTTGTCAAAATTTGCGCACTGATTACAAACTTTTCCTGTATAATAAAATAATACTAATATTATAAATGTGAAAGTAACTCTGTCTATCTGTCTGTCTGTATGTTACGTTTTCACGCCTAAACCGCTGAACCGATAACCGACATCTACGCTGGCGGTGCCGCGGGCAAAAGCTAGTTTACTATAATTTATTCATTTGTTATTATAATGTGAGGTTTGAGATAACTTTATTCTCATAAACTAATTCACTTACATGAGAATATTAAAACTAAAACATAAGTCAATATTGTTGGGTGTGTACAATTACTAAACATTTGTACAGTAGGTAATTATTATGTGGGTAAACAGAAAAAAAAGAAAAAAAAAAAAACCTCAATGTTCTCTTGATACACGGGCTCAAACATCAAATACAAAAGTAAACAAAACTTTCCGTTCAACAATAATGTACATAATAATAATAAATGAAATCTTACCTTTCCCCATGACCACTAAGGTCATAATATTGGCTGAGTACCATTTGGAGTGGAACTTTAACAGCTCTTTCCTCACGTCAATGCCTTTTGATTTAGGTACCGTCTCCAGAGTTTCTCTATTGCCTGTGGAAAATTAATAAATTGAATGATTGATCGACAGATTGACGTTAAGGTGAAGCTAGTCGACGGCTCGAACTTGTTGGTGGGTGTGGTCAAAATGCGTGCTTTCATTTCATTCAACATTGGTGCCGATTCCCTTGTTCACAAACTAAACAAAATTTAAGTTCAGTGCATCTTTTTCTTTCTATTTCATTAAGAAAAGGACAGAAGACAAATTTTAGTTTAGTCCTGTCAATTTAAGCAGCGCCTGTCACTACTCCATACAAGTTTAGACGTGATTAAAAACTTGCCGACTAAAATTACGTCAATTTACGTCAACCGCTGATAAATTTGACAGGACTAAACTAAAATTTATCTTCTGTCCTTTTTTTAATGAAATAGAAAGAAAAAGATGCACTGAACTTAAATTTAGTTTAGTTTGTGAACAAGGGAATCGGCACCATTGTGTGCGAAAAGGACAGACACTGTGATGAGCAGTACGAAGCTAGTGCGTGCACGGATACACACTCCCGTATAGTATACCAACGCTAATGACGGACACATGCGCGATTTCATTTTATGAACAGACCTTTGGGCGTATTGATATAATGATCAAAAAATTATTTAAACTTTTGAATAAATTATCTATGCCTGTACGATTTCTACTATGCCATTTTCACACTACATTATGCCATTTATTTACGCCCAAAGATGAAACAAAATTTCTGTTGAAATATGGAAGTTTTGTAGCTCGATAACTTCCTAACCAATATTTTTGTTTCCAATTCTGCTTCCTTATAGGACTAGATAATGGCGAGACAAATTGATATTATTTTTAGTTTTGAATGTATACCGTGAAACAGACGAGTAATCACCATACTACGTTTGTATGAAAGAATTACAGACTAGAGTGTCCTTAAGAGGCGTATTACATTTAGACCGTGATTTTTGGCGTTCAAAAATTCTACATGATAAAAAAATTGTACACATACCTGTACCAAACTTATGAAAGGGATGTGTAGGTGAGGCGGTGCCCTTATTGAGCTGGTCCAGTCTCCAAGTGTCAGAAGATGTGTTCTTCTCATGTTCAGAATGCACCGCGCTCAGCTCGCGACCCGTCGCAGACTCCGTGAACAGTGGGGATATAAAGAATTGGGCGAAACTGGGGAGTAAAAGTACAGAATTTTATTTTAAAACGAAAAAAGGGAGTCCTACGATCCAGGATCCTAATTACATTTTGATAAAAACTTAACATAATATCACGTAATCTGTAATCCCCAAACGTTAGACAGATGTATGCATTACTAGCTTTTGCCCGCGGCTCCGCCCGCGTGGATGTCGGTTATCGCCTAAAAAAGTAGCCTATGTCCTTCTCAATATCCCAGGCTATATCTCTGCCAAATTTCATGACGATCGGTTCAGCGGTTTAGGCGTGAAAACGTATCATACAGACAGACAGATAGACAGACAGACAGACAGACAGACAGAGTTACTTTAACATTTATAATATTAGTATTAGTATGGAAGTATGGATAGTACTCCCACATTTCAGTTATGTTTCAAGACCCTTGTCAAAAAAAGTCAAAATTCAAATCATTTATTTCAAATAGTTACGTAAAATACAATTTTGAACGTCAAAAATTACAAAAATAGTTAAATTGATTCTAGTTGCCCCTTCGAAAAGGTAGTTATGTATGGAGAAGAATGGGCAAGAAACTCCATACTTGCTCTTTTAAAATGTTAACAATAGTTTTCATACATTAATTAATAATTATTTATGGGTAAAGACGATGTACCTAGAATAAAAATTACTTACCACAATTGGTAAAATGAATGAAAAGTGAAGTAATGACAGAAACATTTATAAATGCGATAGATACATGGTGCTCACACATTTACAAACATTTTATATGGTTTTCCAAAAAATTTAACATATAATATAATAAGTCAGTGTGTGAGTTAAAGTATATTAATCACAGAAAATAAAATTAATATTGTTACGAGCTTGCGGTTCGTGACAATAAAAACTGCCGATTTAAAAACCAAAAAGACACTTTAATTTTTTTTTTTTTTTTTTTAAACTTTGCCCCACACTAGGAATTTCTCCTGTATCGTGGGTGTGTTTACAAACATTTAAACTCACATACACAAACAGCCAGACCCGGAACAACTAATTGTAGGTCATACAAATACTTGTTCCGTGCGGGGATCGAACCCGCGACACGCAGTGCAGCAGTCAATCGCTTAACCACTGCGCCAACCGTGCCGTCAAATTAAAGAACACTGATAACCACTCAATCATACTAATTATAAAGCACAACTGCACTCTGAGCACTCTTAAAGTTGCACTCGAAGATCGCTTGTATCGTACTTGTCGCTTAATTCCGACTGTGTCTGTCGCGGTGCATACCGGCCATATATAGTCCTCAGATAGTTCCAAAACCTTCTACTGTAGAAACATCTAGAATGTTCGAGTACATACCGGCCGCGACTGACCAGATGTCGATAGTTCTAGAAAGTTCTAGCATCGAACTTTCTAGAAGCATCTTGACTCTACTAGTTCTGCTACTTGATACTAGATGGCGCTAGTGGTCTACTAGTTCTGCTACTCGATACAAGATGGCGCTAGTGGTACTTAATGTCACGATGTACCAGGCATTAATTGTGGCGCGCAACATGGTAGTGTTGCGCGCCACAATAAACCGGGCACAAATCCAGACTCCAGGTTGCTACTGAGAAATTCCTGTTGGAAAAACCCAATAACACTGCCCGACCTGGGAATTGAACCCGGGGTTAAGGGGTTCTTTCAAGAATTTAAAAGGTAA
The DNA here is from genome assembly GCA_947523025.1 of Dryobota labecula. Classification (NCBI taxonomy): domain Eukaryota; kingdom Metazoa; phylum Arthropoda; class Insecta; order Lepidoptera; family Noctuidae; genus Dryobota; species Dryobota labecula. The sequence continues at coordinate 6,738,870 of OX383312.1, read as the reverse complement.
AACGGAACCTTTATAACGTCACTCTTTATCCGGTTGTCACAGAGTTTTGATCGAAATCTATGCAACATAGGAACTTAAATTTGGTTTATCCACCAGAAATTTCTCAGTAGCAACCCGGAGTCTAGATTTGTCCCCGGTTGATGGCAATAGGCTCGCCCCCTATTAAATGGGACCTAAACATAACTGGCCCACCGCACAAATGTCTCGATTCTTGAACAACTCAATCTTGAGAAAGCACAAAAACTATCTTCAACCTGCCTGCAATGTGTCGGGAGATACTTCAGCCACATTGCCCGCAGAGGTACCAACAACATGGAGCGCCTAATGGTAACGGGAAGATAGAGGGTAAAAGGCCTAGAGGCCAAACAGCTACAGTGGGACTCGTTAGGTCACAATTCTAACAAACTAGAACTACGTATAAAATCTAGCACAGAGTGACGTCATGCCACATTTGAACTGAATGTTATGTATCGCCTTTATTTTAAGATGACGTAAAAAAAGAAAAAATACGTGACCAATACTTTTTAATAATCTACAATCAATCAATCTGCCTAGCCTTTTCCCAACTATGTTGGGGTCGGCTTCCAGTCTAACCGGATGTAGCTGAATACCAGTATTTTACATGGAGCGACTGCCTATCTGACCTCCACAACCCAGTAACTGGGTAACACGATACCCCTTGGTAAGACTGGTTGTCAGACTTTTTGGGCTTATGACGACCCTTAACGACTGTCAAAGATCCACGAATGACAGCCAGGACCAACGGCTTAACGTGCTTTCCGAGGCACGGAGGAGTCTCGGTATGTAAAGATGGTCACCCATCCACTGACCAACCCCGGCAAGCGTAGCTTAACCTGACGGATCGACCCGTGCGGCTGTTATTACTTAGCCACGAGCTCCTCCTTTTTAATAATCTACATGAAGGACCATTTTTTTTTTTTTTTTGTAACCCTCCCTGTTCACCACGCGAGCCCAGTGCAGGTTGGCGGTAGTCTGGTAGAAAAATAATGGAGATATTAATATAACACTTACATATCCAAAGCCTTATGTAGATGATCAGGAATGACATCAAAGTAATACGTAGTATGATCTGATGAAGTCGACGCGTTCGATGACCCTCCATGCTCAGACAGAAACTTGTTGTATTCATTCTCCTGTAAAAGAATAATCACAGTTATTTGAGGAGGTAAAAGCGCTTTTTTTATTTGTGTATTGCGCAAAGTATTTGCGCAGGCGCAAGGCCAAAGACAAAAGTTGCATACCTCAGGATACTTCTTAGTTCCTAAAAACAGCATGTGTTCACAGAAATGTGCCAATCCTGGCAACTCTTCAGGGTCGCTTAGATATCCTGAAAATTTAAGAAAAACGTTCATACATGGACTTAATAGTACATTATTGCAAAGGCCGGGAAATAGGCAACAGGTGAGTATGAGTATGATGGACGAGCCGAAGACGAGGGCTTCACTAATACGAGACAGGCAATTGCCATTTCCGCCGAGCCATATATAGTGCTTTTCTCAAAAGAATGCAGGGAAATAAAAGAATGCAGGGAAATAAAACATTGCTGGAGCGTTGTAATGTTCCAAATTCAAAAAAACGCTCCTGCAATGGATTTGATTTTCTTTGTCCGTTAATTAGATACTTCGCGTGTGCCTTTTTCGAAAATAATGACAATATTTCCATGCATGTTTGAGAAAAAATTATTAGTAATCCGTTTCAAAAGTCATCATCAGAGTTTTGAGGTCGGCTTCTAGTCTAGATACAGCTGAATACCAGTATTTTACATGGAGCGACTGTCTATCTGACCTCCACAATCCAATAACGAGCTATATCCCTATACTCTTTGGTAAGACTGGTTGTCAGACTTTCGGGCTTCTGACGACCCGTAACGACTGTCAAAGATCCACGAATGACAGCCGGGACCAACGGCTTAACGTGCTTTCCGAGGCACGGAGGAGCCTCGGTATGTAAAGATGGTCACCCATCCACGGACCAACCCCTGCAAGCGTAGCTTAACCTGATCGGTCAACCCGTAATTACTGTTATTGCTTACATACAGCCCACGTATGTTCGCAGTATGTTCCAATAGTATCAAATGAAAATGTACACAAATAGTTCAGAAAACGTACCTGTGGATGCTAATTTATATTGTCAGTTAGAAATTGAGTGCTTTGATTTGATTATTTTAATACTTAAAAGCGACATTTTAATTTTAAAACACAGTGTTTTAAAATTGCCCGAACAATCAGATAGACAGACAGACAAAAATGTTATCATTATCATTACTGTACTTTCACATTATTATGCATTGACTCAAAGCTGTTATTTTGACATTACAAACAGACTTTCATTTTATTTATTTGTACAGGGTGTAAGGGACAACCCTCCGCAAACCTTCAGGGTGCTTTCAGCTCCTAATTATGAATCATATTCCACCGGAAATTTCACTGGAAAATGTTCATTTTTTTATTCCTTTATTTTAATCTAAAATTAAATTCTCTGTACGCAGCACTCCATGTATGTAAATAAAACAGCTAAAAAAAAAATCTGCAATGGATGTTGAAATACTCTAACGAACGACGCGTGAAATCAGCTGTTCACTTTCTGCCTAGCTACTGAGTTCATTGAACTCACCGCGCCCCGTGGCGGGGAGGGCAACCGAAGGGTCGCTGCGCTGCCGTTCGCTACGTGCGTTTTGCCACGGTAACGATACATTGCGTGTGAGGTAATAAAGCAAATCAGGTTTATTGGATTCCCATAATGTTACTGAAATAATTTCATGTACCGGTCATCTTAGTATGATGTACTGAATTCACCCCATCAGTCTGCGGAGGGCTGTCCCTTACACCCTGTATAGATATATGGATTACTTACCAACATTGACATCCAAAGCTGCGGCCGACTTGTCAGTGGTCATATCACTAACTAACAGCACTCTCAACCGATTTGATAACACCAAACCCCTGGAAAAATAAATAGTAAGTATGTCTATATAGATAGATAGAATACTTTTTATTATGTACACCATAAAATTACAGATATAAATGTAGAACTCTTACATAGGTTGTCACGATGGGCGGTCTTATCGCTAAAAATGATCTTTTACAGACAACATTTGGATGGATTAAAAGTAGAAGGAGAGACAATACTACAGGTAGCCTGTGGTGTACCATTTCCATATACAATAAATACATACATACATAAAGCATACATACTTAAAGCATGTAGATACTTATCTATATATATATACTAGCTTTTGCCCGCGGTTCCGCCCGCGTGGATGTCAGTTATCGCGTAAAAAAGTAGCCTATGGCCTTCTCCATATCCCAGGCTATATCTCTGCCAAATTTCACGACGATCGGTTCATTGGTTTATTGGCTCCTTTTTTACGCGATAACTGACATTCACGCGGGCGGAGATGCTGTGGCGGCATCTACAACGCCACAACGATTCTGAACAAACTACTTTTATAATGTTCATTAATTTATTTACACATTGTAGTCAATATACATAAGTCTGAAATAGCCAACCCGTCTTGAGCAAGCGTAGTGGTCAGTGCTCGTGCCTATGCCTACTCTGTACAAGAAGACGCCTTTGCCTTGCAATGGGACAATAAGAGGCTGGTATTTTTTTTTTTTTTTAATGAGAGTGAAACATACATACCTGTAGTTCCGCTTATCCTCCTGCGATTTGATAATATTATCATATCGTTTGAGAACACCTGAGGTGACAGGGCCCCCACCGGGGCCCACAGGGTCTCTGATGTTTGGGGTCCCCTGGGGCGAAGTGTTACCACTCTTGGGAGAAAATTGGGATGACATATTTGAGATTTTTCGTTTGCTTCCACCGTAGCTGTGGGCAAAAAAGTATTTATATTATGTATTTTTTTCTCTAAGATGCAAGTCACCAATGTCACCCAAAATGCAGCCATGATCAACTGCGACAAGCAGGACACGTCTGCCGCATGTTGGATGCATTGTGAGCTAAGACCACCAGAATGCTCAGCTTAATTCGAATAAATGACTTTAGACTTTTTAAGTTTTAGCCCAATTGTATATTTAGATTTGCTAAAAGAAGAATAAGCTGTGTTAATGGCAGAAGACGATTACCTTTGATCTTGAGGCTTAAATTTAGCAGAATAATATGTTTGCATCTGAATGTATAACAGCTGTTAGCAATATACAGGCACTAACCCGTTGAAATATATTTTAGTACAATTTCCTTCCATATTTTGAAGTATCACTTGATACTGATATTGTAGACACATAAGACACAGTATCTTAACTCAACCTCGAGTTCTGAGGGCTCTCAAACTTTTGATTGCAATTGATTCGACAAAGTTGTATATTTAAGCGAATTTCTTCCCTTAGTAAGTGCTTAGAAACGCAATATAGAACAAATAGCACCATTAAATAGAGAAACTCCAGCTAAAATACCTCAGAAACACAAACAAATCTTAAATAAATATAAATATTTTGGAAACCTAACCTATTTGTTGTCACACGGTGTAATAACGGAGAATAGTAATGGATCCCCAACCAAATAAATCTTCGTGGTGCCAGCTTGAATGTGGTGAAGTTAATTTATGTTTATTTAAAATTTAATTTAGGAAATTCAATACTTTGAAATTCATCGAAATTATCGACCGATTTGTAATGTCAGAGGGTAAGATAGATAAATTGCGTAGCAGGCTTTTTGGTAACATAGTTCAGTAATTGAGTCGGTTTTTTCTTTAGTTGGATTATACTCTCATCTTTTACGAGTAGTTACACGCAGCTTTTAAACCCCTCTTAAAAAGTTAATCACTAAATTTATTTTTGTTAAAGACTAGATTATTTTGTATCATCTATCACGTCTGTAATGGAATACTGAACGTGAAGTCGTGAACGTGAGTGGGTGACGACGACGACCGATTACTCGCTAGTATGCTTAAATGTATGTACTGTACGGTGGCCTGTGGCCTATACTTACTTTACTCTTTAGCCAGCACATCAAGTTACTACAAGCTGTAAAATTTTCTCGTTCGACTTTGAACTTAATTAGTAACATTTTAAAGTTTAAAATCGTTTGGAGAAATTTGACAGTTTTGTGTAGCTTAATGTGCTGGCCACTGTACGTACCTGAATTTATGAGGGGTACTACTCACAAATTCATTTGTATTTACACACGGCTACATATCAAGCTATACAAATCTAGTTTACGCTGGTCTCGCATTGTATAAGATTTCCGTATAATGAGAGATCAGCTTATACTGGAAATGTATACCTTGATATGTAGCCGTGTGTACATACATACAGTGGCCAGTACAGTGGCCAGCACAGTTTCCAAACAATTTTAAACTATAAAATGTTGAAGATTAAGTTCAAAATCGAACGAGAAAATTTTACAGTTTGTGGTAACTTGAAGTGCTGGCCATCGTACACATGGCTACATAAAGCTATACATTTCCAGAATAAGCTGACCTCTCATTATACGGAAATCCTATAAAATGCGAGATCAGCTTGTACTGGAAATGTATAGCTTGATGTGTAGCTGTCTGTACAACAAAACATTTAAAAATAAAAACTTAAACATAAAACAAATACAACCGACTTTTTAATGAAAAGCGGCAACGAAGTGAAAAATGATATAATTTGGAAATCGCTGAAACAAAAATTATTTTTAATTCGTATCTATTATAGTCGCTTTTTTTATTGACGCCGATTATTTATTTAAAAAAAAAAAAGATTATTCTGTGATTAGTACCTAATTGTCATTGACACTAAAATACTGATGAATTGAACTGGATCTACCTTACTCAAGAAAAAATACTAACTGTTGACTAAGCAGCATGGTCTCAGACCTTAGCCTGTTCCGTCAGGAACTAATTTAAAAAAAAAAATGTCATTGACACTGTCACACAGCTGACGCGCTGACATTGACAGGTCAACAAGTCCAAACTTGTTTTGAATTTCGGAAAGTCGTTTTGTTTTCGTGTGAATGTTAAATAAAAAAAACGTAAATATCCAGGTAATTAAAAGATTACTTCATATAAATGCCAGTTTCTATAATTCTCTGAGACCGGCACGTTCTTGATTTAAGTCGAGGCCCGTAGTTTTATCTTGGTGCAATTTAAAAGCCGATCAACAGGGTATTGTTGCAAGTTTCTTATTTCTAAATTTCTCTATACCTGTAAGATATTCGGGGAGTCAGGTGTTGTAGGCGGGGGTGTCGAAAGGTTACCAACGCACTTACTCGTAACCAGTGAAAACCACACTGTCAGATTAAACACTTGTATAATCAATAAAATAACACACGATAATTACAGTCAACAAAAATAGAGTCACAATATATAAATCAGCACTTACGAACTAATAGAATATCTAGAAACTACCTTAAACTGAAATTATTGGCTAACTTAAACTGACTTTATTAAAACTATCTAAGCGCGGAGCGACTAATTCTCGAATATATGTGGAGAGCAACTGAATCGTACGGAGAGATTATTGCTATTGAGAGATTTACTTGATGTATTACTGATGTACTACCAATGTACTACTGCTGAACTATCAATGTACTACAAAAATCAACTTGCTCGGGTTCCCTTTATAGGTTTTACCCATGATCACAAGTTGCGGGTGACTCTTGGTCGTATATTCAATGAAACTCACCAGTTACAAACATTCCTACCTGATGAGGGGGTGTTGAAGGGGAACGGGTGTCTGCGGGGTATTGCGCAGTTAGCTCTCCTTAGACGTAGGAGGGGTACGGGAGACGTGGTTCTACGCAGTATGAAAATGGTACATAACACTGTTTACTTTCCGACACAATGGATTTTACTTTAATCGGTACCCCGGGGGTATATACTGTTATATAAAATAGGTAATTAGGGGGTAAATGCTCCAACTAAGCTAATGGCAGTGTTCAAATTACGCTATCTCTTTACAGTTCTGAGATATCGATCATTTTCATCAGTATATAATGCTATTTAAGCAATTTATATTAGAATATTCGTCTCCACGGAACAATCGATACATTTCAATGATTTGACGACATATATAATTCATTTTAAGCTCGAATTATGGTGCTTTCCGTTACATTCCACCCCCTGTAAAAGGGTTCAACCGCATTACATCATATTTGGTCGGTGGGAAGCACGATAATCTTTGCTACGGGCCGACGCAGGACCCCATTTAACGTCCTAATGTCGACTACACGAACAATACCGTCATTGCCGTAATATACATTCTTAATTACACCTTTTGTCCATACATTCCTGTCCTTATTATTGTCTATAATCACAACTACGTCGTTGACCCGCACATTGGGTACGTTGTTAATCCATTTGTCACGACGTTGCAGCGTTGGGAGGTACTCTCGTAGCCAGCGCCGCCAGAACATATCGGCGAGCGCGTTCACGCGCCGCCATTGCCGGCGCGAATCGACGTCCTCGAAGTCTCCCGGCAGGAACGGAGTACTCCCGGACGCAGTGCCCAGGAGTAGATGATTAGGTGTCAGGACCACAGGCTGGTCGTGGTCGTCGTAGACATAAGTTAGAGGCCGGCTGTTTACAATCAGCTCGGCCTCGGTGAGGAGGGTATACAACACCTCCTCTCGGGGAGCACGTTCCTTGAGCGTGCTTCGGAGTGCGTTTTTTATGGAACGCACCAGGCGCTCCCAGCAGCCGCCTATGTGTGGGGCTGCCGGGGGATTGAAGTGCCACTCGATGCCTCGGTTGATGGCTTCGGCCCTGACTAGACCGTGGTTAAGGTCCTTTAGGGCTGCTCGTAGTTCGGTGTTGGCTCCAATGAAATTGGTACCCTGATCTGAGTACAGATGCGCTGGTTGCCCGCGGCGCGCAATAAGGCGCCGCAAGGCTAGTATGGCGGAGTCGGCGCTCAATGAGGCGGCCAACTCGAGGTGGACGGCGCGTGTGGTGAGGCAGGTGAACAAGGCACCCCACCGCTTTTCGCGGCGCCGCCCAATTGCTACCTCCATCGGGCCGAAGTAGTCGACGCCCACTCGGACGAAGGCTCGTCGCGAGGTCTCGACTCTCGCCAGCGGAAGATCGCCCATCTTGGGCGGGGCTGGTTTAGCTCTGGAAACACGACATAATTGACACTGGGCAACCACCGCTTTTACTGAGGTTCTTACCTTTGTAATCCAGTACTTTTCACGAAGGTTGTTGACGACGGTCTCATGGTTGGCGTGTAAAGCCATCCCGTGGTAAAATGCGATCAACTTTCGCGTTAGAGGGTGGCGTCCCTCTAATATTATCGGGTGCCTTTTCCCGAAGGTGAGCACCTCGCAGGCACTCAGGCGTCCCCTCACCCGAAGCAAGCCGTCCTCGGTTATCATCGGGTCTAGGGCCTTGATGCTGCTGTTGTTGGGGACGGGCAGGCCTTCTAGTATGGCGGCCCGCTCATCCCGGAAGCTGTCTTCTTGGCACAACCGCATAAGGCAGTTGTGAGCTTGTTCCAGGTCGGGACGCTGTAGCTCTGCTGTTGACCGATGCTTACGACATCGGCCGATGAATATTAGCACGCGTGACATAACGCGCTGTATGCGCGTCCATGAAGAATAGCGCTCGTAGAGAAGGAGTGGCGCCATCGGCGCTGATGTAGCGTGGACCCGCTGAATGCGCTCGAGGTCCGCTTCCGCCGCTTCAGCCTCATGACACACCGGCCACCGCTCCTGTGGATCACATAGAAAAGGGGGGCCAGAAAGCCACACCGCATGGTTATCGGGCCAAGACAATCTGGTCGCTCTGTCAGCAGGGTTATCCTCCGATGGCACCCAGCGCCAATTGCCTCGGTCCGATAATTTATCAATCTCGGCCAGTCTATGTGATACGAATCTCTGAAACTCATGGGCGTCAGAGTTTATCCATCTAAGAACCGTTTTACTGTCTGTCCAGTAAAATTTACGTTTTATAGATAGCCCTAGCTCTTTCTCGGCCGTGTCTGCTAGTCGGCAGGCTAACAAGGCCGCTTGTAGCTCGAGCCTAGGGATAGATATCACCTTTTGAGGTGCTACACGCGCTTTCCCTATTAACATGACAGCCTGATTATAATTATTAGGCAATTCCACATCATCATGTTTCCTTAATAGCCCTACTTCCCATTGTGAACTATCAGGTACGCGGCGGCTAGTATTATCTAGGATTTCTAACGCTCTTTCATTATTTTTATTTTTACGAGCGTTTTGCGAAATACCTATAGCTTCTAGCTCGAACTGAGCTTTGACTAGGTCATGCAGATCAGGCAGGGGAACTGTCACAAAATTTACTGACTGATCGTTAACATCGTTAGCACTATCGAATGGTCCGTGTACGACCCAACCTAGCTTCGTGAGGGAGGCAACTGGTTTACCGGATCGTCCATGTCGGATGTCCTGACTGACCAAAAGCTGCCAGTTATCCTGCCCAAGCAACAACATCGGCTTAGCGCCCCTCATCTCCACGCAACCCAAGTCCCGGAGGTGAGCGTTATCGTTCAGCATAGCAGCGGACACAGTTTGTATTGGCAAATTCATGTTGACCATGGTACGGCATTTGATTTCATGTTGTTGTCCGTTTGGCCCTGTGATCCGTGCTTGTACCGCTCGCGAAGTTAAATCAGTGACTCCGTAGCCACCCGCTGTTTTTAATGTAAGAGGTATGCGGGGGCCCGCTAGGTCTGAAGCTATAGCACTGTCGATCAGTGATACTGTTGCCCCGTCGTCTAGTAGCGCGTAACATTTATGATGCGTTCCATTGCTATTGGTTATTCCAATTGGAATTATCTTTAATAGAGCCGTAGCTCGCCATTCCCCTATGTTAGTGACGCTTTCCGTTTTTTCACTAACTGTTTTGCCGGCCTCCGGTTTATTGCTGTCTTTGTTCTGTTTATCTGCATGCAATAAACTATGATGGCTGTAGCCACATTTCTCGCACCTTTTGGCACGGCAAAACCTCTTAGGGTGTTTACTAACTAAACATTTGAAACATGTATTTTTCTCTTTAATAATGTCCCATCGTTGTTGCACGCTTAATTTACCGAATGCGTCGCAGTGTTCAATGGCATGTTCCTTTTTGCAAATTAGGCATTCTTTAGGTACACTAGACTCGTCACTATGCGTATGTACCCGCTGAGCCGGCGGTACTTTATTATTACTTGAGCGCGCGGCTTGCTTTTGTTGCCTCACAGGTGGCTTGGCTGGACTAGCTTCGAACATACTGGCTTGAACGTAATATGAAGTCGAGCGAGTTAAATGTTTTAAGAAGTGTGACATTAATTCTAGGTCCGGTGACACTCTTAGGTCCACCCCCTGTGAGCTATCTATACCCATAGCAAAATCGCCGTATTGCGCGCGCTGTATTGGAGTTAATTTGTTAACTATCTCACTAACTAATTGCGGATTGTTTATATACCCGTCGGCTCTAATGTTTTTAAGTAGGGACACAACATTCCTTATAGTAGACGTGAACCGCCTTAACTCACGGCCACTCTCAGTTATCCTAGGTAGATCCCTAATTTTCTTGAGTGCACTTTGTAATATTAACGTCGGATGACCGAACTCCTCATCTAGTGCGCGCATTATTTCGGAAGGATCTGTACCTGACCGTAATAGGTCCTCAACTGAGGTCTTCGCGTCGCCATGCAATGACGTCTTAAGCCGGGCTAAGTTTTCATGCGTTCTAAAATTATACTGTTCGGCTGTGTCCCAATACATATTCTTATAAGAAATCCATTCAGCTGGGTCACCGCTAAAATGGGGTAGCTCGTACGCCTGTCTAGGTACCGGACGCGGTCGCGACATACTAGTAATAGCCTCTGCCAATCTGTCTATCTTGCTGTCCCTATCGCCCGACATTTCCCTTCGTCTTTCTTTATCATCCGCCCCGTAATTCTTCTGCCGCCGTGTATCCGACTCGGGTATCGAAACTCGAGGTACACTTGCGACCGGGGTGGTAAAGACGGGATACCTGTCAGGTAAATGGAACGTTACTCTATCCTGAGACACTGGCGTATGCGTCTGGGCCATAGGTACCGTTAGATTCGAAAACGGTACTGACACAGACGGACCTATTACATGCGACACATTATCACGGTATACATTTATATTACTTTCAAGCGTACTTACATTGAGCTGCCTTTGACTCACGGGTGGGTTACGGGGCGCGGCCATTTCCGTAGGCGCGCGCGCTGCAGACGGGGTACACAACACTGCATCCGATTGACACAACACTGGGCCTGACTGGTGCAACACTGTTTGTTGTTGCGTTACCTGAGGCGTTGTGTCTATCCACTGCTCTACGCGCTGTGCCGTCCCTGCTTCCGTATTTGAGTCGTCACTCTCGGCAGCTGCTTCTATCTCTGCAATATCAGCTTCCGTCCTTTTCTTGAGAAGGTTTTCTTTCAGCTGTACTAGCTCCTTTTCAGCTTCATACTCTATGCGTTTCCTGATATACTCGACGCTCTTGCGGCTAGCTTTTGATGACGTTCTGCTTCGCGGCGACGTATGGCGACCTCTTGCTACTGCCTGTCCTCCCTGGGGTCCCTCTGACGTACTTCCAGCACTGTAGTCGATTACTCGACCACCCGTCAGGGGGATGTTGAGGGCAGACGTTGACGCCATGGTCGGTGCGACAGACGGTGAACCCGGTGCCCTTTCAGACTGCAACCCGGAGTCCGATACTGGGTCATCAATTCTGCGTGCGCTCTGCTCTTCAGCCAGCTTTCGCAGCCTGCTGCGTGTGGTGATGGTGCTCCTCTGACTCATGGTTACTTGTAAACCTTATCCGGCTCGTAAGGACCAAAATGTAAGATATTCGGGGAGTCAGGTGTTGTAGGCGGGGGTGTCGAAAGGTTACCAACGCACTTACTCGTAACCAGTGAAAACCACACTGTCAGATTAAACACTTGTATAATCAATAAAATAACACACGATAATTACAGTCAACAAAAATAGAGTCACAATATATAAATCAGCACTTACGAACTAATAGAATATCTAGAAACTACCTTAAACTGAAATTATTGGCTAACTTAAACTGACTTTATTAAAACTATCTAAGCGCGGAGCGACTAATTCTCGAATATATGTGGAGAGCAACTGAATCGTACGGAGAGATTATTGCTATTGAGAGATTTACTTGATGTATTACTGATGTACTACCAATGTACTACTGCTGAACTATCAATGTACTACAAAAATCAACTTGCTCGGGTTCCCTTTATAGGTTTTACCCATGATCACAAGTTGCGGGTGACTCTTGGTCGTATATTCAATGAAACTCACCAGTTACAAACATTCCTACCTGATGAGGGGGTGTTGAAGGGGAACGGGTGTCTGCGGGGTATTGCGCAGTTAGCTCTCCTTAGACGTAGGAGGGGTACGGGAGACGTGGTTCTACGCAGTATGAAAATGGTACATAACACTGTTTACTTTCCGACACAATGGATTTTACTTTAATCGGTACCCCGGGGGTATATACTGTTATATAAAATAGGTAATTAGGGGGTAAATGCTCCAACTAAGCTAATGGCAGTGTTCAAATTACGCTATCTCTTTACAGTTCTGAGATATCGATCATTTTCATCAGTATATAATGCTATTTAAGCAATTTATATTAGAATATTCGTCTCCACGGAACAATCGATACATTTCAATGATTTGACGACATATATAATTCATTTTAAGCTCGAATTATGGTGCTTTCCGTTACAATACCGTAGAAAGTTCTTAACCCTTTTTATTATGTGTAATCGTTTCTAATCTAACTACCCTGTATTGTCCTACTGCTGGGCAAATGCGGAATGGCCTCCCTCTTCCCTTTCCACACAATTCTGTCACTTCCTAGTGTTCTTGCTTGCGGTCTTTCCTTTCGGTAGGAGTCAAGCTTGTCCCGCCATCTCCGCCTTGGCCAGAAGAAGGCATGTGTAAGAAACGTATTTATTTTCAAACAAGATGTTTGCGTAATAGATGCTAGAAGTCATAAAATAATAATAAATACAAGCATAAAAAGGGGGGAAGGAATCATAGGGCGTTACTAAATTCGTCCGCATCGCTGTTAATAGCAAAAGTGGCCTTAAGGCTGGCCTCATTGTCACATTGAATAATAATAAAAAAAAATTATTTGCCAAAAACAGTTTTTACGATTCCTTATAGTCTACATTAATAGCTAGGTTTACAAAAAACAAATAAGACGCAAAGGAAGCATTTTGCTTATGAACTCCACACTAGGTCGAGCCTGTCTCGTGGAGTTCATGGGTGGTATTGCCATATAGTGAAAATGCGCATTACATTAATACGTATGAAAAATGTTCATTTTTAGGGTAGTTAAAACATTGTCTAGGTTTAAAATGAATGCCAATGCTGATTCTTTTTCCAAAAAGGTCCGCCCTCTTTAAGCCTTTAATTCTTATCTTGATTAAGCATAAATATTCTAACTTTAACAGTCATCGTGATGAGGGTGTGTACTTTTTACAGAAGCTAACAATACCATCAACTGTCCCATAAAATTTTTGTTGCTAAAATAAAATGAATTTCTGGAAATAATATAAATACCATAAACAAAATCTTTAAAAAAAAAATGTTTTGTGCTGTGCTTAAGTGCTGTTATGTTTTGCTGTGAACTTTTTCTAAAATTCCATGTGCCATATTTACTACCTACCGGTTAGTGCATATAATTTTTAAAGGAAGGTAGTTTATTATTTAGTCATTTAATTACAGTAATCTTTAAAAACATTGGTTAGTAAAAAGTGGCATATCATTAGATAATTCTATTTACAGAATTTAAAAAAAATTGTATAAGATGGAGAGCTGGAGTGACGTAGTCTCGTCATATCCTGAGACGCCTGAGCCCAAAGACTACGCAAAGGCAATCCGTTCAGCAGAAATAATACTCTCTCAAGAATTGGCCCCTTTTGAAACAGGTATGTTCAGCTAGAATACCAGAATGTGGGTATCCATATCAATACTAATACTAATTTAAAATGGCATGTATTTAATCAAACCTCAAATAATTCCATCCAATAGTTTGCTTAACATTTAGGGGGCTTGTGGCTAAGTAACGACAGCTCCACGGGTCGATCGTCCTGGGGGCCAAGTCTACTAATGTACAAACGTTGCAATGGTCTCTTCATTGTGAGTTTTTGACAGATTTGCCATACAAAAACTGTCAAATACTCACAATGGCGAGACCATTTTGACACTATTGTAATAGCAGACTTGAGGCCCTGGTTAAGCCACGCTTGTCGCGGTTAGTTTGTGGATGGGTGACTACATACCAAGACTCTTCCGTGCCTCGGAAGCACGTTAAGCCGTTGGTCCTGGCTGTCATTCGTGGATCTTTGACAGTCGTTATGGGTCAGAAGCCCAAAAGTCTGACAATAATTCTTAAAATTTTAATAATTGAGAAAAGGCTAGGAATATGAGAGTTTGAATAAAAAATATTTTTTCTCAAACATGCATGGAAATATTGTAATTATTTTCGAAAAAAGAACACGCTAAGTATCAAATTTACGGACAAAGAAAATCAAATTGCAGGAGCGTTTTTTTGAATTTGTAACATTACATCGCTCCAGCAATGTTGTCTCGTATTAGTGAAGTCCTCGCCTACAGCTCGGCCTTCAAACTCATACTCTACCTGCAATTGGCTATTTCGCGGCCTTTGCAATAATGTACTATTCCCTGACTGCTTATTAATGTATGTTTCTTTTTCAGAATGGCTTGCTCAGACCCTACTCTTCAAACCCATTGGTCTATTTGAGACAATAACTTCAAAACGTACGTATGAGGACTGGCTGAAAACTATAGCGGATTCTTTTAAGATATTGTCAAAGATTGTAGAGAAATGCTGGGACGTGGTGGAGAACTATTATAATGATATCACTGAAGTAAGTATTTGCATATTTTATTTTACAGAAATAAGAATTAGGTATGGGCCGAATATTCGTTTTATGTTCGGTATTCAGCATATTCGGCAGGTTTACCGAATCCATACTAATATTATAAATGTGAAAGTAACTCTGTCTGTCTATCTGTCTGTATGTTACGTTTTCACGCCTAAACGGTTGAACCGATCGTCATGAAATTTGGCAGAGATATAGCCTGGAATATGGAGAAGGACATAGGCTACTTTTTTACGCGATAACTGACATCCACGCGGCCGGAGCCGCGGGCAAAAGCTAGTAAAAAAAAAAAAAAAATATATAGCAATGTCCATAAAATTATATAACAAACTACCCGCACCAATAAAATAAGGAGAGAAACTTAACTTATTTTCTAAAAAACTTCGACAATTTTTGCTAAATAAAAGCTACTACTCGGTAAACGAATATATAAGTGATAGACTTAAGTCATAACTTAAGTATTCGAGACTTAAAGTTTTAATTGGACCCTGTTATGCAGAAAAGATCCAACCACCGTTTAATGAAACGTTAGTTGGATCTTTTCTGCATAACAGGGTCCAATTGATTGATGAATTATTATTACATCTCTCAATAGATATGTTTTTATATTTTATAGTAAAGCTTATCTCAGAACTCGATTTAAAACTTAAAAACTGACCGAAGTTAGTTTCGCTTCGAACCACCGCACGATCATGCGCTAGTGTCGGATTCAAGAGTATGGATCGGATTTTAATTCGAACCCAATTCGATTGATTCAGAACTCGATGCTGTCGGGAGTAAGGCCCCAGAAACGAGTTCTAATCGGAATCAAAATCAAACTCGAATCGTTTTCGGGAGTAAGGCCCCAGAACGCTAAAAAGAGGCACATTGATTAAAAAAATCGTACATCTTTAGATGTTTAATAAGTTTTTAGAGGACCATTCAATATTTTCTTTATTATTATTCTTCCAGCTATGCATGCTGCCCTTCGACCCTCAAACTCGGAAGGAAGCCCTCCTCTGTCTTATTAGCGTGGCCAAGCACCCTTCTGCTGAACTCAGCGAACAGGTGGTAAGCAGAAACATCAGTGCTTTGGAAGAGGCGAAGACATGCAAGGCGCCGCTGGCACTGCTTGTTGGTGAGTAAAAAGTCACGCCTGTAATTCTCGAATGGTAAGAGAGGTGTATCTATAGTGGCGGAGGTGTAGTATGGTGCCATGTGGTGCCGGACGTAAAGAATAGCACCACCCCATTTCTTCCCGTGGGTGTCGTAAAAGGCGACTAAGGAACTTACTAGAGAATGGGCAACAGCGTTCTCTATGCATTTTTAACACCATACTGCGATCGCCAGCCAACAAAATAAAATTACGTCACACGAATTAAATTAAATTCGTGAATATGTAAAAAACATGAAATTCTCTTGTCTCAGCTGGTCTTATTTGTGTGAATTTCGTCTGTCTGTCCGTCCGGATGTCAAAGCCATTTTACTGAGACTATTTGCACTATATGGATGAATAGTGGAAAGACGGTGTCAAATCAAATCTAAATATTTTATTTCACATAAACCTACCTACATGGGCACTTATGAAACGTCAGAAGCTAGGTGCACCTGTACCTGTATTCCGTGCACCGCTAAGCAATGGTGTAGTGAAATTAAAAACAAAATTATTAGGTGGTAAATAAAAAAGGAGTGGCACTCCCCATACTTGTAATGGGTAGTGCCACCCCCAATTTTTTATATATAATCGCTTTTGAATAATGTTTGAAGTATTTATGCTCATTACTGAACATTATTTAATGAATTTATTACAGGTACTATATGCAGGTACCACCCAGAGCTGGTACAGGAGCACTTCACTAGAATATGGCGCATTTATTTAAACATGCTTCAACCAAACAATAAGACGGTAAGAACCATTGATGTATTAAAAGCGTAGATACGGGACTTAGTAGAAGGCAGTTAACTGATATAGCCACAGCTAGGTTAGTATACTTTGCTTATTTCCACAGTATTATGTCTTATGGCGTTCTGCTGTGGGGATCGGCAGCTGACGTAGATTCCATTTTCATTCTACAAAAGAGAGCAATCCGCGCGATCTATAAAATGGGTCCTCGTGAGTCCCTTAGAAATAAATTCAAAGTAATTGATATACTAACTTTGCCTTCTCTTTATATCTTAGAAAGTATTTTGTATGTTCGCAAAAACTTAGGACTTTTCAAAATAAGAAGCGATTTCCATAATAAAAATACACGTAGTAAACATGAAATTGTGATACCCAAATTCAGATTAACTAAAACTAGCAAGTCATTTCTTATAAACAGTATCCGCTTTTATAACAAGTTGCCAAAGTCGGTTACAGAACTTAGCGACGGAAAGTTCAAAACCCACATCAAACGTGTCCTTATCAAAAAAGCATATCTATACTAATATATAAAGCTGAAGAATTTGTTTATTTGTTTGTTTGTTTGAACGCGCTAATCTCAGGAACTGCTGGTTGGAATTGAAAAATGTTGCAGAAACGGGAAAAAATATTCCTTTTTGGGAGCTTCCGTTGCGTGCGCTGCATAAACGGTTTAAGTTACGCAAATATCATGTATTATGGAATTGTTCCTCTTTAAAAGTTCTAAAAAAAAGTCCGCGACAGCATATGTCTATCTTTTAAGATTGACTCACTATAACCTGTTTTTATAGTAATCAAATTTTTTCGAAATTAATTCATTATTTGCGAAGGAGTTTTATCAACATAATATTAATCCTTATCCAAATAAATATGTTATTAATCACAAGTATTTAAATGTAAACAAAATTGTCCTTGACATCACTTGATTTCAATCAACATCTTAGGAGATATCATAATTTTAAAATAACTCCGCAACAAAATAAGTAGAAAATTCATTATTTAAACAACTCTCTCTCTTAGGTGAGGCAGACGAAATTGCGCGGGTCAGCTATATTATAAAGCTATACAGTACAGTATAAAGAAGAGTTTGTTTGTTTGGTTGAACGCGCTAATCTCAGGAACTAGATACTGGTTCGAATTGAAAAAATATTTTAGTGTTGGATAGCCTATTTATCGAGGAAGGCTATAGGCTATATATCTACGCTACGATCCTTAGAAGCCAAGCGAAAAAAACGGCAGTCAGAAAGAACGCTAAGCGATAACGAAGTTTTACCGCGGCCGAGCGACGGGATGCGAATGCGACGCAATGGGTGGGCCGAAATTTCACTCGGACGAAGTCGCGGGCAGAAGCTAGTTATAAGATAAAAGACTACGTTGAAGACAAGGAAATTTGGCAATAATTCCTTCTGCACATGTGGCTTCCCTGGTACCTCATAAACAACATAACTATGTCAATGTCTATTAACTGCTCCCAAATAACGATGTTTATTTAGAATTTTTAATTATTTTTTTACATAGTTCCTTGACATAATCTTTTCATTATTTGACATTATTTACCTACAAATCGAATTCCAATTCTTTATTAGTGGCTTTTGTGGACATGATATTTATTCAGATATGTTACTGTAGTTGTAATTGCAATCATGTCATTAATATTTTATACGAGTATACTTAGATTATTTTATATTTTGTGAATGTGAGAACGTTGTAGGCCTAGTAGAGTGTAGATTTGTTGGCGGTTTTCTATTTTGTTAAGTACCTGGTAATTGTTGAAAGGCCTACACTGTCCTCCCATACCTATTATCACTGTTATTTAATAATATTGTAAAGCCAATTATTTTTAAAAGAGTAACCGTGGAGTTTCTTGCCGGCTCTTCTCCATAGGAAACGACTAATTGGAACCGTGCACCTAGCTTCTGACGTTTCATAAGTGCCCATGTAGGTTTATGTGAAATAAAATATTTTGATTTTGATTGATTTTGATTTTGGAGTAACAGTGCCTTGTCCTATCAAACTAAGGGATGGCCCGTAGATGGCACTCAGTCGCGCACGGGATATCGTTGATCAAACAGCTCCATAATTACAGTTTTTTTTTTGTGATAAATACGCATCAAAATGACTTCTGGTACAGCTAAACAGTGTTTTAATAATACATGGAAGAAAAATAAGACACACGGAATTGCTTACCACTCGTAAATACAGCCAAAAATGCCAATTTGTTTAAAGTTACAATAATATTTAATGTTTGCTTCGCCATGTTTGTGCTACCACATGCAATGTCATTCATAATCGTAAAAATTCGGCCAACATTCGGCAGCTTACGCGATTTCGCTCGCACGACAGCGACATCTCCTATTTCTGTTCTTGTCTATCGGTAACTATAGGTTTGCGACTGTGATCACACTGATCATAGATGTGTGAGTTTTGGTGCATGAAGTCGTGCGCCGCGCCCAGGTTTACTGATTGCGATGTTAGCGCGTAACATATCTTCCTCCTTTCAATATATCAATGGTAAGAACCATTTATTAACAGTACCTACATACATGCATAAACTTACGCCTTCCCATGGGGGTAGGCAGAAACTTTGGTCAAGGCAAATTGGCGTACTGTGCTAAACAATTCATTTTTCTTACACTGAAAAAAAATCACTCCAATCAAGTGACTTTTTAGCTTGATTGACGATATCTTGTTTAGATTAATCAAAATCTTAGTTAAGTTGATCATCACGACATGATTGCAGCAATACTAGTTCAAATGATTAAACTCTCGAACAAGTTTCTCGATTACCCTTAACATGACATCATTGTAGAAGAGTTGAAAAAGAGACAAGTTAAAAAAATGTTAACTGTAACAAAGTAAGTTAGTTGTGTCAATCAAGCATTTTGATTACTTCAATAAAGATCATTGAAACTTTAATCTAACAATCTTGGTTGGAGCAACTATGTTTTGACTTGATTGCTGCAAATAGATTTTGTGATAACTCCAATCAAGATCCCGTTTGAAATCTCAATCAAATAAAAGTAGTAGCTGTGATCATTGTGCTTGATAGGCTCAGATGCAAACAAGTTACTAAGTCATTCTAAACAAAATCTTGATTGTGACAAAAACAAATATTTTTTTTCCATTGTATTGTGCATTGTATTTGTTACAGGACCAGGTGGTTAATTCAGTGTTGCAAGGCATAAACGGATTGTTCGAGCATTTTGGAGATGATATCGAAATAGAACAGATTAACGGATTCTATGACACCATGTCCAGGGAATGTATTAAGATATCTAAGTGTTTGGAAGGTAAGACCCTAGTTTTTGGCCGGTTCAGTTTTATCTTATTGAGGTATAAGAAACAGGGTGTAATGTTCACTCATCCTCTATAGAAAAGGGAGCATCGTCCGACCAGAAGGGTGTTGTGTTTGGTGGGCAACTGTCCGATGGTTGATGTCAGGATGTTGTATACAGGGTGTTTGGCAGAACGTTGAACATACGAAAATGGTGGATAGGTGGGGTCATCTGCTACTTACTCAGCCCTAATTTATTTGGCCCTGGACCCTGGAAATTAAAAAAAAATATTTTTTGCTTTCTTTTAGTTTCACCACTTTCTTAACTTTAAAGTGTAATTTTTATTAAAAATAAGTAAAACAGGCAATATTTTAGTTTTTTTTAATCTTTCTGTAAGTTTGAGGACTCGTAACTTTTTTTCTAGCTGATATCTGAATAAAGCAATAATTTTATAAGAATCTGCCAACATTAAAGATAAAAAAAAATTGCCTGTTTTACCCATTTTTAATACAAATTACACTTTAAAGTTAAGAAAGTGGTGAAAGCAAAAAAATTTTTTTTTTAATGTCCAGTGGACCAGGGCCAAATAAATTAGGGCTGAGTAAGTAGCAGATGACCCCACCTATCCACCATTTTCGTATGTTCAACGTTCTGCCAAACACCCTGTATATGCTAGTCGCGCGGTAAACTCTGATTGCGCGATGTAGTATTTGTGTGACGTCAGGTCTTTGATGCGTAGTTGTAGATCCACAATCTGTTACTAACTTCTGCCCGCGTTAAATTTCATGTTCCCCCGACCCCCCTCGTCGCATCACATCGCCCGCCCGCGCTGTTACTTCGTTTTCGCTCAGCGTTCTTTCCGACTTTATTTTTATTTTTGCTCAGCTCCTAAGGGTTGGTGTTAAATATAGCCTTTCTCAAGAATTGTACGTATGGAGAAGAATGAGCAAGAAACTCCATACTTACTCTTAAAATGTTAACAAAAGAAAAGTTTTTAACCAGTGCGTAAATTTTGAAAAATTAAACGTAAACGACTTTTATAACCACCTCTTTCTTATTTTGATACGTCTTAGTACAAAAAAATTAAGTTATCGTCAACGAAAGATGTTTATTTTGAAACTGGTATAATGGATACTCGTCGCGCGGCGGACCGGTCAGTGAAGAGGAACGCAGTAGTAGGTACTTATCAGCGGTGCGCTCGCCCATTGATATTATTACGAATAGATTGTATCCATAGTTTCCTGATTTCAAGTAGGACCAAAAAAAAAAGTATTGAACAAATATTAGAAATGTGTTCTATTACTGAAATAGAACCACCAAAAAAAAACATTTGCTCACTGGTTAAAAACGGCTTATTCCACAAATCCCCCCTGAAAATCCCCCTTAGGAGGAAAAGTGGAATCTGAAAACAGTCTAGAATTCACCCCTAATCCCGCTAAGGGGGGAAAACAAGAATTGAAAAAACAAAAAATAACTTATTCCAAGATCTCCTGAAAGAGATTTTTTTACATTAGGGTTCAGTTTTTTCCACTGAGGGGGATTCTCTCAGGGGGGATTAGTGGAATAAGCCTTAAAAACTTATCCTGTATTTTTTTTTTCTTCTAATTCCAGTTCTTCTATCAATCTTCAAGCACCACGCCCGCTTATTTAAAGAGCGCTTGGCAAAAGACAGGGCCGTTCGCTTGTACCTATGGCAGTACGAGACTAAGAACGCCATGGATGCCTTGAGCAACATCTACGAAGTTATCTTGCCTGAAGTTCAGAATAAAGAGGTAAGTCCCATTTTACAGACACCCGCACGTCATTTGAATGAAGAAACTCACCTTATACTTACTATTTTATTACCTATGCTGTCCTCATATTAGGTCATTGTGAATTAAAAAAAAAAAAATTATGTGCAATACACGATAGATGTGAAAACTAACGACTGGAGCCGAGTATGCCCGATTCAGCGCAGAGTATACGCGATTCAACGCCGAGTATACGCGATTCAGCGCCGAGTTTACGCGATTCAGCGCAGAGTATACGCGATTCAGCGCCGAGTATACGCGATTTAGCGCCGAGTATACGCGATTCAGCGCCGAGTATACGCGATTCAGCGCCGAGTATATGCGATTCAGCGTTACCATAGATACACGCGATTCAGCGTTACCATAGATATAAAGAATGGCCTGAGCGTTAGCCTCATAAAAGTGACCACTCTCTAGAAAGAGACAAAGTGACTATGCACCCACAGAACAGATAAAATAATTTATTTTTATCTTTTATTTAAATGAATATTTATTCCTTAATTCTCACTATTGCAACTACTACTGTTTGTCTCTGCATTACCGAAAGGTTAACTGGTAGAAAATGCCTATGGCATTAAGTCCGCCTTTGTACATTTTGTGTGCTTAAAGTATAAAATAAATAAATAAAAGAGTTTAGAAAGGAAACAGTTCCTGATTTGTATTAAAACGCGTGTCGCCGCTAATCTCCCTCTAACTCCACTACAAGCAAGAGACATACGTACGCGCATTACGCACACAAATAAACCACACGCATTAAATCGCGAGTTTGCTATTGGTTGTCACACTAACGCAAACCTCGGCGTTTGACGAACACTCAAACACATTAATTTCTCATTTATGTTACGGTGAGAAAAAGGTCGATTATTTGTATCGATACAATTACTGTAATTTTGTTACTCTCAGTTTTGCAATTTTTCACTTTAATTTCGGGAGACGGGGTACGAATAGGGTGGACTTCCTAAATACATAAGGGGGAACATCCGATATAGCCGCGAAATTCAATTTTTCTTTCGTTTTTAGCTAATTGCAGCCGTGTTTTACGTCATAATTATGATGTCACAATAAACAATAAATGGTAGTAATAAAAAAAAGTTATTTTAATTCTAATTTTACTGATAATAATCATTTGTTTTCATACACACTTACTTAAGACTGCGCCGAGCGCACAGTGGCGCCCTCATCGTTAGTTCGGTGATTTCATTTATTTTAGCATGAAAATGCAGAAATTAACAACGTTAAGTTGTGCTCCATAACACTATACGTTATTATTATTATTACAAAAAGTAGTTTTATTTAATTGTTATGTTTTATTGTAATCATTAAACGGAGCTCAGTGGCCACTATTTTCCGTTTGAATGATTACAATAAAACATAACAATTTAAAACTACTTTTTGTAATAATAATAACGTATAGTGTTAAAATAAATGAAATCACCGAACAAACGATGAGGGCGCCACTGTGCGCTCGGCGCAGTCTTAATATCGACATGGTAAAACTTGGTACAACACTGTCGATACGCATGGATTTCGCATTGGCTCGGCGCACGTGATTCAAGTTTCTATCGCTTATGTTGCACCCGCCATGTTTTGCCTCTGCATCAGCCTCAGGTTGACTGAATATCGACATGGTAAAACTTGGTACAACACAGTCGATACGCATGGATTTCGCATTGGCTCGGCACACGTGATTCAAGTTCAAGTTATCTATCGCTTATGTTGCACCTGCCATGTTTTGCCTCTGCATCAGCCTCAGGTTGACTGGTAGACAATGCCTCAGGCATTAAGTCCGCCTTTATACAGTATTTTCTTTACTTGTGCATGAAGTTTTAATAAACAAACTAATTGATTTCGAGAAAAAAAGGTGGCACTTTGACCTAAAATATCTCCGTAACTATAATGTTCCCAGGTATGGTCCAGTACAAAAAAATATCACAATGAGGGGGAGTGCAAATGTATCTCGGCTACGTTAAGCATCTTTTTACACTTGTTATTGTTTTTTTTATATTTACAGGACATAATAAAGTCCGAAGTTCTCCCCCGCCTCGATTCCACCTCTATAATAAAACATACAGCCTTACGAATCATGATACAAGCTAAAACGAATCAATATATGGATGTGCCCACTACATATATCGAGATAGAGTTTCAACTGAGATCCAAGAAATTGTCTTATGAAGACGCTAATACTGTGAGTATAAGTTAATGGTGCCGGACGTAAAGAATAGCACCACCCCATTTCCTCCCGTGGGTGTCGTAAAAGGCGACTAAGGGACTTACTAGAGAATGGGCAGCAGCGTTCTCTATGCATTTTTAACACCATACTGCGATCACCAATCCGCCTACCAAGCGTGGCGATTATTCCAAATTTCCCCCTTTTGGGGGAGGCCTATGTCCAGCAGTGGACGTCTTTCGGCTGAAATGAAGATGAAAAATTATGAAGTTAATAAATAAAATTATGTTTATTTATCTCCTCAAATTACATTCATAGACTGGTCATACATATTAAGTTGACAGGTATTTCGACATAATTTTGTAATTTGTGGGAGATCTGGAATCTAAAATAAGTCTAGGCCTGTATTTTTACAAACACGAAGATTACCGAGGGACATTAAAAAAATAGTTGTACTGTACTGGGAAATGTTTATGTACAGTGGGCTGCATCAATTGGGTACCTCATTTGTATTAAAATTTGCTTTCAAGGGGGTTACCCACATCGTGACGCTGACTGTACTACTACGGTCGCTAGCTAGTTACCTAAAAATTATGAGTTTGAAGATCCTTTTTTTTTGTTTTAAAAATCAAACATAACATTACCTGCCTATAGTTATTGTTTTATCTTTCGAAATCGATACCGATCACGTGTGTGAAGTTTTGCCAGCTAATTTAATTTGTTTTGACCGTGTCTACGCCTCTGACTACCTTCAGATGATACAGGCGTGATTTTATATGCTATTATATAAATTTTCAGGTATCATTGTGCATAGGATCTAGTGTTTCTAATAGCGAGACTATGTTACTGACTGCTATAATGTTCTACGATAATTTACCGACTTTGAAGAAGAGGGATATTGTTGTTAACGGTGTTTTGAAAGCTTCTGATGATGTTAGAAAGGTAAGGCATGAAGTATTTTTATGAATGAGAGTAGAAAATATAGAACGATTTTTTTTGAGATTTATTGTGCTATGGCGTACCGCGCAATTTGCCACGGCTTAGCGCGCTATTTGTTACGGCGTAGAGTGCTATTTGCTATGGCATATCGCGCTATTTGCTAAGGCGTAGAGCGTTATTTGCTACGGCGTAGCGCACTATTTGCTGCGGCGTAGCGCTCTTTTTACTACGGCTTAGTGCGCTATTTGCTACGGCGTAGCGCGCTATTTCCATCGGCGTTGTGGCTATTTGATACGACGTAGCACGCTTTTTGCTAAGGTGTAGTGGACTGTTAGCTACGGCGTAGTCGGCGTAGAGCGCTATTTGCTACAGCGACCGCTGCTGAGGCGGCATTGTCAACACTTTTAATTCAAACCAAGCGTGTCACTGTTTACTAGCAATACGTCACTAATGACATAGAAAATTAGAAGGTGGTATTTAGTAGATAGGTGGTGGTAAATAAGTCATAGCAATGAATTTTTATATCTTATTGTTTATATTTTTACGTAATTGTTATAATTTTAAAATTGCTTGATATATTTTGTAAAAAACCTTTACTTATTCTGTAAATGAACTGCCTGGACGTGGCGACGGTGGCGGCGTGAGCGCGGTGCCTTTTGATAATTAATCATCATATCAAGTAATGTTTTTTTTAAATAATATACTTAGGTTTAAAAAAAATCGTTTTCATGGCTTCTTCACCATCTATAGGTGTATCTCTTAAAATATTTCGTGTATAAATAGATACACCATCATACTATGTAGAACATACTTCCATATAAATAAATTCTGATTATAAAAAAAATCTCATATTCAGGCAGCCCTAGTTCTATTACTGAAACTCAGCCTCCAAGAAAACTTAGACACATACATAGACATTTGGAGAGTCCTGCTAGACAATACTACTGAGCCAGAGCTGGGTAAAGCCGTCATCATCTTTGAGGATGCACTCCATCATATCCTAGAAGTTTTAACGTCCATTACTGGAGATTCGGAGAAGGTAAGTTTTTTTTTTAGATTCAGATTCAGAGTATTTATTTGTAAACATATGTTACAGATACATTACAGATACCCCGTCACCTGGCGCAGGCCAGACCTGTCCAGGCGTAATAAACGCCTGGTTAGCCTACCATCTACGAATGGCATAGCCTCCCTGAACTGTCTGCAGCCCGGTGTCGAGGTCCACCAGCTCTTTTTTTCCCCGATTATGATGTTGGTCCCAGAGAAAGTTGTTCAGTTTGATGCTCTGTACCACACACTAAATATTAGGGATGGGCCGAACATGGGTTTCACCGAACACGAACATTCGGCCGAATGTTTGGTAAAACTTTTACCGAACCGAATATTCGGCATAATTAATTCCCTTACGTGAACAGTATACAGGTCTGAACTTTTTCACACAAAGCGCGCGGATTGGCGCTGGACCCTCCCGCCCGCTACCCCCGCTGTTCCAGATGTTGTTATTGCATCTAGATGATGCAAGAACAACATAAGTAGTAAAACTTCGCCCGAAACTGCTGCATACTTATATTTTGTTTTTAATAACCATCTTTTTTTATCTACTGTTATTGGAAATAAAGCTACAGTGTCGACAAAAACATAAATCTGCACTGTAAATTACCTACCTAATAAAAATAACACATTTAACACTCAACTCATAATAAATCATACACGGCTCAATACAGTAAAAACTTTGAGTACCACTTTGCCGAACATTCGGCGATATAGCCGAATATACGGCCGAATACGAATATTCGGTAAACCTGCCGAATATGCCGAATACCGAATATAAAACCAATATTCGGCCCATCCCTACTAAATATGACCACACCTTTCTAATACATGCTGTATTCTATGCTTGTTTATACAGATATACGAAGAAGTAAAGCCGATTCTATCCCTGATGGCAGTTCTTCTGAGTTTACATAAAACAGAGTTTAACACTGAGAAATGGTGCCAGTCTTTAAAACCGACAGTCATTCATCTAGCCAAACTGTTGGGTGTTGATACAGTGAAAATGATTAGTGATACTAATGAAAATCAGGTTAGTATACTATGTATTACAAAAAATGACCTTCTGTTTTTATGGACGGTTACAGTTGAAGGAGATGCCCGCCGTAAGCCGAGGTCCTTACTCCACACTCCACAGGAGTCGCCCCGCGTCTTTAGCGTGTAGTCGCTTAGTTTATAAGTGTTATGCCCTGCGTGGAGGCCTTTTTTTTTGGTTGGGAAATTATCAAATAACTTCTCCCGCTCTGGGCGGAGAGGGAGGGCGTGTCAGACTTTTACTGACTAAAACCCACCCGTGTTCCTTCAATTGCATGTGTGCCAGGTGTAGTCGCTTAATTTATAAATGTTATGCCCTGCCTCGAGGCCTTTTTTTTTTTTTGGTTGGCAAATTATTTAATAACTTCTCCCGCTCTGGTCGGAGCGGGAGGGCGTGTCAGACTTTTACTGACTAAAACCCACCCGTGTTCCTTCAATTGCCTGTGTGCCAAGGCCACGGTATCCCTTTCGGACAAACTCTCAACCCTGGCAGGCATCGAAATCTGCCTGGAGGCCTGTCGTTTAGTTTATAAGTTTCATGGAATGAAATGAAATCGTTTATTCTGTAAATAGGATATCGGAATCACTTTTACACGTCAAATAAAAATAAAAAATAAGTTAGATGGAGTCGACATTTCCTATCTGACTACCCCTGAGAAGAAATGGCGAAACAAACTCAGGGGTCAAAGTCTCTTTAAAGGTGTCTGCACACAGCGGGCGCGGCGCGGCGGGACCGGGCGTGGCGGGGCGCCGACGCGACGCTGAGCAGTTGTAATGTACTAGATATTACGGAGGACGCCACACAGAGCCGTCCGGCTCGACGCGACGTGACGCGACGCTCTGTGTGGCGTCCTCCGTAATATCTAGTACATTACAACTGCTCAGCGTCGCGTCGGCGCCCCGCCACGCCCGGTCCCGCCGCGCCGCGCCCGCTGTGTGCAGACACCTTTAAAGTCCGGACATAATCTTGGTCAGATCATGTGATCATGCCCTGGCTGGAGGCCTTAATCTATTGAGGCACCCACAGGATAGTCTGGTTAAGCAGTTGAAAACCTCTTAGGTTGATCTACGAGATGCCATTCGCAACAAAAATAAATAAATCTGTGTGTGGCTGTCTCGTGGACACGCCCCTGTGTTTTAGATCTTCTAAACTTGTTATGTGATATACGATGTTAGAAAGGAGGAAAGAAAAAGAAAGAAAAAGTATTTATTGTGACTCGCACAGGAACACTCGCTTGTTACATGGAACGACTGCCTATCTGACCTCCACAACCGAGTTATTGTATAAAACGATACCCCTTGGTAAGACTGGTTGTCATACAATTCTATAAAAATAATTTCGCTTGCAGATAATATACGTAGAGAAGTTTGAAGAAGATACGGTCCTTAGCAAGTTATTATCCACATTGACTACAACACCGGACGTTTCACATAGTGACACACTCTCTGCTTTTCAAGTAAGTTCGTTTGTTTAGAATTAAATGTTTTAGAATTGTTCAAAATTGTTTAAACTTTTTTTTTTTGTTTGGTTAATTAAGTTTAAGTTTTGTCTGTATTTGCATTTTTTATTTTAATTAATGTAAAAAATCAGTGTAAATTGTATTTAGTCTAAGCCTTCTCATGCTGATCTATATAACTGGAGAATGCTCGACCCCTGTCATACAGGATGTCCTAGTTCAGGGGTCGAGAACTCATTGATTTAACGTGTATTGAAGTTTGGAAATAAATAAATTACTATTACTATTATTGTCAGCCGTTTGTGTCTCACTGCAGCGCAAAGGCACAATATAAATATGGACAGTACGGAAACTAGGCCTATTTGTTGAAATAATTACCAAATAATTGGAGCGTTAGCGTTGGCACTCTTAGGCCTGTGTTCACCAACATTTAAATCAACTGTTTAGATATTTAATCAGTTGTTTACTCAACATTTCATAGGAAATTTGACATAAACCAACTGTTTAAATACCTAACCGGTGGTTTGAATGTTGGTGAACACAGGCCTTAATGTTAAAAATATTTTTAGTAAACATCCCTATTGGAGCCGTGCACCTAGCTTCTGACGTTTCATAAGTGCCGATTTACGTTTATGTAGAATAAAATAATTTGATTTTTTTCATTGTGCGTGGTCCGACACGCACTTGGCCGGTTTTTCTTAAATAGATTATATTGTTATTTCAGACAATATTCTCGAGCGAGGATACTGATTTCAAAGTCTTGTCGAAAGCTCTCTCTAAATTAGAAGTTCTGATTGAGAGTGAAAATAATAATTTGGATCAACGACTATTGTTTTTGGTAAGTCATCTTCTCACTTATTTATTGTATATAAGTTAGCTTCACAGCTGACAGTAAGTATATCATAATTTTGACTCTAAACATTACGCCAATTACTAAGTACACAGAAAATTAAGAAATACAGAAAGTGGTGCCGATTCCCTTGTTCACAAACTAAACTAAATTTAAGTTCAGTGCATCTTTTTCTTTCTAGTTCATTAAGAAAAGGACAAAAGATAAATTTTAGTTTAGTTCTGTCAATTTAAGCAGCGCCTGTCACTACTCCATACAAGTTTAGACGTGATTAAAAACTTGCCGACTAAAATTACGACAATTTATGTCAGGCGCTGATTAATTTGACAGGACTAAACTAAAATTTATCTTCTGTCCTTTTCTTAATGAAATAGAAAGAAAAAGATGCACTGAACTTAAATTTAGTTTAGTTTGTGAACAAGGGAATCGGCACCAGTGACATAATTACTAATACACCGTGGCATTTTAGTCGTCTTACAAAGACAACTCACTTCATGTATCCAATGTCTACTAATCATTCATGTAAAAAATAATTATTTTGTTTGAACATTTATTTTTATTTTTATTAATTATGACGCATGACATAGTTTAAAACACCCTGTTAAGAGTGCAGTCCGAGCCTTGTGTTACAAGGGCGCCGCGGAATGGAGCGGCGACATCTTAATCAGAGTTCATTCAACCTAACGCAAAAATGTGTTTCTTACTATTGCAACTTAAACTTAATCTAAATCCATTCTGCGGCGCCCTTGTATCACAAGGCTCAGACTGCACTCGTAACAGGGTGTTTTAAACTATATCATGTGTCATAATAAATTGAAAAAAAAAAAAAAAAACATTCAAACGTTAAAAACTTTTTTTTTTTACATGTATGATAAATAGTCATTGGATACATGAAGTGGGCTGTCTTTGTAAGACGACTAAAATACCACGTGTTATATTTTATAGTGTGTGCGTGCGTGTATGGGGCCATTCAAGTATTACGTATGCAGAATTTTAGTAATTTTGAACCCCCACCTCCCCCTTGTCAGCAAAAGTGAGCAAAGCTCCCTAAAGTAGCGTCGTAATTTTAACTTCACACATCAAAAAAAGTTTGTGATCACTAGCATAAGCTGATATAATTTTTTTAATTTAACTTCAAGAAACATTCTTTTTTGTGTGTTTTCTTTAAATAGAAATACGCTGTTTGAAATAAAAAATGAAAGAAATCTGAGCCTGAAATAAAGAATTTGAATTTGAATACAATTTTTTATAAAAAAATAATAATAATAATTTGATAGAAATAAAAAGACTGTTTAACCAAGCTTTAACAACAATTTATTAATAAAAGGTTTATATTCAATATAATATAACTTCTCCCCTGGCTCGAACACATGCGGTGATCCTCCTGGGCTTGCTGAAAATCAAGTTATCCAGCATTTCTTAGGGTAACCTGTCCCATTCTTGAATAGCGGCTTCCCTGAGCTCTGGCACTGTCTGGGGACGTGGCTGACAGGTCCAAACAGCCGGTCGATTCTCTAAAAATCTCACCGTGAAAACGTGGTGAAGTGATCTCGAAGTGAACTGTCATTCCATCTGAGACTAGGGATTGACACTATTGACAGCTCATTAATTCAAGCTCACTTCACCTAGGTTTTCCCGGTGAGATTTCTACAGAATAGCACTGCTGCTCGCTTAATAGCATTCCACGCGTGCTCTATTGGGTTTAAGTCAGGCGAGCAAAAATTATAATCTACCCTAACAAAAAAGATTTAGATTTTTCAAAGTGATCGCAAACTTTTTTGATGTGTGTATTTTTAACGTATTTAATTTTTTTAATATATGACGCATAAATTTTTATAAAGTAGTCAGATTTTGAGGCCTCGTATTTTTTCTTCATATTGATTGATTTTGAAATTTATTTATATTGTCAATAAAAAATAAACATTCAGATCTTATTCTAAAAGCATTACAAATATGATTGAGTATTTTGAGCAGACCATGGCGCCTATATAAAACATAACACGCCTATGGCAACTAGAATCAATTGATCAATCTTTTTTTTTTTTGTTGTAAATTTTGACGTTCAAAAGTGCCTTTTATGTGCCTATTTGAAATAAATTATATGACTTTGATTTTGAAAAAAAAAAAAAACTCATATTAAAAGCACACTTTGTAAACAAGCATGCTACAATTTAGAGGATTATATCCAAGATAAGAATGCTTGGAAACAGCTGGTCCTGCTCCATAGGACACTTTGATTTTGTCTAGACTCTAAACTGTTTGGAGTCTAGACAAAATCAAAGTGTTTGCAAATTTAATTGTATAATTTATAATTATTATGATATTAATTTTATTTTCTGTGATTAATATACGTTAACTCACACACTGACTATTATATGCTATGTTTTTTGGAAAATCATATACACTGTAAATATTTGAGCACCATGTATCTATCGCATTTATTAATTTGTCTGTCATTACTTCTCTTTTCATTCTTTTTACCTATTTTGGTATTATATATAATTTTTATTCTAGGTACATCGTCTTCATATATAATTAATGTATACAAAATATTGTTAACATTTTCAAAGAGTAAGTATGGAGTTTCTTGCCCATTCTTCTCCATACAAAGGATGGAAGGGGCAACTAGAATCAATGAACTATTTTTGTAATTTTATACGTTCAAAATTGCCTTTGACATGCCTATTTGAAATAAATGATTTGACTTTATACAGGGCAGATTTTTGAGACGGGGCAGTTGGGGTAGGTACCTTATCAGTTGTAGTTACAGAAAAATGGTTATAGCAGACAGTCCTTAGTTTTTTGAGAAATTTTGATCCCTATTCACAGATTTTGAAAAAAATGTACCGTCTGCAAGAAAATGAGCCATTTTCACATTTTTCTTTTTGTATGGACGTGGCATACAAAAGGATCTACCTACATACCGACCGAACGTAAAAGAAGTATTTATATTATGAACGTTATATTTCAGATAATAAATCAGATATCCCAGTTAAAATCAAAAAATATAACTGAATCCAAAGATGCAAGAATTTTTCAAAAGGACGCCACTATGTTCTTAGGTAAGTCCTTTTTTATTTTTTGGGTGGGAAATTATCAAATATCTTCAATAATATTAATAAAAATTATATTAATTAATAATAATAATAATTATATAAAATAATAATAATTAAATAATAATTATTAATAATAATATTAATAATTATATATTTTTATTTTTTATTATTAATTACTAGCTTCTGCCCGCGACTTCGTCCGCGTGAAATTTCTTGTTCCCCCGACCCACCCCGTCGCATGACATTGCCTGCCCGTGCTTTTACTTCGTTTTCGCTTAAACTTTCATTAAAAAAAAAATGTGTCCTAGTTAATAGGAATGTAATTCTTCCTCAAGAATTGGGCTGTAAAGTAAAAAAAGATTTTTTCATACCAACTCTCAGTTCCAGAGATTAGCGCGTTCAAAAACAAAAAACCTGCTAAGTGCGAGTCGGACTCGCGCACGAAGGGTTCCTTACCATCCATACTATCCATATAATATTATAAGTGTGAAAGTAACTCTGTCTGTCTGTCTGTCTGTCTATCTGTCTGTCTGTCTGTATGTTACGTTTTCACGCCTAAACCGCTGAACCGATCGTCATGAAATTTGGCAGAGATATAGCCTGGGATATGGAGAAGGACATAGGCTGCTTTTTTACGCGATAACCGACATCCACGCGGGCGGAGCCGCGGGCGGAGCCGCGGGCGAAAGCTAAATGTGAAAGTAACTCTGTCTGTTTGTCTGTATGTTACGTTTTCACGCCTAAACCGCTGAACCGATCGTCATAAAATTTGGTAGAGATATAGCCTGGGATATGGAGAAGGACGTAGGCTACTTTTTATGCGATAACCGACATCCACGCGTGCGGAGCCGTGGGCAAAAGCTAGTTATCAATAAAAAAGGCAAAAAAATCATGTCCGTTGTATGGGAGCCCCCCTTAAATATTTATTTTTTCTGTTTTTTTTGTATTTTTTGTTATAGCGGCAACAGAAATACATCATCTGTGAAAATTTCAACTGTCTAACTATTACGGTTCATGAGATACAGCCTGGTGACAGACGGACAGACAGACAGACAGACAGACAGACGGACAGCGGAGTTTTAGTAATAGGGTACCATTTTACCTTTTGGGTACGGAACCCTAAAAACTAACTCTTCAGCTTTAGAATAGACTACCTCGCAGAGTTGATCATTATTTTGCTGCGGAGTTATTATAAAACAGTTATATCTCCTAAGATATTCATTAAAATGAAATGATGTAAGGGCAAATTTGTTTCTAAATTAAATACCTGTGATGAATAACGTATTTATTTAGATAAGGATTAATACCATGTTTATGAAAACTGCTGCGCAAATAATGCATTGATTTCGGACAAATTTGATTACCATAAAAAAGGTTATAGTGAGTCAATCTTAAAAGATGGACATATGCTGTCGCGGACTTTTTTTTAGAACATTTAAAGAGGAACAATTCCATCATACATACTATTTGCGTAACTTAAACCGTTTACGCAGCGCACGCAACGGAAGCTCTCAAAAAGGAATATTTTTTCCCGTTTTTGCAACATTTTTCATTTATGCTCCGCTCCTATTAGTCGTATCGTAATATTATATAGCCTATATTATTCCTCAATAAATGGACTATCCAACACAAAAATAATTTTTCAATTCCAACCAGTAGTTCCTGAGATTAGCGCGTTCAAACAAACAAACAAACAAACAAACTCTTCAGCTTTATAATATTAGTATAGATAATTTCTTCAGCAAAAGTCTGACATCCTCCCGCTGTGCCTAGAGCGCGAGGGTGTCAGACTTTTGCTGACTAAAACCCACCCGTGTTCCTTCAGTTGCCTGCGTGCCAGGTCCACGGTATCTTTTTCGGACAAACCCTCAACCCTGGCAGGCACCGCACATTGGGGATAGAGCCAATTTTTTGTTCAAAACCACCTAGAGATCGCAAAAATAAACCAAATGAGACCATTTTTGGACATAAATGTTTGTAATTAAATTCTAAAGAGACTGACGAAGCCGGATTTATAATATTCCTTAAATCTAAAACTTCATAACCCACTAAAACCAAGGTAAAGCGAGTTTTACCCTGTTCTTTAACCCTTTCAGTCACGCATTTCAACTAGCACTTGTATGGAAGTGCAAATATACGCTTCCGATGTATTTTTCGTCGCTGAAAACGAATTTTATGTCAAAAATGCAATAAATAAAATAAAACCTCCTATTGCAGGGAGAAAATTTACAACCTAATTTCGCAAATCGGGCTTCGTGAGTGTCTTTGGAATTTAATTTCAAACATTTATGTGCAAAAATGGTTTAATTTGGTTAAATGTTTGAGGTCTCTAGGTGGTTTTGAACATTCTGTCCCCAATGTGCACCGGTCCTAGCGGACCCCGTCAGTGCGTGATGACATCTCTTTGAAGCGCGCCTGGAACACAACGAGCCGTCGACCCGGGCCTGCTCCTTACTGGACGGCGAGCTGCCCATAACTCGCCGTCCGCAAGCCCGCACCTACGGTGGCCGGGAATCGGCTACCGATTCCGGTTGAACTTTGTCTTGTAGGCCGTTGAGTTGTTAATTATCTACAAATACCAATTTTTGTTTTAGGTAAACACGGACATATGACTGAAGAAAAAAGTTTCTCTGAAGACATCTACGTCTTGAAGTTAAAAAATAAAGTCAGTTTGAATATTCCTAATATTGTTGAGGGGACTATTTTCAAGGTAAATTAAATGAAACGCTTGTAGTACAGACGCACATCAAGCTACTACAATCTGTCAAAGGAGATTGACAGGACCTAGTATCGTTATTTGTTCTGTGGTGACTTAAGTTTATAATGTTGATAATTCTTGTTTTTAAATATAATGATTTTATCTAGTAACGCGAATCCTTAAATTCTCCGCATAAAAAACTTCATAAACGTATTAGTTTTTATGTCGATTTCCTATTTTACCCATACATACTTTTTTTTATCACGCAAGTATTTTCACGTGTCATTGGCATGGCATTCAAAGAGTATGTAAACCATAAAACCTTACGCAAAATAATGAAATTACGCATCCGATTATTGAACTTATAGTTGAATAATTAGTAACAACAGATATTAATAACAACTAACAAATTATTTATTAATTACATTGTAATAAAAATCTGATAAGGTGTTAAAAGTAGCTAAGCAAAACTTTTGGTTAATCGAAAGGCAGAATGTTTTCGAGACCTTTGCCTGTTTCATTCATCATTAAAAACTCTTTGAAAATATTCAATGCGCGCGCATCCCGAGCAGAATATGCTGGCGAAAGAACAGCAGGCGTTCTCTTTCTAGCTTATAAGCACGTCCCATTCGTTTTGTTTTAAGTACAGTCTCGAACGGTAGGTATTTACATTTATTATTAGTTTATTATTATTGTGCAATTAATTGAATGTTTTCATTTATATTTCTTGTTTTAATGTAAATAAATCTTACTAGGCCATTATTATTTTGCAATTTGGAGTTAGTTTAATTAACTATATCTATTTCTTAAGTCACATAAATTAATTTAAGTGAAGACTGAAATTGTGACAACATTTAACATTACGGCAAAAAAAATGTACCTATATTCTGATTCGCTTTAACTTTGTGCTTACAAAAACAAGTAATTAAATGTTGTAAAACCATTTGGGTTTAAATAACCACATAAAGAAATAACTTACGTAATGACATTTTGCATAAAGATAAGGTCTGGTCTGGATTAGTACCTGTATATGTAGGTACATAACCGCAAGCAAGTACATATACCAATTAAAATAAATTGGGTCCGGGTGATTCCGCGGGCAGAAACGAATATGTGGTAGAAAAAACATCGATTGCGTTTTTTAAGCGACTTTACATGCGCCCATTTTCGGCGCCAATTTTTAATGCACGGGTTGCTACTGTGATTTCTTGTATTCTTTCTACTGCTTGTTTTTTTTTTTTTTTGAGAATATTTTAACTTTTTGAATATTATTCGTTTTGATTTATGTAATAATAACATTTTATTTGCGTTACATTAGTAAGTTGTTCAATATGGAGGACTCAGTTCGTCAGTGTATTAACTGTTCGATTCTACTGCGGTATTTACGGTGGCAGTCGTTGAGAGAAGTTAGTGAAAATGTGTATGATACTCTGGCTTCTTGAATTTCTCCAACACCGGTAAGTCAAATAATTAAAAGTAGCGGGCCACCGCTCTAGGTTGAACGGCAATAAAGCGGGCGGCAGCTACATAGGTAATTATTATTATGATCATAATTATGTTTAATAACTTCTTATCTATTCTTTCTACATGTTTACTAACATTGATATTGCCACCGCGTAGGTACGGACGCCGTATTTTCTCATCGCAATATATTACTATAAAGCCGATTGGAATATGATTGGGAAATAACATAGTCGCGTCTGTATTATTCTCCAAAGAGTTAGTCAGAGGTGTGTTACTCGTAGATACACCTACTCCCACATTTCGGCAGTTACGTTTAGTCTCACGTAATAGGGGGTGAGCCTTTTGCCATCAAGCGGGCACGAATCCAGGACTCCGGGTTGCTACTGAAAAAATCCTATTGGAATAGCCCAATAGCACTGTCTGACCTGGGATTTGAACCTAAGGCCCCACGCTCAGCAGTCGCGCTTGCCACCACTATACCAACGAGATCAACAAATCAGTAGCGTTGTGCGTAATTACTGTTATTGAGTTGGAGAAGTTGGGTTAACGTTAAGGTATCTACCAGGACACAATTCGATTCATCTAATTTAATTATTTGGTTTAATAGATTTTACGTGATGACATAGTCTACATTGACTGCTTTGTTTGTCTAAATGATGCTCTCCAAGCTGGGTCAGCATCAGCTCCTTCATTTAGCCATCGAAGTGTATGCTTTGCGCGTGGCAAATCTATAGGTACTAGTTACGCGTACGTGCAATAAGAGTGCCTCCAAATGGTGAAGAAAGGAATACGATATCTCCTCACTTTGGTATGCATCTTATTTCATTTGACAAGTCTAGATTAATTAACGAGTAT
The DNA here is from genome assembly GCA_947523025.1 of Dryobota labecula. NCBI lineage: Eukaryota > Metazoa > Arthropoda > Insecta > Lepidoptera > Noctuidae > Dryobota > Dryobota labecula. The sequence continues at coordinate 6,701,476 of OX383312.1, read as the reverse complement.
TGAAAATGCTCAATCGTCATTTTGACTAATTCTTATTTTGAATTTACCAGCATACATTGTGACAAAAAGTCACTAAGAGATTCGATTCGAAACTTCGATTTTTATACAGCGAATTACTGTGTAATGCTGAGAATTATGATAAAATAGTAAATAGCATTTGAAAGCCCTAAAATCATTCTTTAAATTAAACCATAAATCTTTGAGTCACCGCATGTTTCATACCGATACTAGGTTCCTTAGTCATTTGGTCAATGTCCTTTCTTTAATCGCTTTTCAACTTTATCACTACATTGTAAGGAGCTCGTGGCTAAGTAATAACAGCCGCTCGGGTCGATCCGCCAGGTTAAGCTACGCTTGCCGGGGTTGGTCCGTGGGTCCGATGGGTGACCATCTTTACATACCGAGGCTCCTCCGTGCCTCGGAAAGCACGTTAAGCCGTTGGTCCCGGCTGTCATTCGTGGATCTTTGACAGTCGTTATGGGTCGTCAGAAGCCCAAAAGTCTAGTCTTACCAAGGGGTATCGTGTTACCCAGTTACTGGGTTGTGGAGGTCAGATAGGCAGTCGCTCCATGTAAAATACTGGTATTCAGCTGCATCCGGTTAGACTGGAAGCCGACTCCAACATAGTTGGGAAAAGGCTAGGCAGATTGATTTTTTGTAAGGTTCAAGGTAGATTGCGAAAATTTGACAGTTTCGGGTAGCTTGACCTGCTGGCGTCTGTACATAGAAATTACATTTACATTATTGTTACAAATTATTATTGTTATATTTTGTTTGGCACTGATAGCCGAAATACAGGCTCTGCCTAGTTCGGCTACAGATGAGCACACCATTTACTGACCTAACTTAGCCTGTCAAAAATATATTTTTGTAATTTATGTCAAAGTTTTCCTTAAATAAACGTTATTATTATATTATCATTTATATATGTCTACATATCTCGGGACCCTGGGGTCCCGGACCTTTGGAAGGCGTACGAGGCGCCGAACACAACTCGCAGAGGCCCGTTAGACGCTTTTTAATTAAATGAGTCACCAACCGACGATTATCCCTGTACGCACTATGCAAGTGCACTCAAGGATAACCCCCGGTTGGTGTAGGACTATTGCCGGATATGGAAACAAAGATATTGGACTATGGGTTTGGGTGGTTAAAATGGACTGGTTACCTAAAACTATGGAAGGACTATGGCCCCTGCCTGATCAATGTTTTATTGTACACGGATAAAATGGCAGAGGGTGACTTGCACACTCATTAATGGGCCCCCGGAAACGGTCGCTAGCACATAGTGACGTAGCGACAAGAGGGCAACATATCCTGAGGTGATCGAGGAGTGGAGAGGTATTCCACGGCTCTCAGAACAATCCCTGAGCCCGGAAGATGGTCAAGATCCCTACAAGCAGTTACTGGAATACTTCCTTCCTCCGAGCACGTTTGCTCTTGCGAATCTCCACTCAAGCCGGCCAATAAAGGCAAGAATGAGGTGGGAGCTCAGTTCCTCGTCAGTGTTCACTCTGGCCGGCCAATAAAGGCAAGCTAGAGATGAGGAACATGACTTCTCCCGGGAGATAGGGTCCGTGGGGTCGCAACTGGCCAACAGCTCGCCACATGCTGCCCTGCGGGCTTCTGTATCTCTCTTGGTCTGGCTCCTCACCCTAGACATGTTCCGGTAAAGTAAACTCTACCGGCACAGACCTAGAGTTCGGAGCGCGCAAGCCCCACCACGACGTCAACGTAGAGATACGGCGGTGGGGTTATTATTATTAAGATTTCAAATATATAAAAAAAAATACAAAGATGATTATAAAATGGGACGAATTTAGGTAGGAACACATCAGTGGGACACTGAACGCATCATAACTGAGGGAAGACTGTATTGTAGAAGTGATTTGTCTGATAGGAAGTCTTTTAAAGAGTACGAGTACGAGTTTCTGTACGTAGTATTATATTATCTGTGTCCATAATATAAATACACGTAGTAAACATGAAATTGCGATACCCAAATTCAGATTAACTAAAACTAGCAAGTCATTTCTTATAAACAGTATCGGCTTTTATAACAAGTTGCCAGTCGGTTACAGAACTTAGCGACGGAAAGTTCAAAACCCACATCAAACGTGTCCTTATCAAAAAAGCATATTATAAGATAAAAGACTACGTTGAAGACAAGGAAGTTTGGCAATAATTCCTTCTGCACATGTGGCTTCCCTGGTACCTCATAAACAACATAACTATGTCAATGTCTATTAACTGCTCCCAAATAACGATGTTTATTTAGAATTTTCAATTATTTTTTTACATACTTCCTTGACATAATCTTTTCATTATTTGACATTATTTACCTACAAATCGAATTCCAATTCTTTATTAGTGGCTTTTGTGGACATGATATTTATTCAGATATGTTACTGTAGTTGTAATTGCAATCATGTCATTAATATTTTATATACTTAGATTATTTTATATTTTGTGAATGTGAGAACGTTGTAGGCCTAGTAGAGTGTAGATTTGTTGGCGGTTTTCTATTTTGTTAAGTACCTGGTAATTGTTGAAAGGCCTACACTGTCCTCCCATACCTATTATCACTGTTATTTAATAATATTGTAAAGCCAATTATTTTTAAGAGTAACCGTGGAGTTTCTTGCCGGCTCTTCTCCATAGGAAACGACTAATTGGAACCGTGCACCTAGCTTCTGACGTTTCATAAGTGCCCATGTAGGTTTATGTGAAATAAAATATTTTGATTTTGTGCCTGTAACGAAATGATTTGTTTTTTTTATTTTTATAGATTGATCTCCAAAGAGTTTTACAACTCTGTTTGCTGCGGGGAAATACGGAAGCACTATATTCTTTACTAGTAATCCTATCATCTAGTTGTAAGTATTATTATAAAATGTATTACCTTTTATTTCATTTACATACATTTCATTTCATTTACATATACAACATCGTTATATTTTTAAATATTTTGAACTAGCTTTTGCCCGCGGCTCCGCCTGTTTAGGCTCACCTGCTAATAATCGAATAGCAGCGTGTGCTGTTTACGTACATTGCCTACAGCTTTCCGCAAGGCGCAAGTATCGTGGCGGTGTGTGAAAAAAATTTTATAAGTGACACTTCTTTGTTTGCAAACCGCACGAGCGGTTGAAATATTTTTCTGTCCTCTAAATTAATCGAAATTAAAGTAATTTCCAAAAGTGCATAAATCTATAATTGAAGAAACCTTACAAAAAATCATCCTTGTTCCTGACGTCACATCGGGCCACACATCACACCGCGACCGCGGGCTTCCCCCCTCCGGCTCACTCGCTCACCGACACCTTGAGCGCGCGCACACATCTCGGTCGTCTAAATATATTGTAATCAGCTAATACAGATACTTGTCGAAATCAAGTAGTTTTATTTAAGAAGTCAAGACCACCAACAGCACACCTGGAGCTTGATACTCAACATCCTTTATGTTGTAATAGACACCGCCATCGTGGATGTCGATTGTCGCGTAAAAAAGAAGCCTATATCCTTCTCCATATCCGACGACCCATAAAGAATGTATGGGAAAACATGTTTTTCAACTACAAATTCAAGTTGGTCGACTATTACTCGGTAAATTGTAAAGCCTACTTATCTGTGATAGTTTTCCCCCTACCCTACCCTACCTACCTAAAACTTAAAAAAAAATTAGATAGTAGCCGATTCTTAGACCTACTGAATATGCATATAAAATTTCATAAAAATCGGTCAAGCTGTTTCGGAGGAGTATGGTAACTAACATTGTGACACGAGAATTTTATATATAAGACTAGCTGACCCGACAGACTTGGTTCTGTCAAAAGCTATAGTATAAACTCCACTACTCTACCCTACCTACCCTACCCTACCCTACCCTACCCTACCCTATCTACCTACCCTACCTACCCTACCCTACCCTACCCTACCCTATCTACCTACCCTACCTACACTACACTACCCTACCTACCTAAAACTTAAGAAAAAAAATAGATAGTAGCCGATTCTCAGACCTACTGAATATGCATATCATCATTTCAGCCGAAAGACGTCCACTGCTGGACATAGGCCTCCCCCAAGCACCGCCACTAGGGGCCATTTTTATTTGTGCTTGTCATTTGGGGGGGGGGGGGGGTTGCTATAATCGCCACGCTTTGCAGGCGGGTTGGCGATCGCAGTATGGTGTTAAAAATGCATAGAAAACGCTGCTGCTCATTCTCTAGTAAGTCTGTAGTAAGTATGCATATAAAATTTCATAAAAATCGGTCAAGCCGTTTCGGAGGAGTATGGTAACTAACATTGTGACACGAGAGTTTTATATCTACATCTACACTTCTACACTAATATTATAAAGAGGAAAGATTTGTACCTATTTTTGTATGTTTGTAATGAATAGGCTCAAAAAGTACTGGGCCGATTTAAAAAATTCTTTCACCAATAGAATGCTACATTCTTCCAATTTGACATAGGCTACATTTCATTTTGAAAAAAATTAGGGATCCTTGGTAAAATTTGAACAATGTAACCGAAGGTGTAGAAAAATGAATCTTAAAATGTCTTTCGTATTGTCTACCCCGTGCGAAGCCGGGACGGGCTGCTAGTATAAGATATCTGTAGGGTAATAAATCAAAAATAAGTTGAAAATGATACGATGATTTGACCTTGTATTTTTCTTTTGTTTAGTATGTGACCGATCCGACCCGGGGTTACAAGAAGCAACTGTTCGCGTCATACATGCGCTCTTCAGAGTTAATATAGGCAGGAATGAGACAGAAATAGCTGTCTATCCTGCTCTGTTGATGTGTAATACTGCTGCTTGCGTTCAAACTATTATGAAGGTAAGAATATTTAAGAACTAGCTTTTGTCCAGGGCTTCCGCTTGGAGGTCGGAAATTATCCCAGGAGAACGTGATACCGGGATAAAATGTGACCTAGGTCCTAATCCAGGCCATGATATACATACCTGTGTGCCAAATTTCATCTAAATCCATTTAGCTGTTGTGGCGTATAAAAAATAGAAAACCGGCCAAATGCGTGTCGGACCACGCACAATGAAGGTTTCCGTAGTTGGGATGTATTTATCCCAAGAACAAGCTTAACATTGTAGTTGAGAAACATGCTCTCCTATACAGATTGTATTGGGGAACATGTTTTTCTACTGCAAATTTAAGTTGGTCGAATGTTATTCGTAAACTTGAAAAGTCTACTTAGCTGTGATAGTTTTCCTTTTAACTACGTTATATATACTACTATCGTGAATTTTTCCACCTATGCAAAACTAACCGTTTAGCTGGCAGGGGAGGGACACTTGACTCTAACAAAAATTTGCATTTTAAAGCCTAATATTTCAGAAACGGATCCCTTAATCGAAAAATTGTATTCACAAACCCGCAATATTTTTGAAAGACCCATCCAACAATACCTCACACCATAGAGAAGGCGCAAAAAAATTTTTCCCTACTTTACATGTACAAGAGGTATCCTAAATAACTATTTTTTTCATGATTTTATTTTACTAAGAGTTTGTGAGCTAAGCTGGGGACGGACATACGGAAAGACGGACAGACGGACGGACATGGCGAAACCCTAAAAAAAAGTTGAATATTACGTTATAGCTTATAGCAAATGCTGGGTTTCAAAAAGTTATTATAATAACACTCTTAACTGACTGTTATTAAAATATTTTTCTTAAATATACACAATTTACCAACTGTGACATGCAACTGTTAAACAAGTCATTGCAACTTCTGAGGATATAGGAAAGAGGCGCATTGTATCTGTATTTGTTTCGACTGGATTTGATCGAGACAGATCTATAATTTTGAACTCTGGCGGACGGTCTAGGCACGGCATGCTCAGCTGACTCACCAAATCTGGGCAATCCACGCCTTGATTTACAACTTCAAATAAGATATGAACGTAAACCAATTAAAAGGAGTCGGTAATGGGTAATACGGACTAGTGTCCGCAACTCCACGACAATGCGCGTATTTGCGTACGGATGGGAATTTGATTATTCGGGCCATCCCAGCTCCTCAAAGAAGGCCAGCAACGCCTTGGTGTTACTGACAATCTCACGTAGAGTTGGGTTACCAAAGTACTTTGCCCTGTATGTGGTGACCACCGGGCAGTTGAGTTGGCATGAGCTGGGGCCCAAGTCTACTATTTTTATAAATTCGTCACTCCAACACGATCCCATTGTTTTGCTAAAAGTTCGTAATCTGCTAAATTCATAACGGTCGATCATTGGTCGGTCTATGGTCTCGTAATAGAATTGTATTATAATGGCATTGTAGTATTGCCATTGTTATAAAACCCGTTAGTAGAAATGATTTTCGAAAAACGACTACGAGTACTAAATTTGAACATTTATTCATGCCAGATTTCTTTTATACAACATAATTTTTAGTATATGCAAAACCTGAATATAGTTTGTTCAGAATAAGGAACTGAATCGATTCCAATAGTTTTTACACCATGTTATATTTTTTCCCAAAAATATTTAAAAAAGTTACAAGTTGGACACCGAGCGACACTAAGTACTTGACCATTACGAAAAAGTCCAAAGCCTGCAAGTGTGATGGAAAATGTTATCACCAGTTAATTACATTACAATCGTCGTACGGTTAGGTGCCTACTGCCAAATTAATATTATTATTAATGAACGCAAGGCGCGGGCGGCGCGGGTGCGCCGCGTGGTGAGCATGTTTTTGTACGGACAACCAGGTAACATAACAAGCTTATAACTTTGTTATTTTTCATGATACAGTTTTGAAATTTTGTACATAAATTCTTTACATAAAAATACTAGACACGTGTTTCGGGTTTCGCATAAACTAAAACTAATGTTGTATATATTTTTACATATTATTTATTAGTGTTATAAGCAATCTGAAGTAGTAGGAAGTTGGAAGTTTAGTAGGAAGTTTCATTTGTCATTATGTACGAGATTACCAATTCTTTCAATGGAGTGTCAGTGGCTGACCATTGGAAAGTCATAATGACGCCATTATATAATATTAGTAGATTACCAAACTTGTCAAAATTAACAATTATGAAATCAATGATAGACCATTCTAACACTATTGTAATAGCAGACTTGAGGCCCTGCTGTCTCGTTGTCCTCTGTGCAGGCCCTGCACAGCGGACTGTCTGTGACTCCTATGATAAAGAGGTGTTTATTAAATGACCCATGGCCAGTTATAGCTGCTGTAACTGTACGCAGCTGTTGTTTTGTTAGTCGGAGAATCTGTTTCGTGAGGCGACCTTGGTCCGACCATAGTTTGTGATGTTGGTCCCTGGTGTAGTATCTACGGATCGTAGCAGGTGGAGTTTTATAGTTACTGCCTACCCCGGAAGAAGGTGTGAGGTAATGTATGTTTGTATGATTCCAGGGTATAGCAGAGGAGTTGACTCCAACCGTCAGAAGTAAACTATCGGAGAGTCTTCAGGTGTTATTGACACATGAACCGGGTTCGGAGACGACCGGAGAACTGCTGAAGATCGTGGCGGAACAGACTGCCTTTATTATTAGCTGGGATGAATGTGAGTTGTAATAAAATTATACACCGTGATATTTTAGTCGTCTTACAAAGGTGGGCCCACTTAATGTAGCCGACATAAAATACCTCTAGGCAAGATTAAAAAAAAAGAAAAATTGTGATATAGATTAAATAGTAAGATACAGATTTTTGTGTGTGCCGTGTGGTGCCGGACGTAAGGAATAGCACCACCCAGTGTTGCCATGTACACCGTAATTACGGTAAATGCACCGTATTCATTTTACTTGTATTTTTTGGTGTTACACCGTAATTACATCTTTTTCTCATAACCCAATCACCGTAGTTTTATAAAATCTACCGTATTTTTATAATGGATTTACGACCGACCAGATTTTGGACATGGCAACACTGGCACCACCCCATTTCCTCCCGTGGGTGTCGTAAAAGGCGACTAAGGGACTTACTAGAGAATGGGCAGCAGCGTTCTCTATGCATTTTTAACACCATACTGCGATCGCCAACCCGCCTGCCAAGCGTGGCGATTATGGCAAATCCCCCCCCTTGCTGGGCAGGCCTATGTCCAGCAGTGGACGTCTTTTGCGTTAGGGTGAATGAACTCTGATAAAGATGTCGCCGCTTCATTCCGCGCCGCTCTTAGATCACGCTCGTAATAGGCTGTTTCAAACTACGTCATGCGTCATTATACATAAAAAAAATCGTATGTCCATAGATATCTTTTTTTTTTAATGAATGAATAGTAGTCATTGGATTTATGAAGTGGGCTGTCATTGTAAGACGATTCAAATGCCACGATGTATAGCTTACTGGCTGCAGTCCGGGGCGTCGCCCGCGTGGCTTGTCTTTTATTTTAGAAAAAGCCATGCGGGTGAAGCCGCGGACAGAAGCTAGTCTAAAGTATTTTATCTTTCAGCTGCCACAGTTGTTCCCGGCTTGCACATAATAAGAGCATTCCTGTCAGCAATTACAGACAACAATTTGCGTATCATTGAACATCTACCAAACATCCTAACATACACATCCAACATCCAGGATGAAGCCTTAGATATATTCGAAATATCATCCAATTTATTCATAGAAAAAATAGACCTTTTCACCGATTCCCAAGTAAAAGAAACTGTTGGAAAAATTATAGAAAAATATGCAACAAATATTGTAAACACTGAATCGAATTTGAATAAAATACTGGCATTCATAAAAAGAATCGTAGAAATAAGAAAATATGACGCAGTAATTTTGGTAGAAATTACACTTGACATGTGTCAAAAATTGACAATATTGTCCCCACAATTTTTGAACTTGGTAACACTCTTAGCGTACTTGAATGCCACTTTTGATTTTGATATTGAAATACGTAGAACAGTAGTGTTGTTTAAAAATTGTTTGGTGCTAGAACAATTGTTAGAGATACAATTTGATGAAGACGATGTCAAAATCAATGCTGCGTTAGTATTTTTGAAAGAATATTCTCAAGAATTGATTGATATGGACGCTGAGGTAAGAAAACTACTTTAATTATTTCTGTAAAATAACGTTGTAGTCTCGGGATGACTCAGTGGTTAAAACCTCGCATCTCATGCACTAGGTACAGTCGCTAGCACTGCCGCGCGTGCGTTATTGCACGCGCGGCAGTGCAGTAAGTATATTTTTTGTTCAAATTGAGTCAAACACAGATTCGGAATCAGCGCAATGAGCTGGTTCCGAATCAATGCTCAACTCAATTTGGACAAAAACCACACTTACTGCCGTTATTGCACGCGCGACAGAGCACATCCAGGTTATACGAAAAAATCAAATTTCTCCAAACGATTTTAAACCTTATAATGTTGATGGTTAAGGGCGCACCGAACTTCTGGCGATAGCACGGCCGATGATTGAGGCACGAAGCAACATAACAAAAAAACAACGGACTTGCAAAAAAAAAAAAAAACACTAAAAAGTGAAAAATTACTTTAATTTCGGAAGTCGGTGTCCTTAGTTCTGTATTTTCGTTTTTTGCCACCGACTTTTTTTATTTTTTATTTTTATTTATTTTTTCTGAAAAGTTTTTTTTTTCACTTTTTAGTTATGGTCCCTTAGTACCCCACAACAATTCGATTACCACTATTTGCTCCGCACATACAACAGTGACACTTGATATACGAAGTGGATTAAATACGTATTATAGAAGCTAACTCAAAAACACCCAAGCAAAGTTAATAAAAATCGGTTAATAACCATTTATAGCCCGAGTGCATCTCATGACAATTCCAATAAGCCCAAACACGGCTAGGATACATTGTTTTATTACGGAGTTCCGGTGCATACCTTCCGGCTTCATCTTCAGATCAGTTGGATCTGAAGATGAATTTTCATCAGACTTATTTATTCAAACTTGCTTCATAGTCGCTTAACTATCTTAATCGAGATATCGCCACCCGTGAAATACTTATCATTGAGGAGTTCCGGTGGCCATTTATGGTTTTCTTCATCAGTTCCACTTCATCAAATTATACTTTCTGGATGCAAATGCTTGTGTTGTTGATGAAAATATAAAAATCGCTATGTGTTTGCCTATAAAATTTGAGGAGTTCCCTTAATTCCTCATGGATCCCACCATCAAAACTGGATTTTGAAAAAAAATGGGACTAATCTGGAAGTATATCCTTACAAATAAAAAAATGATTTTCCAAATCGGTTCATAAACGACGGAGTTCTGAGGTAACAAACAATAAAAAAATAGATCTAGAGGAATGTGGCCGCTTTTCTTAAGAGTCTATACTACCTAAGCGCCACCTCACTCTGTATCTCGCTCGCACACTATTGCTACCGGTCACGCGAGCAAGCGAGACGGGGCGGCAGGAAAAAGACTCCAAGGCGCCGATAGTTTAGGTAATTTCGTTTTACAGTGAAAATAACGGTCATTTAAAAAAAGTAAATAACATAAGACCTGCTTTATAGTTAGTTCAGTTAATATGCAAAGTTTCATTATCTAATTTGAAGTATTTTTTGAATACCAGCGGTTTATTGTTCGGTTTGGAGGTAACTTTGGAATTTTTTTCTATCGATAAAATTTTATGGAATCGTGTTTTCGGCTAACATAGTACTTAACATTAATCCTCAACTTTACCATATATTTATTTCAAAATTAATGCTGCAGTATTTTCGACATAACGGAGGATCATGCTAAGCCATTTGAGGTAGTATAGGCCCTTAAGATCGAATTTTGTTCCTTCGTGTCTCAATATGAAAATTTATAAACGGTATTAGAAAATTCTAGACACACCGAAGTTCCTTATTGAGCCGTTTTTCATAATTCTTTCTCAGTCACGAGACGGGGGACCGTTGTACGCTATTTTAAAAATTGATATTCCACGCAGTGGCGTAGCTAGGGGGGGGCGGCAGGGGTGGCCTGCACCGGGTGTCACCCGTTTGGGGGTGACACCCGACCCGACCGTTGTCAAGTCTACTTATTCCTAACAAATAAAAGATAAAAAAGTAGACTGAACAATTTAATGAAAAGGTAAAAAATACAATTTCTAGAATTAAGATTATAAAAACCTACCTAATACGCACTCTCAAGGCATGAAGGAGGTAAATTTATATTACTTGAAAGTTAACTCCCAGCTCCGCGTCAGGAAAGCTTCCGCAATCTAGTGGGCAGGGCAGCTCCGAGGAACAGGAGTCAGGCAGCACTGAAGAAAGAATCTGAGCGCAGTCTCCGCAGTGTCGAGAAGTATACTTCAGAGAAGAAATGTAGGGGCGCGTCAGAGCGTCGGCGACCCCAACACTGTTAACTTTAACAGTACAAACACGAGATAAATCTCCAGGAATCAGGCAGTATACCTTCTGCAGTGGAGATGGTTCACTCAGAACCCAGACGTAAACGTAAACTCAAACAAATTGCTTCTCCAGGCTCCTTTTATAGGAAAATCTGGACGTTCTTGATTCCCTTTCCATTTTCGATTTCAAGTTTTTGCTGTCCTCTATCCTGCCAGTAATCTAACCAACCAGGTAGGTGTAGTCGGCGAAGATGTATGAAACCTCCTGAACAAATTCTGAAAGTGCGTTTAAGAAACTTATAATAATTTAGAATTTAGTTATTTTGTAGACAACGTATTTAAGTATAAAAGAGATTTAGAATATCCAAAATTATATAAGTAAATGATTTTTAGAAAATACATACCTAATGCAACCTTCATTGAATAGGCTGGTAAGAAAATCTATGAAATACAACTGTAGAATAGAAAACACTCAGTTCCTTTGATTAGAATATTTATTAAGAAAATTACACAGAGAGGCACACTGCTTAGACGGTAGCAAATCACACGCGCCCGCGCACCGCTAGGGACTGCCTAACCAAAAACAAAACAGCATAGAGCTGGGATACAAGTTTCGATTCCCGCTCAGAGTAGTGCTGCACCATACACGACGTTTTCTTTAAGTAGACTTCAGTTTGACACTTTTGACGTAAATGTCTTTTCAAGAATAAAATTATGTAAAATGATGAAAAACTAATAAAAAGTATGATAAATGGAAAGAAAAACGTAAGTAGAGTGATATATTAACCATATCTGTAATAAACAGATACTATACCGTGGACATCAGTAGTGAGTGTCATCTATAACAATTCTTAAGCAGATTGCATAAACGCCACCAATCAAATAATGTAATCAATATGTAAATAACAATAATAATCTTAGGTGCCTACTTGCCTAGTAATTTTTTTTTCATTCAAGACTAGTGTTGCCCGATTTTCAGGGGTCTGGGGACGCGTCCCGATTTGTACCTGATCGGGACGCTAAATGTCCCGATCAGGTACTCGAGCATGTGAAAGCAGAAATTCAAATTAAAACCAACTTTAATATGACATGCAATGAATTTTATAACCATGTTATAAAAAACAAGGCCATTCTAAAGGCGGCAAAGTCCAATAAAAAATATAATTTTAATAAAAACAATAAATTTACATTAATACTTAGGTATTATATTCTTCTGAAGTGCGTCAATTACATTTAAAGTACGATTTTATTTTATAACTAGCTTTTGCCCGCGGCTCCGCCCGCGTGGTTGTCGGTTATCGCGTAAAAAAAGTAGCCTATGTCCTTCTTGATATTCCAGGCTATATCCCTGCCAAATTTCATGACGATCGGTTCAGTGGTTTAGGCGTGAAAACGTAACATACAGACAGCCAGACAGAGTTACTTTCGAATTTATAATATTAGTATGGATTTCTACTAGTCTAGCAAGACTGATTACTTGTTATGTAAGATTAAATAGACTTAAAACCCCTTGTTTTTTTTTTTTTGTGTACTGTCCCGATCTGCAACCCTAAATCCCGATTTTTTTGACCTCATGTACCGATTTACAACAAATCGGACCTGGCAACACTATTCAAGACCATAGAAAGGGTTTTGATTTGGTTATTCACGGTGAGATCAAATAGGTGTCACGAGCATAATCCATTGATAATTACAATATTTTTCAGTTAACACACTGTCGGTCAATCGGGATTCCCCCAAAATGTAAAGTATAAAGTAAAAGTTTTTATTTTGGAACAACAACAAACTGACATAATTACAATAGAAACGGTGATAGCTACAAAAGTTAAAAACTGTGTCGCAGCTATTAACGCCCGTCTAAACATAAGAAACACATTGTTCCAGACTTAACTGTGACATAGGTACAATTTAGCTAGCTTTGGAATAAGGTAAAAATTTAAAATGCAAGAAGAAATAAATAAACAAAAGCCATGCAAACTTTGTATCTTGGTAGGTGTGGTGCAGAGTGGAGTGGGAGTGTGAGTGTGGGTGTGTGTGAGTGAGGGTGTGTGTGAGTGAGGGTGTGTGTGAGTGAGGGTGTGTGTGAGTGTTTGGAGTAGTTAAGTTTTAAGTTTCCACAATTTTTTCAGTAGCATCATATATGATAGAGATTTCAACCAGTCGGTCAACTTTACTCTTAAGACTGCGCCGAATGCACAGTGGCGCCCTCATCGTTATTTCGGTGATTACTTTTATTTTAGAATGAAAATGCAGAAAATAAGCTCGTCAAGTTGTGCTTCACAAGACTATACGTTATTATTACTACAAACAGTAGTTTTAAATTGTTATGTTTTATTGTAATAATTAAAACGGAGCTTAGTGGCCACTATTTTCCGTTTTAATGATTACAATGTGACACCTACAATATCCGAACCGGGGTGCCACTCATGCTAGCTACGCCACTGATTCCACGAATACTTAATTTATAATTTTGTCGAATCAGATAATTAATCGCTATATTTTATTTCAGAAAACTCTTCAATGCCTTGGAAATATAATTGAAAACATACCACCGAGCTCAGTTTTATTACTCAAAATGAATTTAACAGCTTGTTTGTCCATCTACAAAACAAACCAAAATTATTTACCTACCATTCAAACAAGCTACGAAAAATGGTACAAGAAATTAGATCTGCAAAATATAACCGAATGCATAGAAGAAAAGATTTTATTTTCCGAGTTTTCCGACAATATTTCCGATATTATACACGCTTTGAAAGCAATGTCGGATATAGTCGAAATTCCGACAACTTTGGCAAAGGATTGGACGGAATTGTTACTTGAAAATGTGTCCAAAGTAGAAATGAAATGGGGTCGAATTTTTTTGTCAGATATGCTTTCGGTATCCGAAAAAGTTTTGGTAGATTACGAATTTGAAGAAATATTAGAAACCAATTTGGAGTTTGTCAAGAGTTATATCAACGTTTACTTTAAAAGGTTAATTTGCAAGCCTTTTATATTAAAAGCGGAAAAATCTAGCTTGCTTGTTGATACTGTTGAATATTTCGCTAAAAATTATACGGAAGAAAAGTTTCAAAATGTCTTGGATTTGATTGAACATGTAAGTACAGGTATCTTGAGTAAGGTTTAAGTTTGCTGAGAAAATCTCGGAGAAGTGAAAACTAAGTACATTATATATGTTATGGACCAGGTGATTAATGCGGGCATTATTAATAATGTACGAGCATTATGAATAATGTCTAGCTCTATCGGGCTAAGTGATTAATTACTACCTTAACTTCATTATTTATCACATTGCACGTTCATTATTATATTGCTACATGACAATTGGGCAATTTAATAATACACGTTCTAACCTAACCCAAATGATTCACCAACAATAGAGGGGATCTGGCGATCAATGGTCACTGTTCTAAACACAGATATAGATATACCTAGATAACACAAGTATCACGAACTGTATGAAAACCAAGCGTGCCATTTTTTGACTACCTACTATGACGTCACAAGCTCGCGCTCTCGCTCACGTTTACCCAGCCAGCAGTACACAGGACAGAGCGCGAAAGTGGCGGCTTATGATTTTTAATCGTAAGCTGGTGCGATTTTTGGTACGCGAAGTAGTTGCTCTTGCGTTATCTAGGTATATCTATATCTGTGGTTCTAACCTAATCTAACCCAAATGATTCACCAACAATAGAGGGGATGTGGCGTTAATGGCCACTGTTCTACCTAACCCAAAGGATTGTTTGAAATCTTGTCAAACGATAATAACAATAAAAAAAATAGTAATTAAATAAGTTTGTATTACTCTGCCCAAAAGGTGATGGACAATATGTATAATGCCCGGTCAATTTGATTATTTGAATAATTATTATCAAATTGCACTCTCATATTGGGCATTTTTCATAATCACCGGGCATTATGTATAATGCCCAATTTATCACTTGGTCCATAACATATGCACAGTATAAATATAGCTCATGGAAAGCGTTCGGTGAGGATGACGCGAGTTCCATGATTTTTGTTCACCCAGAAAGTACCCAGTATACATATAGCTCATGGAAAGCGTTCGGTGACGAGACGCGAGTTCCATGATTTTGTTCACCCAAAAAGTGGTCAACGTGCCTAAGGATGTTTCACTTCAAAAATCCATGATTTTTTGCAGTTATGGCCCTCATTTCTTCACCTCAGTACATTTGATGACAAGTTATCCGTACTACTAAATCTTCTGCGTTTACCCAAAAATGTGGGCTTGGATTGCCGAGTAGTGAACTGGGCCACCACTTTGCTGACGTCAGAGGGGACGAGCCAAGAGGATAGGATCAAATTGATTGGTGCTCTACCAGCCGGGGAGGAGTATAGGTATTTATTTCCTATCACCACTTACATTTGTTTTTACAGGTGGGAACCCAATACAACAATGTAGTCACAATTTCCACACTCGGGGACGTCACACAAAAACCCATTAATAGATACCACCACCAACAAAAATGAAATGTTTTTAAACTGTCCTATTTTGACTGACAGGGTTCAAATTTAAATTTAATTAAATTATTATTAATATTATTATTATTTTTCTCTCTGACATATCTCGGGACCCTGGGGTCCCGAGCCTTTGGAAGGTTTACGAGGGGC
This sequence comes from Dryobota labecula, assembly GCA_947523025.1. Lineage (NCBI taxonomy): Eukaryota > Metazoa > Arthropoda > Insecta > Lepidoptera > Noctuidae > Dryobota > Dryobota labecula. Next base: position 6,685,554 of record OX383312.1, on the reverse strand, counting down.
CGAAGCCAACTCTCAGAGGCCCGTTAGATGCTTTTAATGAAAGGAATTATTATATATTATTTTTCATTATCTTTGTTTTTTTTTTTTTCATTAATATTACTGACTAGGCCTGCTTTTGACCTCGATCTCGCCTGATGAAAAACGATGTATGAGGTCTATGATCGAACGAAATAAATATTGATTAAGAAGGTATGAGCGTCAAAACTTCCATATTTCATCACTAATTTCAACACATCTTTGGGCGTCAATAAATAGATTATATAGTGTGAAAATGGCAACATAGAAGCCGTATAGGCAATTAGGCATAGATAATTTATTCAAAAGTTAAATAATTTTATTTTGACTAGCAATACGCTCAAAGGTCTGTTCATAAAATGAAATCGCGCATGTGTGCCTCATTAGCGTTGGTATACTATACGGGAGTGCGTATCCGTGCGCGCACTAGCTTCATACTGCTCATCACAGTGTCTGTCTCTTTCGCACACGATATTGGATGAAATAGCATGCATTTTGACCACGCCCACCAACGAGTTCGAGCCCTCGACTAGCTTCACCTTAAGGATCAATGAGGATTAATTATTAGGTATTATTTTTGTTGATTATTTTATTTATTTATTAATTATTTATTTATGTACACACAAAATACTTGACAGGACAATATATTAACATAGAAGAGCACAAAGGTACTGCTTATTTCAAAAGAAATTTCTTCCAGCAGACCTGCGAGAGGAAAGTTGAATAAGAAATGTAGACACAGTGTGTAGAAAAGTTAAACAAGAAAATTTTAATTAAAACAAAACCATAACTATATAAAATAAACATACATACAAATACATACTCATATAAATATTACCTATAATATACATACATATTATATGTAGAATATTACTGTATAGAAGAGAGGTAATGCTCTTTGACTTGCTTTTTAAAGAGAAATAAATGTTATTTATATTATTAGGTTTTTTTAGGTTATTATTTTTATTATTTACTATGTTATTATTTATTATTATAATAACCTATTATCGTCATTGTTCCCAGCGCCTACTACCGTACTTTCGCTTCCTGTCTACCCGTTCGCCTCTCAGAGATGCACGGGCGATACATACCGCCATTCAGAGCTCTGCTTGACACCCTAGCGGCTAACGGAGACATGACTCTTCTTGATATAGTCATTACTCTAGCTGCAGGTAAGTACAGTCATCGTCTGCCTTTACTCCATCTATATATATATATATATTATATATAAATCTATTGCTGTTCGTTTGTCTCGCTTAAACTCGAGAACGGCTGGGCCGTTTTAGCTGATTTTGGTTTTGAAATGTTTGTCGTAGTCCAGGGAAGGTTTAACGGTGGGAAAATATGAAAAAAATTATTACAACTATTATTGAACGGCTGGACCGATTTCGATAATTATTTTTTTGTTGTGTTTTTATTGTCAGGAGAAGGTTCTTATGTAATAAAATATTAAGAAAATAACAATATAAATTTAATTTAAGAAAACCACCCTAATTACTTTTCTAATGTAATCTTATGTAACTATCTTCTAATGTAACTTTATGGCGTTTGACATAACGTGTCAGTCATCATTTGGTAGGTCTGAGAATCAGTTTTTTTTTAAGGTTTTGGATAGGTAGGGTAGGGTAGGTAGATAGGGTAGGTAGGGTAGGGTAGAGTCTAAAGAAAACTCTACCCTACCCTACCTACCCTAAGTCTAAAGAAGTCTGTCGGGTCAGCTAGTTTGAAATAAGATTACACATTTAAGAAGTCTAAAGAAGTCTGGCGGGTCAGCTAGTTTGAAATAAGATTACACATTTAAGAAGTCTAAAGAAGTCTGGCGGGTCAGCTAGTTTGAAATAAGATTACACATTTAAGAAGTCTAAAGAAGTTTGTCGGGTCAGCTAGTTTGAAATAAGATTACACATTTAAGAAGTCTAAAGAAGTCTGTCGGGTCAGCTAGTTTGAAATAAGATTACACATTTAAGAAGTCTAAAGAAGTCTGTCGGGTCAGCTAGTTTGAAATAAGATTACACATTTAAGAAGTCTAAAGAAGTCAGTCGGGTCAGCTAGTTTGATATAAGATTACACATTTAAGAAGTCTAAAGAAGTCTGTCGGGTCAGCTAGTTTGAAATAAGATTACACATTTAAGAGCGCACACTAGCGCCACTCCGTAAAAAAATATTATCTCGTGACTGAGAAGGAATTATGAAAAACGGCTCAACAGCGACGATAAGACGGTAAGTGTGTCTAGAATGTTCTAATACCTTTTATAAAGTTTCATATTGAGATACGAAGCAAAAAAATTCATTCTAAAGAAAAACGGCCACATTCCTCTAGATCGTATTTTGTGATATCATAAAAAAGCCGTTCTGTACAAAATATATGAGAAAGTGAATTTTCTAAAAATTTTTTTTTTCGTGAATATTTTGCATGTATTAATAGTTATTCTGCTATTCGGGGCGGAGAAAAATTCAACAAATCCAAGATCATAAAATAACCCGTTTTTGTTTTGTATATTAAGAGTCTATAATACCTCAACGTCACCTCACTCTTTATCTCGCTCGCACACTATTGCTCCCGGTCACGCAAACAAGAGAGACAGAGCGGCAGGGAAAAGGCTCCAAGGCGCCGATAGTTTAGATAATTTCTTTGTACCATGAAAAAAATAGTAATAAAAAAAAATATAACAAGACCTGCTTTATAGTCAGTTCAGTTAATATGCAAAGTTTCATTATCTAATATGAAGTATTTTTTTGAATACCAGCGGTTTATTGTTCGGTTTGGAGGTAACTTTGGTTTTTTTTTCTATAGGGAAAATTTTATGGAATCGTGTTTTCGTCAAACAGTACTTAAAATTAATCCTCAACTTTACCATATATTTATTTCAAAATTAATGCTGCAGTATATTCGACATAACGGAGGATCATGCTAAGCCATTTGAGGTAGTATAGGCTCTTAAGATGACAGAAATGAAGACCGAGCGCTGCAAGCAGAAATAGTCCTTACGGTCGTCGGATTCGGCTGTCCGCGATAATACACCTCTGTCTAACCCTTCGATAAATACTGGCGTGATGTTATGTTATGATTTTTATTATTCCTTCTCAGGGGATGACACAAAAGGATGGTGGGACCATGCGATAGACGCTTGTATGACGGCTCTAGCAGCTAAGGAAGATATCAGTGTCTTTGATAAAGCGTACAGAAGAGCGAAAACTAGCGTCAATTTGGGCGTCTGCAATCGTATCTTTTTGCCCTTACTTAGGTTGGTATATCTTTCTATCTTTATTTTTACTTTCTTGTGTGGGCGCGCAGTTTCACTCTATGGTCCGACGGATATTCTCTTCAAATACATCTTTCAAAACCAAAAATATCGCCTGGTAACAAAAACCTGAGGGGCCCCTTTTTTTGTGAGCGGGGTCATAACTAGAGATCGGATATTCGGATGCATATTTACCTAAAGTTAATTTTTAGCTATGAAAGTATGGAAGCAGCTTCTTAAAAAATATTTTTTTTGTAAGAAAATATCCCGTGATGCCAGGAATACCGGCAATGCATAACTAGTCGGGTGTATAGTATGGAAGCGACTACTAAAATATTATTTATTAAAAAAAAAAAACCCGGGATTCTTGGATTGCATAACTATTCAGATGCATATTTATTTAAAATTATTTAAACCCCCTATGCAAATATGTGTATGTACGGTGTAAGAGTAGGGGTAGTGTGTGTTAGTTAAAATAAAAATAAAATACCGGAACTGCGGGATTTATTCGATACAAAAGCGCTTTCCATAATAGCAAACATCTCAACTTTAGGTGAATATGCATCCGAATATCCGATCTCTAGTCATAACTCTTAAACAAGTAAAGATAACGTTGTTTATGGCGTATTGTCAAAGCTTTTATACGGGAATTTATTAGTGTCATTCAGGCGGATCAAGCGGTTAATATCAGTACCATGTCAAGATAAGGGCAATCCTGTCATTTGGTTTAAATAGGTTTTCATTTTAGATTTTTAGATTCTTGTCTATTTTGTGAATATTAGAACGTTGTAGACCTAAGTAGACTGTAGATTTGTTGAACATTTTCTATTTGGTTAAGTACCAGGTATCCATCCCATACCTATTGACACTGTTAATTGAAAATATTGTAAAAGCCAATTATTTTTAAAAGAGTAACCGTGGAGTTTCTTGCCGGCTCTTCTACGACCAATTTGAACCGTGCACCACATGTAGGTTTATGTGAAATAAAATATTTTGATTTTGAAGTTCTGTTTCACTTATCTGGTAGATAACAATTACATAAGTTCAAATCAAATCAAATTATTTTATTTGTATTTTCTTTTTTGTTCTATTTCTGTAAAATTATAACCAATGCCGCTGAAATCAACACAAGTTCCTCTGGCGACATGTTGTTGACGACTGACGTAAAGTAGTAGATGCGTAGACAGACAACGTTGTTCAACAAAAGTTCCGCTGACTTTCAACATGTTGGGCAAGTTGCTGTGCAACATGTGGCGCGTCAATTGTTGCCTAGTGGAAATGCGGCTTTATTAGACACTAGCAGCCCGTCCCGGCTTCGCACGGGGTAGACAATACGAAAGACATTTTAAGACTCATTTTTCTACACCTTCGGTTACATTGTTCAAATTTTACCAAGGATCCCTAATTTTTTTCAAAATGAAATGTAGCCTATGTCAAATTGGAAGAATGTAGCATTCTATTGGTGAAAGAATTTTTTAAATCGGCCCAGTACTTTTTGAGCCTATTCATTACAAACATACAAACATACAAAAATAGGTACAAATCTTTCCTCTTTATAATATTAGTGTAGATGTAGATATGTTTTATGTATTTTCTCAGTAACAGCCCGGAGTCTGGATTTTTGTGCGTGTTGATGTTGATGGCAATAGACTCGCCCCCTATTACATGGGACTTGAAAATAACTTACGAAATATAGGTGTATGCATGGGCGTCGCCAGCCGATGGCCCAGATGGGGGCAGGTTGATATACAGCGTGTTACGGAAAGGGTATATACATATCAAAGGCACGGATTCTTTTGGTGATAACAAACTACAGGGCAATATTTTTTAATACCTATACCTACATAAATAAAAAGTTAAGAAACATTTAACTAAAAATCAAATGTTTCCAATTGAATTCTACACATCACTAGACCAAGTCAGCTGATCGGTGTCAATAAACTACACACAAAGATACGGCGGTAACACGTTTGTTATGATTTAAATTTAATAAACTATCGAAATAAAAAAAATATTAAGCATTTTCTAGTTAGTGCTTTTGAGCTGAAATTTTGTACAGAGATTCTGAACCAGATACACTCTTCACCCCGTTTGTATGGATATATTTATTTATTTATTTATTTAATACTTTAAGCACAAAAACATGTACAGAGGCGGACTTAATGCCATAGGCATTTTCTACCAGTCAACCCTTGGGTGATGCAGAGACATACAGTAGTAGGTGCAATAGCGAAAATTGAGGAATAAATATTCATTTAAATATAAAGATATACATAAACCTATTACAAACTATAAATTCAATATATAAATCTTATTATATATAAATATAAGCACAAATAAATACACATAAATATGTATACTAAAACAAATAAGACACACAATGGGAAAACATTACCGTTATGATGATACTGCCAGCTTCTTGCGAATATGCTCACGAACTTTTACTTTAAAAGATAATCGGTTGGTTGCCATCCTGATTTCCTTTCCGTAACACGCTGTATTGAGGATAGGAAAAGTATGAATTGAAGGTACAGTCAAGAGCACATGAAGCTGTAGTACGAGTCTTACCTCTACGGTGATTGTAATAAGAACGGTACAAAGTCCAATGTGTAAGCACCACGAGCTTTTTAACGGTACAATAAATAAAATTTGTAAACCAAGTTATTATATTTATTAGAAAAATGGAATAAAGTCACAATATTTTAACAATAAAGTGCAAGCGAGACCCTTTTTGGAGTTAATTAAAACAATATAATCTTCCAAGATCTTTTTTTTTTTTTTTTTTTTGGAAATTTTGATTATGAAAATTTTGAAAATTTCATTAATAAGTTTTCTGTGTAGGTACACTAATCATGCCCAGACCATAGCGGCGATTTTCTCCTATAATGCTTCTTAGTTAGAATTTTGGTTGCTTTGCATTTGGCTACATTTTTTTTATATCTCAAGGAGGGGGCAGCTGCCCCTCCCTGCCCTCCCCTTAGGTGTATAGTTGCACCTCTGCCTCACCTTTCGGGGGAATACAGGAGTTATGTTATGTTTATTTATTTATTTTTCACTTTCAGACATTCATCTCGCAAATTCTGTGAAAGATACATATCCACAATAGTGACGGATTTGTTCAACATTCTCCGCGTGGGTTTCAAAGAAGCTACTAATAACGAGACATACCGAAAACGAGTCGTTTCTTATGCCATCTCTTTTAATATACTGAAGGTGGCTTTTGAAAAAGTAAGTATTTTATCATACTCTGTATGTAAATTTTATGACCCAACCTAAATGCAAGCACGTTAAGGGGGAAGCGTCAAGGTAGCCCGCGAAACTCAAATTTTCTTACGTTTCTTGCAATTTGCAGTCCGGTCAGTATTTTTTTTTTTTTCTATGTTGATATAAATATGATTCGCTGCCGTATCAAATATTTATTTATAGAATAATACCTTAAACCTTTAAGAGGTCTTTGTTTAAATTCCTTTTAGATAGATGTTACTACTCCATCACTGAGTTTACTACTGATAAACAGAGGTATGACGATTCCGACTTGCTGATTAAACACTTATGATTTTATTTATTACCTGTTTACCTGACAAATTTTTTATTGAATGATTTTTTTGTTTGTTTTTGTAATCTATTAACATGTTTCCTTAATTGTAATTGCTTGTTTTTGTTAATTTTGTACGCCATAAATTGGCAAAACATAGTGCACATATTTTAGACAATATATTATCTGTAACCATACCTATGTTTAACAAAATAAATGATTGATTGAATAATCATAAAAATATAAATACAAGACTCAAGTTCATATTACCCTATTGAATGATTATATCATGGAATCATGACATTTGAGGGCAATTATAACTTAAGGAGTTGTATGGCTGATTGTAATTGTAATTTTATAAAGCCGTTTTTGTTACGGTCTCGAATAATATTTTAATCAATATACAACCTGCCTGACACTGATTAGCAAATTGAAAAAAAAAAAAAAAGTAGGTAAGTGTTGAAGATATAAAATTAAACCATGACTCGCTTGGAAATAACCTGATTTAATACAGTTGATTTCGGTTATAAACTATAATTCAAAATTGATCGCACGGTACGTTCACCGATGACAGAATCTGTAGGCGGGTGGGGACGCGGCTGTTGGCTCGATCAAGTGTGTGACCCCTCCACCCGCGCATCCCCCGCCGCTGCTGGTACGCGCGTATGATGCGTGAACAGTAAGATAATTAAAATTTCGCGGGCTACCTTAGCGCATCCCCCTTAAGCTGTCGGTCCCGGCTGTGATATTTGACATTTTGAAAGTCGTTACGGGCAGTCAGAAGCGCTAAAATCTGACAACCAGTCTTGAATTTTTCGTCAATATTCAATACTAGATTTTGCCCGCAGTTCCGCCCGCGTGGATGTGGGTCATCGCGTAAAAAAGTAGCCTATGTGCTTCTCCATATCCTAGGCTATATCTCTGCCAAGTTTTATGACTATCGGTTCAGCGGTTTAGGCGTGAAAACGTAACATACAGACACAGACGGACAGAGTTGCTTACACATTTATAATATTACTCGTAGTATGGATAAGGCGCAGGTTATTTGGTGTGTATTATTTTGCAGATAACAACAGAAAGTTTAGAAAACGGCGTTGTAAACGAGAGTGCGGGCTCTCAGAAACCGTGGTACTTTCTAGAGCAGACGTGCAAGTACTGCGTCACTATAAGTAACAATGTCAAGTGTCCGAGCGGAGCGAGCGATGAGTTGAAGGATACGTGCCTGTAAGTATTTTAACTTGAGATTATAGTGTCAGGTCTCAGAAACCGTGGTACTTTGTAGAACTACTTTGTAGTAGTGACGCAGTACTTGCACGTGAGCAGACGTGCAAGTACTGCGTCACTATAAGTACCAATGTCAAGTATCTTCGCGGAGCGATCGACGAGTTGAAGGATACTTGCCTGTAAGTATTTTAACTTGATATTATAGTGTCAGGTCTCAGAAACCGTGGTACTTTCTAGAGCAGACGTGCAAGTACTGCGTCACTGTAAGTAACAATGTCAAGTATCCGAGCGGAGAGAGCGATGAGTTGAAGGATACTTGCCTGTAAGTATTTTAACTTGAGATTATAGTGTCAGGTGTCAGAAACCGTGGTACTTTCTAGAGCAGACGTGCAAGTACTGCGTCACTATAAGTACCAATGTCAATTTAAGTGTCTGAGCGGAGCACGCGTCTAGTTGAAGGATACCTGTCTGTAAGTATTTTAGCTTTTAACTATAGTACCGGCTCTCAGATGACGTATTACTTTCTAGAGCAGACATGCAAGTATTGTGTCACTATAAGTGACAATGTCAAGTGTCCGTGCGGAGCGATTGACGAATTGAAGGATACTTGTCTGTAAATATTTAAACTTGAGATTATAGATAGATAAATCGTTTATTATGGTACCTGGTCTCAGATGCCATGGTACTTTCTAAAGCAGGAGTGCAAGTACTGCGTCACTATAACTGCCAATGTCAAGTGTCCGAGCGGAGCACGCGTCGAGTTGAAGGCTACTTGTCTGTAAGTATTTTAGCTTTTAACTATAGTACCGGCTCTCAGATGACGTAGTAATTTCTAGAGCAGACGTGCAAGTACTGCATCACTATAAGTAACAATGTCAAGTGTCCGAGCGGAGCAAGCGACGAGTTGAAGGATGCTTGCCTGTAAGTATTTTAGCTTTAAACTGTAGTGCCGGCTCTCAGATGCTGTGGTACTTTCTAGAGTAGACGTGCAAGTATTGTGTCACTATAAGTGCCAATGTCAAGTGTCTGAGCGAAGCCAGCGACGAGTTGAAGGATAGAGTTGCCTGTTAGATCGATTTGTTGTTCTTAAGGCGAAAGCGCCGGGGTAGCCCGCTAAGACTGGTTAAGCTTCTAGTCTAAACGGATGCAGCCCAAATCATTATTTTACACTGAGCGACTGCAACTTCCAAATCACTCCAATCTGACCTCCAAAACCCATCATAATGGCGTAATGTTTTAATTGTGACCTGCCCTGATATCAAGCACTGGACAACTTTGCCAAACTATTATTTGTTGAATACGAGGCCTTTGGCAACTCTGTATTAGTGTGTGTATTTTATGTATTTTTGTTTATTAGGTGCGTCTTGTTTGCGTAGAATAAACAATTCGTCTTTGTTCTGTCTTTCTTCCTAATGTTCCATAAACAGGGTGTAAGGGACAGTCCTCCGCAGACTGATGGGGTGAATTCAGTATATTACTACTAAGATGACCGGTACATGAAATTATTTTAGGAACGTTATAGGAATCCAATAAACCTGATTTGTTTTATTACCTCACACGCAATGTATCGTTGCCGTGGCAAAACGCACGTGGCGAACGGCAGCGCAGCGAGTGATTTCGATGAACTCTGTAGCTAGGCAGAAAATGAACAGCTGATTTCACGCGTCGTTGCGGATTTTTTGTTTTTAGCTGTTTTATTTACATAAATGGAGCGCTGCGTACAGAGAATGTAATTTTACATTGAAATAAAGGAAAAGTAACTGAAAAAACGATTAAAAAAAAGAAAGTTTTCTTGAGATAATTTCCGGTGGAATTTGATTCAAAATAAGGAGCTGAATACACTCTGTTAGTTTGCGGTTGTCCAAGCACTTTGTATTCACTAGTAAAACAGTTGGTTACAGTGCTCGTCATACAACTGCCTCACTACCGCCATCTGTCGTCGCAAACTGAACAAGAACCTGTCGGCTCGAGTGTTCAACGTTCCGGCGTGGATTAGTATAGTGGACAGAGATGCTGTGTACCCATTTGAGTTGCAAGCGCATGCTAGGTATCGGGTATGTATCTACTTAATAAAAAATATGATTTTCTAAACTTATTCTTCAAGTAACTACAGTATATGCGATCATTGATCCCAACAAAAAAAGCGGCCAAGCGCGAGTCGGACTTGCCAATGAAGGGTTCCGTAGCAGCAAGCGCGGTTTACGATTTATGACGTATTAAAAAAAACTACTTACTAGATCTCGTTCAAACCAATTTTCGGTGAAAGTTTACATGGTAATGTACATCATATATTTTTTTTTGTTTTATCATTCTCTTATTTTAGAAGTTATAGGGGGGGGGGGACACTTTTTACTACTTTGGAAGTGTCTCTCGCGCAAACTATTCAGTTTAGAAAAAAAAATGATATTAGAAACCTCAATATCATTTTTGAAGACCTATCCATAGATACCCCACACATATGAAAAAAAAATTGAGTTTCAGTTCTAACCATGGTGAACCCCCAAAATTAATAGTTTTTTTTTTTCTATTTTTGAGTGAAATATTAATGCGGCTCACAGAATACATCTATACTTAATTACCGAGGCAACAGTATAGTTCTTATAGTTCGGAAAAAAGAGGCTGTGACATACGGACGGACAGACGGACATGACGAATCCATAAGGGTTCCGCTTGGCATATCGAAATAAAAATATATACAGGGTGGAAGGGGACATCGACGCGAAATCTGAAACTTTACGTCTGTTATAAAAATATAATTTAAAATTGTTTAAATTTTATTGCATAATATCTGTGTAAAACTACTGGGAGAAGACACTGATTCCTGTAACACAGGTTACACCTAGCGCAGGAGTCAGGGTTTCCATATAAATGTAACATACTTTTTATGTCAATAAAATATTATTATTATTAAAAAAAAAAAAAAAAAAAACCAGCTATTTCCTACAAAAGTGCAATACCTACGCAGTCAAAATGTACGAGTATGGAACAGCAATTTTTATTTATATTACAGTTTAATTATAGTTTCTGCCTACCCTATGGAAAGCAGGCGTGATTTTATGTATGTTAAGATATCGATACCTGTCACGTTTGCGAAGTTTCGCTAGCTAATTTAATTTGACGTTGTATTATGTTTCTCGTCTCTTACAGGGCAGTAAACCAGCCAAACGGTCAGTGGACGCTCTAGCAACATCGTCTTCCTTCACCGGCACAGTGCGAAGTAGACTGTTCCTAACAACGTTGTCTGAAAACCCACTCCAGTATGACATGATTCCTGAAGACGAACATGACGACGTAAGTACTATCATAATCACCTAGACTTATAGAGGTATGAGGAACAGCTTGTTAAGTAAAGTTATCCTCTATAGGAAAGAGAGGATCCTCCGAACATACAGGTGTTGTGTCTGGTGGGCTACTGCCCGACGATTCGTCATTTTGTTGTCTCTGCGCCCCCGAATCGAGGGCGCAGAGACAACGTTTCTGGTGGCATATGAGACAACTCATATGCCGCCAGAAATTTGCTCAGGAAAATGTTCATTTTTTTAATCGATTTTTCAGTTACTATTCCTTTATTTCAATGTAAAATTACATTCTCAATACGTAGTACTCCATTTATGTAAATAAAACAGCTAAAATAAAAAAAACCAGCAGCAAACGACGCGCGAAATCAGCTGTTCACTTTCTGCCTAGCTACAGAGTTCATCGAAATCACTCGCTGCGCTGCCGTTCGCTACGTGCGTTTTGCCACTGCAACGATACATTGCGTGTGAGGTAATAAAACAAATCAGGTTTATTGGATTCCCATAACGTTCCTGAAATAATTTCATGTACAGGTCATCTTAGTATGATATACTGAATTCACCCCATCACTCTACAGAGAGCTGTCCCTTACACTCTGTATATTTTTTCTTATGATTCTACTTTGTAAAAAAAAACATAATTACAGGAAGAAGAAGACGACACTGTCCTAGAATTTGAAGACAGCGTGCTCAATGCTCACGGCTGCTTGTCCACGCTCACGTCTCTGCTCGAGCACGCGAGCACGCTCGAGCATACTGAGTGGAAGACCACTGTAGTAGCCGCTTTAACTTCGGATATGACTTTAAATGCTAAATGGCTATTGGCACAGGTAAATTGAGCAATAATGAAAGATGATCATAAAAACTCACCAAGTATTGTTTTAAAATTACTGACTTTAAGACCAACACTGTACTAAATACTCATTGAAATTAAATGATTGATATGTATAATCTCACAAGCTCAACCTGTATAATCGTATACAATGTGAGATTTTGAGGACGGAAAGTGATATTTCATAATTTTTTAAATTACATAGGTTGAGTCGGTAACATTATATTGAGTTTTCATAATAATTTATTTGCAAAAAAAAAAAAAAAAACGTGCCCTCAGCGACAAGATACGAATTCATTCTTTCGAGCATTTGCTTTTTTGACGTGGCGGTTAAAAGGTTAAATTCGTAAAATACCATAATCGTTTGTATGAAACTGACAAGTGTCATTTTTTGACACTTGGCATTCTCTCGGTGGACGTAATATAACTTCTGATATTTCAATATTTCAGGCTATATGCAATGCGGTAGAAGAACTAAAACCGCACAGCAGCGCCCTCTGTCCCGCGCTGTTACAACTAATAGCAGATACACCTACCACTGACAATGGAAAACCCGGACTGAACAATCTACATATTGATATTGTAAGTACTCATATTCATATCTTTATTTGCATTCTATAATGTTAAAAGGTGTTACAATGGTAGGGGATCAAGAAGCCCGCGGCGGGAGTGTCTGTCAGTGAGATATAGATTCTCTAGAGCCACAAGATACAAGCAACGCTTAGTTTGTGGCTCACCGAATATATCTCTTTGTAATTTTACTTTTGATGAATAAACTTTATTATTATTTCCTTTATTCGAATAAATACATATAAATTATATTTTTAAATATTAGAATACAAAAATATAACAACATTTAAAAATATAAAAAATAGTAGCCCACCGGTATCGGGAACAGGGTCCAAGCTACCGGCGGTCAGGGCTCCAGAGAGAGGAACCTCCTAACAATGCGAGCCGTGTCCAGAAGTACCGCTCTCTGAATCAAGCCCTTGATCCAGCCGCCCAACGAGAGCCTCCTTAGATGTTGGTCGAGGCTCTTGGCAATTAAGCCATTGGCTGATACGACTATCGGCACAATGATCGCTGAATCCACATCCCACATGTCGACAACCTCGCGAGCCAAGTCAAGATACTTGATTTGTTTATCTTTCTCGGCTTTCACGAGGTTCTCGTCATGTGGGACTGTTATATCAATAATCATTGCGCGCCGCTCTATACGATCCACCACCACTATATCAGGCTTATTGGCAACAATAGTCCTGTCAGTGATGATGGATCGATTCCAGTACAATGTGATATGTCCATTTTCGAGAACTGGGTCGGGCACATACCTGTAGTACGGCACTTCCGATTCCACTAGGTTGTATTTCAGAGCAAGTTGCTGATGGATAATCCTGGCTACAAGGTTGTGTCTATGCAAGTATTCTTCGTTAGCTAGACGAGGACACCCGGAGATAATGTGTCGGATTGATTCTCCCGGACGGTGGCATGCCCGACAAATGTCAACCGTGCCATCCTTCACAATAAATCTCCGGTAATTGTTCGTCATGATAACTTCATCCATAATTGCACAGACAAAACCTTCGGTTTCCCCAAAGAGGTCACCGAAACGCAGCCAGGCTACGGACGCTAGCAGATCTACATCCGGTCCATGTAGGGCCCGGAAAAAGCGTCCGTGAAGCTCCTTACTCTGCCATACCTCCCTGCGATTGTTAGTGTCAAGCACTACAGGCTTGCGCCAGTTCTCTTTAGCCAAGGAGAGCGGGGTGAGGCCCTTGTCCACCGCGACCACATCTCGATGCCCACGTCGGCTTTTAGGAAATATTCCCTGAGACTGCATATCTCGCGATTGTGGAGGGTCTTAACATTTAAAAAGCCTCGACCTCCACACTTACGCGGGATATACAGTCTCATTACCGATGACCTTGGGTGATGCATTCGATTTGCAGTCAGCAACGTACGGACTCTCCTATCCAGGGCGTCGAGTTCGGTCTGAGTCCATTTGAGTATGCCGAATGAGTACATCAAAACCGGCACGACCCAACCGTTGAAGGTGCGCACCTTGTTTCCGCCCGATAAAAGACTATTAAATACTTTTTTCAGGCGGCCAAAGAAGCGTTCCTTCAACGATTGCTTCATGTCAGTAACATTATTATTATTATTTTATTTATATATGTCTACATATCTCGGGACCCTGGGGTCCCGGACCTTTGGAAGGCGTACGAGGGACCGAAGCCAACTCGCAGAGGCCCGTTAGACGCTTTTTAATTAAATGAGGCACCAACCGACGATTATCCCTGTACGCACTATGCAAGTGCACCCAAGGACAACCCCCCGTTGGTGTAGGACTATTGCAGGATATGGAAAACAAAGATATTGGACTATGGGTTTGGGTGGTTAAAATGGACTGGTTACCAAAAACTATGGAAGGACTATGGCCCCTGCCTGATCAATGTTTTTTTACACACGGATAAAATGGCAAGGGGTGACTTGCACACTCAATAATGGGCCCCCGAAAACGGTCGCTAGCACATAGTGACGTAGCGACAAGGGGGCAACATGTCCTGAGGTGCTCGAGGAGTAATAGGAGGTATTCCACGGCTCTCAGAACAATCCCAGAGCCCGGAAGATGGTCAAGATCCCTACAAGCACTTACTTACTGGAATACTTCCTTCCTCCGAGCACGTTTGCTCTTGCGAATCTCCACTCAAGCCGGCCAATAAAGGCAAGAATGAGGTGGGAGCTCAGTTCCTCGTCAGTGTTCACTCCAGCTGGCCAATAAAAGCAAGCTAGAGATGAGGAACATGACTTCTCCCGGGAGATAGGGTCCGTGGGGTCGCAACTGCCCAACAGCTCGCCACATGCTGCCTTGCGGGTTTCTGTATCTCTCTTGGTCTGGCTCCTCACCCTAGACATGTTCCGGTAAACTCTACCGGCACAAACCTAGAGTTCGGAGCGCGCAAGCCCCACCATGACGTCAACGTAGAGATACGGCGGTGGGGTTATTATTATTATTTTTAGTATTATTGATGCTCTAAACAGGTACAGGTACAGGGCGATATACCGCCCACAAACTGTCAAAAACTCTGTAGAATTATATTACTTATGGACACACCAAAAAAAAAAGTGAATCGGTTTTTTTTTTTTTCTAGTGCTTCTCAGAGTTAACCTTGAGAGGTTGAGACTCTTTAACCGGACTTTCCTGTGGTTGCCTTAAGAACGAAACTTAATGCCTCCAGCCAGGGCGTAAAAACTTATAAACTAAACGACTTCGCGCTAAGGGCATCCCCTGTGGGGTACGAACCTCGGCTTAGGGCAGAGTCGGAGGGAGGATGGCAAGGGACCGACGATGGCTGGATAAAATCAGGGCTATGATTATTATCGGGGGAATTTAAAGCTACAGGCTCAGTTACAGCGCGTGCAGGCAAGGGTCGGCGAGGATAGTGAATCGGAACGCAAATGTCGCTTTTATAGCCAGGCAATAATGTGGTTGTCCGTTGGTTGAGTGTTTTTTGGACAAATACCGCGTTTTTTTTTTTTTTAAACGTGGGGAGACAATGACATTTAAGTCGTACAATTTTTTATATGATGTTGTTTTTGAGTTATTCTAATGATTTATTATTTATTTATTTATTTACACGAACGTTGCACGCGCCGCTCTGCCGGACGCTTGAGTCGAGCGTGTACTCAGGCCGAACACTTACATATAACCACAACTTTCAGATACATGTTGTATACACCTCAGTCTTCTGCTAGCTATGTTAAAAGATTTGAACAAACTCGTTTTACTTCCCTTACAGATATCAACAATAACAAAATGGAATATAACAGAATTATCTTATGATCCTAACATGAATACTACTATTGAATGTTTACTAAATACTTGTATTGCATTCAAGCAACAAATTAATATACATAAACGACTTTTAAATATTTTAAATGATTTGTTACAATTGTATGGGAATATGGTCACAGTTAAATGGAGTGTATTTCAAGATTATTGTACAGGTAAGTATTTTTTTTTAATACTTATACTCTTTACAACTAGGGCTTGCAAATACCGGATTTTTTCAACACCGGTATCAATACCGGTATTGGAAAATTAAATACCGTGATCCCGGTAATCCGGTATTGAACGCAAGTTCAATTAGGACATTAATAAAACTAATAAAATACGTGGTTTTTATTTTCATATCAGTATTAATTGTTCTTATTTATTTAAAATAATAAAATAAATACGTTTTATACATAGCTCTCTTATATATCAATTTGGTACTGGTTGATTATTTAGGTAGAACTAGGAATTAGGAACACACCATTAATTATATTCAGGTCGAAACTGACATATTTACATGTCACTGGGGTGAATTCGCAAAAGTACTAAGTCATAAGTCATTTATTCATTTGTTTAACATAGGTATGTACAATAATAATGGTATAAAAGATAATAAAGAGTGCGCTATGCTATGCCAGAGAGCGTACAAATGAATGTAACCAATAATCACAATAAGAACACAGATTAACACAAATATATTATTGTTCACACTATGTTACAAGCAATGATCAATATGATCTTCAGATGTATTTTGTGCTTTAATTTTAATTTTGTGTTTGATTTGACTATCGCATTGGGTTAAGACCTGTAATGATAGTTTTACGGCATTTATTAAATAAATAAATAAATAATGAAACTTTTTGGGTAAGACACGTAGAGGCAGCAACGACGGAAATCTAATTAAACTAGCAAAAATACGCGCTTCTTCACAGTCATAAGTTAACACTACACAATAACAAAGTCTGTATACGCGTTATCCCGTCGCCTTTGCGAAACTGACTGACAATCACGAAAACGAAGTACAGCTCGATTTCGGGCATTGTCTCAGGCGGGGCGCGAGAGGGTGAGCTTAAGATAACAGCGGGTCGCTTGCGCTGGTGAAAACAAGTGTGAGAATACGATCACATAATTTTCGATCTAATGTTTATAAACCCGTAATCACGGTATTGGAGCGTCAATACCGGTATTGTAAAAGGTAAAATAAAATCCGTGATCACGGTATTACTGGATCCCGGAATACCGGTATTGAAAGCCCTAATACAACTCTCCGTGTTGCCAGTAACACAAAAATGCAGTTCAACCAGAAAAGGTATGCGCTTCGGTGATCTTCTTTCTTCCGAATAAGCACTAATGCCGCGGCAGAGAAATCATCATCATCATCAGCGTATAGCAGTCCACTGCTGGACATAGGCCTCTCCAATTGCATGCCATTCAGCTCGATTTTCGGCAACTCTCATCCAGCTGCTACCAGCCACCCTGCGAAGATCGTCGCTCCACCTAGCCTGAGGGCGTCCTACCCTACGGCAGAGAAATACATATTATTATTTGCTACAGTCGCTTATCTTAATTAACATACACCCAGACAAAGAGCTGCAAATTGTCAAAATCGTAATAAAATTGAGTTTCGCGGGCTATCTAAGCGCTTCCCTCTTAAATACTTTACATTTATACAAATTTATGACTCTTCACTTTTCACACGATGTCACAATTTGTTGACCCCCTTAAGGCGCCTGTTACACGTAAAGTATTTACTGCGATTCGTCAGTTCAGTATTTATTGATGGATTAATACACCAGACACACGTTCAATATTTATTACTTCAGTATTTAGTCCGGTTTCTTGCTGAATACACGTTAAAATGGACATACAGCTAAAAATTAAGGCTATTATTTTTGCAATTGGTTTAAAAAAAAAAAGTTTAAATTTAATTGCCGAAATGAAACTACATGGCGAAATGAATCATTACGAGAATTATTTTCGTTTTTTTTTTTTTTTTTTTTTTTGTCGCCTCCATCGATGATGTGTACTGACACAACTGACGTGATAAATACTGACGCGAGATTAGACGTTCAATATTTATCACATTCCGAAGGATCGTCAATACGGAATCAAGAAATCTAGAAATCCATTATCAAATATTGACATTCATCAGTATGCTAGTTACACGTTCAATAAATACCACGATACATTAGTATTTATTGGCGGAACACAGTAAATACTTTACGTGTAACAGGCGCCTAACGTGTGACGCAATTTATGAAAGCCCAATTTCGACGAATACATGCGTAATATTAAGCTATATTTCTAACATTACAGAACTACCAAAAGACTTGTTCCCTCTACTACCAATATTCGAACGCTTACTAAAGAACAGCGTCGCACTGCCAGAACTTTTGACTGCAATATTTGAAAACCCCGACGCCAGACACTGGACTGGCAACTCGAAACTGGCAGAAGTATGCGGTCTAGCATTCTCTCTGGCAGATTCTAGCACTAGAAATAAGTATCTGGCAAAGTTCTCTCAAATTTTAAACGCTGTGAGGGGTAGTAGCTATGTGAAGATGCTGTTTTATGCTCAGAAAAGTTGTAAGGCGTGCTGCGATTTTAGTCAACTGAGGTAAGTAATTTATATAACTCATTTAAGTCCTGGGGTCTAAGCCGAAGCTATTTTGTACTGAATTTTACTATAGCCCGCTGGTCAGTAATGTGATTTGAATTTGGAACATTAACTACAAATTTGTATGAAAACTTTTACAAAATAGTAAATTGTACAGGTAGTGCATACAAAAATCCATTTTATCCCGAGACATATCCGTGGCGGTATCAACAACGCCACATGCGAACTACGCATCAAAGACCTGACGTCACAAATCCTGCATCGCGCTATCAGAGTTTACCGCGCGATTAGCATAGATATGTACAAAATCCCGACATCAACCGTTGGGCAGTTGCCCACCAGACACAATACCCGTCTGGTCGGAAGATCCTCCCTTTACTATAGAGCATGAGTGGACTTTACACTCTATTCCGCATACCTCTAAATATCTACCCGAGCCGCAGGCGAGGGTGGATAGTTTAGCCAACGGGTAAAATGGTTCGTTTATGCCCGAGTTATAACACTCTGCTTTTCACTTCGATTGCGAGAAAATGAAACAGGCATAAATTATATAACAGTTTTTTTTTATTCTCAACATGTGTCATTCGACTTGGGTACTTCATACTTGCCAGTAATAAAAACGTTGCTTATACTTTGCGTTTTTAAGTAATAAAGACAACTATTTTATCTGGTTTTATTAAATTAAGGATAGAAAACACGAAAGTGATATTAATTAAAGCAAATGAAATAAAATAACGACTTTAATCTGCGACATGAAAATAACATATTCGAAAATCGAATTGGTTTTATTACCTGGCAGAGATTGTAAAAAGTATAGTATTCTCCTCTGGGATAAAGGTGTCTTCGTCTTGGGCGAGCTTGAATCCCTCGCTGCAGCACTCAGGATTCCTAAGGAATCTTGTAGTCTAGTATTAACTGTGAACTACCTCGCTGCTCTCGGGAAGAGTAGAATCCTTCGTGGCGCTCGGGATTCATTATAGCGCCCGTGACGTATGACACTACTTTATCCCCTTAGTAGATAATATAATCTATGAAATGCTATACGTTAATAATTATGGGCTAGCTGTAAGGCAACTCTGTTTTTTAATTTTTATTGTAGAGTTTTATCATAATACAAAATGATACCTACAGCTCTGCATAGAGTTTACGATATTCATGTCCTATTAATAAAAATTTCAGAATTATAACAGATCTAGCCCCAAAAGTAGAAAAATCAAAATGTCTAACAATAATATCTACATATTTGGAACATTCGACGGAATTTGTCGATTATTATACCGACATGTTTCAAATTATATCGCTGAGCGAGCTATTTGATAGTGAACAAAGAGTTGAGGCTATGAAAATAGCTCGGAATAGCCTGAAACTGATGGATGGAGCAATGAAGAGCGATATTTTGTACGGAGTAGAACAAAATTGTAGGAGCTCGTCTGTGCGAGTGAGAAAAGAAGCATTTGATGTGTTTTTAACGGCTTTTCAAGGTATGTATGTCGTTTCCGTAATTTATAATTTTGTTTTAGTAATTACTATTACTATTTTAATTACTAGCGGATACCCGGCGTGTGCCCTCCGCGTCACATCCCGTTGCCCACCCGCGGTATTACTTCGTTTTGACTTTTTTCTTTTTTCCCGGCTCCTAAGGGTCACAGCGTGATATTAAATAGCCTATAACCGTTGCCTGTTTTTTTTTTTTTTTTTAAACGTTGCCCCATACTAAGAATTTCTCCTGTATCGTGGGTGCGTTTACAAACATTTAAACTCACATACACAAACAGCCAGACCCGGAACAACTACTTGTAGATCATACAAATATTTGTTCCGTGCGGGAGTCGAACCCGCGACACGCAACGCAGTAGTCAATCGCTTAACCACTGCGCCAACCGTTTAAAAGACTCGTGAAGGAACATTACTTGTTGTGATTTTGTTCTCGTTGTTTGCTGTAATAATCTATACTCTTCATTTATTTTCTTTGCTTATATAGTTAACTAGCTTTTGCCCGCGGCTTCGCCAACGTGAATGTCGGAAATTCTCCCACGGAATTATATTACCGGGATAAAAAGGATAAGTATGTTCCGACTACCTAAAGACAACAAATATGTACAAAAAGACAATAAAATGGATATAGTATGTTATCCTTAAGAGATAGACATATGCCATCGCGGACTTTTCTGTAAACCTATTTATGATACACAATTCCACAATACATTATTTTGTTATATCTCAAAGGGTTTAGACAGCGTTTTCGTTGAAAGCTCCCAGACGGCTTTTTTTTTCCGACACCTCCAACTATTATCGTTAATGTATACAACAACTTAACAAATTATATACTAAAACCTTCCTCGAGAACCACGCTATCCATTGGTGAAAACAGCATGAAAATCGGTGTAGCAGTTTTTGAGTTTATCGCGAACAGACAGACAGACAGACGCGGCGGAGGACTTTGTTTTATAATATGTAGTGATATGTACGTAGGTATCTATTATACAGCATATATCTGTGTATCTATTATAGGATATTGTACGGTTATACTTTCTATTTGCACCAATGACAACCCCATTTTATGTCCAGAAATTCACTGTCCATGCCGAGGTTGCCTGGAAGAGATCGCAGTATGCGATAAGGCTGCCCAATGTATATTTTTTTAATATTTTTATTGTGTAATCTGGTGTACAATAAAGTATATAAATATAAAGAAATAACCTTATCACTGGCTAGACGTACGACGCGTTGCGTGAGCTCATTACAGAACTAACCACTCAAGGTCACTGCCATATATCTGCGTCTTAACACCTTACTGTAACAAAATTACAATTTCAGGTCTATTCAAACGTGAGAACCATAATCCTTATAAAAGAAGGGCGGTAGACAGTAGTCCTATCCTAGACAACATTGAATCACAAAGTGCTTATGAAAAGCTTGTTGTAAAGAAAATATTCGAAGGTATGTTTGATCTTGACGACACGGTCTCCAAGATGGTGTCAGATGGTATCGAGGAATGTCTTTCCAAGGATATTAATATGAGGTAAGCAAAATCAGCCTAGCATAATGTGCCGTGTGGTGCCGGACGTAAAGAATAGCACCACCCCATTTCCTCTCGCGGGTGTCGTAAAAGGCGACTAAGGGACTTACTAGAGAATGGACTACAGCATTCCCTATGCATTTTTGACACCGTACTGCGTTCGCCAACCCGCCTGCCAAGCGTGGCGATTATGGCACCCCCCCCCCCTTTTGGGGGAGGCCTATGTCCAGCAGTGGACGCCTTTTGACTGAAATGATAATGATTATAAATATGTACGTCAGAATCGCGGGTGTACTTTTCAGATATGCCTAAATTTATTGCATTTATTTGTTACCTTCTGTGTACCTTTACGTACCTCTCTTGAAAATCTGTGTACCTCCACCCGTACAATGATATTTTAGAAATTAGGTATACCCGCCATCCTGATTTTAGAACCGCGGGTGTACTGCTAACCAATATATGTAGCTAAGTAAACTCTATATGTAGATTTGGTACCTCTTGCCCTAGTAGCATTTTCCGTTGGCATTTAGTTGGGCCAACTTCAGAGGTATGTGGCCCAACCAAACGCCAACAAAAATGCTACTAGGGTGTGTACCTGCAGAAATACGTATTTAATCAACAAAATACTGTCAGGTTGCTGCGAAAAGTAAAAAAAAACAATTTTCTTTCTATGATGTTGTTATCCATACTAATATTATAAATGTGAAAGTAACTCTGTCTGTCTGTCTGTATGTTACGTTTTCACGCCTAAACCGCTGAACCGATCATCATGAAATTTGGCAGAGATATAGCCTGGGATATGGAGAAGGACATAGGCTACTTTTTTACGCGATAATCGACATCCACGCGGGCGGAACCGCGGGCATTATCTAGTTATTTTATAAAATAACAATCTTCAGTATTAATAACTTAAGTTAAATATTTGATATTTTTTATTACATTGATAAACAGCCTATCATTGTCTCTGCTGGGGCACAGGCCTCTCTCCAGGATTTCAAAAGACGCTTAATGTAGCCGAGAGTCACTTGTTCCCCTCGTCATTTGATGTTTTTTTTTTTTTGTACTGGATCATACCTGGAACCTCCTGGTTATGGAAATACTGATCTTAATAAATTACTGAAAATATGGGTGTATTAACAAAACATCTATCCACCCTTTCGGTGAATTCAGGCGTGATGAATAATTATACGCCAAAAGGTCAAAGTCAAGTCAAAGTATTTATTAGTGCCATTTTTGGTGACATATAACAGGTATATAACAGGTCTTATAGATATTTTATAGATACTCAAAAAACTGCCCTTTAGGCCATACACAATTAATTTAACAATATTAGAAATTACATAAGACATAAACGACACAATTCTAGCAAATTCAATACAATTCTAATAAATCTATAGGAATATTACATTATAAATCGTAATTACAGGATTAGTCACAAGAAATTTTGTCAACAATAAATTCATCAGCATTTGTCTATTAAAAAATTATTTAGTTTGCGTTTAAATTGAGTCAAGTTTAAATCTTTTATCTACGCCCATGCATGCATTTTTTAATCTTCTATAAAAGTTTCTGAAACAGTTAGCTTATTGCCAACATTAAAACACCCAGTGTCATAGTAACCATAATAGCATCCAAACGGGAGTTATAATGTTGTACTAAATTTCATAATGCAACTCCTTTGGTTCTACGAGGATGATCGAACGGATCATCATCCTCCCTTCCATTCTCACTACTCAATTCGTGGTATCTTTATGAATTTCAAAAAAAGAACATTGTCACGCACGCGCGTTTCACTATACTATACCATAGCGTCGTATCCCGTCATTTTTGTTCGATATTAGTATTCTTTGTTTCTTTCTTTCTTTATTTTTTTTTAAAAAAAACGTTGCCCCACACTAGGAATTTCTCCTGTATCGTGGGTGCGTTTACAAACATTTAAAACTCACATACACAAAAAGCCAGACCCGGAACAACTACTTGTAGGTCATACAAATATTTGTTCCGTGCGGGATTCGAACCTGCGACACGCAGCGCAGCAGTCAATCGCTTAACCACTGCGCCAACCGTTAACCGTAAGCGTAACCGTGTTATTGCAAAAACTGTTTCAGAACCTTTTATAGAGGATTCATGTCATGGGTGTAGATAAAGTCTTGTATGCAACTGTAATAATTAGGTATTAAAACACTCATGTGATACTATATGTGATAAACCCACATTCATGTTTTAATACCCCTTATTATACAACAGTTGCATAAATAACTATTATGTCATTTGGTAGCTTATTAAAAAAATCCGGAGCCATGAGGTATGCTCTTGTACATAAGGGTGGTTTTTGATCTTCTTAGGCATAATTCATGTCGGTTGGTCTTATTGATCGATAACTTTACTCTGAAGCTTTTTTAAATAAGTCACCGTTTTTTTTTTACGAACAATGCAGTCTCGTAAATGTAAAGACAAGGTCTGTTTATAAAATGAAATCGCGCTTATGTCCGTCATTAGCGTTGGTATACTATACGGGCGTGTATCCGTGCGCGCACTAGCTTCTTACTGCTCATCACAGTTAGGGCATGCATTCCGGAATTCCGGAATTTCGCAATTCCGGAATTCCGTAACAATTTTTCTGATATTTCAATTCCGGAATTGAGAGGAGTAGATAATATCGGAATTCCGATATTCATAATTTTTTGATATTTTGATTGTTATTTTATCTAAACGCAACCAAACTAGTCTAGTCTGTGGAACTTTCCACAAGCCGCTAGACGGCCAATGTTTAATTAGAGTAATAAGGGAGAAAGATGTTTAATTTGTTACTAAAAATGATTAAGAGACTGAAAAAATTATAAATCTTTTTTGATTTGAAACAAACTTTAAAAGTTACCAGTTCCGGAATTCCGGAAACAGATCTACAGTATTGGAACTTTGAAACAAACTTTAAAAGTTAATTCCGGAAACAGATCTACAGTATTGGAACTCAGTTCCGGAATTGAGAAACTTCCGATATTGCATGCCCTAATCACAGTGTCTGTCCCTTTCGCACACGATGTTAGATGAAATAGCATCCATTTTGACCACGCCCACCAACGAGTTGGAGCCGTCGACTAGCTTCACCTTAAGTGAGCATGAGTTTATATTATGTTTACAGGTTCGCGGAACTATTCTATATAATAGTATATCAATGCAGTTTATCTACAAGTAATAACTTCGAGTTATCTAACTGTGGTTCAAAGTTATTGGAGTTACTGTTCAGTGATTTGAGATGTCAAGACGCGTTCAAAGTTATTCAATTAAGAGATGAAGGCTTGCCGCAAAGGTAAGTAGTGTTCTATTATAGTTATAGTTAGCTGCTATTGCGGCTTCGCCCGCGGTTTTTTCTAATTAGTTTCTACAATATGTTAATAAAAAAAATATTATTTATTTTTTTATTTTTACGATACGGCTGGACCGATTTTGACGGGTTTTTCACTGGCATATAGAAAAAGAAAGAAAAGAAAGAAAAAACGTTTATTTGCGGTAAACATGACGCAAAAAAGAACACAACACAAAAAAAAAATAGTTTGGGGTAAATATACGTCACATCCACGCAAAACGGCCATCGCTCAGCATAATGCTGCGACCCTATGCGAGACAGAGCCCCAGCGCTGGTTTTCAGCGACAGCCGGCGTTGACGTGATGACGTCGACCAGTGCCCGGTGCAGCATACAATGAGATAAAAAATAACATAAATACACAATACATAATTATTACTAATAGTTTTTATAAAAAATAATATTTTAACAATAAAAAAATGGCAACATTCCATATAGCTAATGTTATAAGGAGAAAGAAAAAGATTATTTTGTAAAGTTCAAATATAAC
The DNA here is from genome assembly GCA_947523025.1 of Dryobota labecula. Lineage (NCBI taxonomy): Eukaryota > Metazoa > Arthropoda > Insecta > Lepidoptera > Noctuidae > Dryobota > Dryobota labecula. The sequence continues at coordinate 6,660,084 of OX383312.1, read as the reverse complement.
CAAGATTATGTTTGAACTTTAAAAGAAACTGACCTCCGAGTTTGTTTCGGCCTTTCTTCTCAGAGTAGTCAGATAGGAAATGGCTAATCTCCGAAATGGCTGGACCAATTTTGACGGGACTTACACTGACAGATAGCTGATGTTATAGGGAGTAACTTAGCTTTCATTCTTTTTTTTTTTTAAGATATTTTAAATCCTTTAATAATATTGTTAATTATGTAACACCCACTGCAGTGCAATGGGCTCTTTACACAAAGGAGGAACGACCATTACTGACCGATTTTATTATAATATTATTTTACAGCGTCCTAAGAGCTTATGAAAGCATTTCTGTGAGAACTAAAACAATGGCAAGAACGGTTCTGCGATCTGGTGTGACATACAGACAGAGAATTAATAAAGGTGAGGAAAAGAACAATATATTCGAATTATTTAGAGGTAGTTGCTGAAAGTTTTTTTTTTTTTTACCGGAGGCCCGCGGATTGCCAGCGTTTGCGTGTACTTGTCAAAGCGATGCCACAGACAATAAAGGCATAGATAAGTAACTTTTGTTACGGCAGGTACTGACACGCGGATTACAATATTTTTTTAAGAAAATTTAAAACTCATATTAAAAGTACACTTTGTAAACAAGCATATTACAAATTAGAGGATTATATCCAAGATAAGAATGCTTGGAAACATGCTGGTCCTGCTCCATAGGACAATTTAGAGTCTAGACAAAATCAAAGTGGTTGCTAATTTAACTGTCATAATTTTTATGATATTAATTTTATTTTCTGTGATTAATATTTTAACTCACACACTGACTTATTATATGTTGTTTTTATTTTTTTGGGAAATCATATACAATGTTTGTAAATATGTGAGCACCATGTACCTATCGCATTTATTAATTTTTCTGTTATTACTTCACTTTTCATTCTTTTTACCAATTGTGGTAAGTAATTTTGATGATTTTTTTATTCTAGGTACATAGTCTTCACCTATAAATATTAATTAATGTATACAAACTATTGTTAACATTTTAAAAGAGTAAGTATGGAGTTTCTTGCCCATTCTTCTCCATACATAACTACATTTTGGAAGGCGCAACTAGAATCAATTAACTATTCATGTAATTTTTGACGTTCAAAAGTGCATCTTCGTGCCTATTTGAAATAAATTATTTGACTTTGACTTTGACTTTTTTTATTAAATAAATATTTTATTTTATATTATTTCACACATAAATATCAATTTTTTACTTTATTTTATTTTACTTTTATTTATATCTGTGCCGTGTGGTACCGGACGTAAAGAATAGCACCACCCTATTTCTTCCCGTGGGTATCGTAAAAGGCGACTAAGGGACTTACTGGAGAATGGGCAGCAGCGTTCTCTATGCATTTTTAACACCACACTGCGATCGCGACACTTATTTTTAAATGTCGCAGCATCATGCTGAGATAGGAGCCTTTTGGCCCCGTACAGGATTTTGTTTCCATTGTACTTTTGTATTTTATTTTTATTTTTGACGTGACAACGTCTAATAAATCGATGAACGCCGGCTGCATGCACGAAAATGTCCCGTTACGCTCATTGTCCCGTCACGCTCATTGTCCCGTCACGCTCATTGTCCCGTTACGCTCATTGTATGCTTGCGCCGCATCAATGTTTTGTTATGACGCTGTCACGTTAAACTATCGTCCATAAACCAACTTTACAAACAACCAATTATTATTATTATTTTATTTTTTTTCACTAGTGCATCTCAGAGTTAACCATGAGAGGTTGAGATTCATTAAACCAGACTTTCCTGTGGGTAAAGCTCCAGGCTCAGCTATAGCGAGTGCTGGCGCTTCGCTTACGGGCAAGGCTCGGGGAGGACTATTTAGTCGGGGATTTCGCGTTGGGCCTCGGTTACTGACCGACCCAGACGACCCCATCACTCTCCTCCAGGAGAGTCATAGGTCTACTAGTACAATTCGCAAAAGAGTACACACTACACAATCGTCATTCCGACCTCGCCGCCGAGGCCCCGCGCGAAATCCCCGACTAACGAATAGTCCTCCCCGACCCTTGACTGTAAGTGAAGCGCCAGCACGCGCTTTAGCTGAGCAGCATTTAGTCCAAACTCCCCATGATACTAATCAAAACACTGATTTTATCCAGCCACCGACGGTCCCTTGCCACCCTCCCCCCTCCTCCGACTCTGCCCTAAGCCGAGGTTCGTACCCCGCAGGGGGTGCCCTTAGTGAGCAGACGGAAATTATTTAGCTTATAAGTATGCCCCTGGCTGGAGGCCTTAAAATCCGTTAGGAGCTTAAGGCACCACAGGATAGTCCGGTTAAAGAGTCCGAGCCCCTCGTGGTTACACTCTGAGTTGCCATTAAAAAAAAAAATTTGGGCCTCGGCGGCGAGATCGGAATGACGGTCGTGTATTGTGTTTGCGAGCTACTGTACTTGTTACTCTACTGCTCTCCTGGAGGAGAGTCGTGGAATCGTCTGAGTCGATCAGTGAATCTTGCACAGATGCGACGCACGGCTTTATCTTGTAATATATTTTTTGTTACAAAGGTAGACAATTTCCACTGCGATAGGAATTTAGTTTTTGTTTTGTTTGCTTGTTGTCATTTACCAGTCTTGCACAACGCATTACAGTGGACCCCCGGTAATCCGGCCTCTGTCTAATCCGGCGCCCCCTGTAATCCGACATGTCTGTACATATTATTATTGAATATTTTTTTGACAGTCTCCGCTCTTCGCGTTATTATTTTTTGTAAGTTAACAAAATTGACGTCATTAATTCTATAGATAGCATTAATGTCGTTAATTTTTTAACTAAACGCAAGCTCTCTATTGTGTTGTTTAATTTACTAAATTCGACATACATAATGAAGTACATATATATGATTTGTACTTCAAAGATAACATATATAATCTTATTATTGATTCTGTAATTTGTCGGATTACAAGGTACTCTTTTGTAAAAAAATCCGGACTATAGTCTTAGGCAGTATTCTATCCTGCCAGGGTTGCGGGTTTGTCCAAAAGGGATACCGTGGCCCGGGCACACAGGGAACCTGAAGGAACACGGGTGGGTTTTAGTCAGTAAAAGTCTGACACGCGCTCCACCCAGAGCGGGAGAAGTTATTTGATAATTTCCCACCCAAAAAAAAAAAAAGGCAGTATTCTATAATCCGACAAATTCGATAGTTCGACACTGCCCTGCAAAACGTTTGTCGGATTACCGGGGGTCCACTGTATATTATGAACAACCGTCAAAAAAAAATTTTAGTAATAGTTTATTAACTTTTTCTCGATATTTTCATATATTTTTTGCCAATATTAAAAAATATATTTTAATTACTTGTGTTTCAGCTCCAGCACGTCGAGACATTGATGTACAAATGGCTATAACTGACATTTTGGATGTATTTCTACAACTTTCTAAGGTAAAAACCACAGTAAAAACGATTATTATTTAATACCATCATTTAAGTGCCATCAGAACTCATCTTTTTATCCCTCCTTGGTCGCCTATTTCATTACTAAAGTTCGTGTCCCTGAAAGGCCTTCGTGGCTTTATGTATGACGTTCTTCCACTTCCTTCGTTTCAAAAAAAAAAAAAAAAACTCAAAACTCAAATCATTTATTTCAATTAAACCATTTACGGGCACTTTTGAATTGTCAAGGAGTCGGTCAGTAAGAAAAATAAAGCTACATTCCCATTCCAAAGCGTAGGTACTTATGGAGAAGAACGGGCAAGAAACTCCATGGACACTCTTTTAAATTAAATTGTTACAAAAATATTAGTTACATCTATAATGTTGAATTTATTACTAAATGTGAGAAAATGTAAAAATAAAAACGTACACGTTAAAAGCGTCCAGAGTAGGTACACCAAATAGAAACAAAAAAAAAAAAAAAACAATTAAAATAAGCCATGGCAGCTAATACATGAACAGTCCCAACTGACGGCGCCCGTTCACGAACATGACGCATGGATTAGCACCATTCAGCTCAACCATTTTGAAGGGAACTTAATGATCCAACACACGCGCCACCATCAGCGAGACATCTAAGTGAGCATTCTCTCAGCTTCTCTTAGGGCGGTCGTAATAGAGACTTCAGTGAGGACGGTTACTTGGTCTGACCAGCGGTTGAAACCAGAAATATGAATAACATTACTTGTGTATCTATTTTATTTGTTATCTTTTTATTATTATTTCCTTTATTTCATTTTTATACATATAATTTACATTTTTAAATATTTCTATAAAATCATACAAAATTATTATTATTATTATTATTAAAAAAAATATGAAAAAAATACCATTTATTTCACGCAACATAGGCCCATAGAAACATACCTTAACCTAAACATACATATTTTAATATAATACTTAGTACTTCACTTAACACTAGCTGCACTTTGTACTGTCCTGTGGAACTTGCCATCTTATCTCTTCACTACCCTTGGTTAACTGGTAGAGAATTCCTATGACATTAAGTCCGCCTATGTACCTTGTGTGTGAGAAGTTTAAATAATAAATAAACCTTGCAAGACGGAACAAAGACAAAAATGTTCTAATAGTTTTTTTTTTTTAATCACCGTTTTACAATATGTTCATTGTATTTTAATTACCTTTAGTAAAAACCATTTTGTCATTACATACAGACACATCAATTGTATTTATTTGTATAGATAAGTCCAGGTTTCCCCACGATGTCAAAGTCACATTGGATACTTGCCCGGATTGAACCCGCAACCTGGCGCATCAGAGGCGGGGTTTTAACCACTGGGTCATCACGCCATTCGTACTGTACTCTGTCATATTTAAATCTATCTTTTTTTTTTTCAGACAAATTCACTAGTATGTCAAGAGCTATGTGTTCAAATGATGAAATGCTTGCAAGGCACTGGTCGTCGCTTCGACCTGGATTCGGTCATAGCTAAACAGCTGTTCGACATCATCAAGAGGGACCCGTTCTGTCTCACTCCCTTAGTGTTAGATGCTTGCAGGATCTTTGTTAAGGATATAAGCAGTATTGTAGGGTAAGTGGAGTTTACTTTAATAATTTCCACGACGATATTCAGTATCAGTAACCATGCAGTCGGCTGCACTATTGATGGCACCACTATTAAGAACTTAAAAGGGCATACTATGCTCCACTAGAGCCACCACTTAAAAAAAATATTATCTCGTGACTGAGAAGGGATTATGAAAAACTGCTCAATAAGAGACCACGGTAAGTATGTCTAGAATTTTCTAATACCTTTTATAAAGTTTCATATTGAGACACGACACAACAAAATACGATCTAAAAAAAAGCGGCATCGTATTTTGGTGCTCTGTTCAATCCTAAAACCCCCTCTTATCTTAAAGAGCGTTTCAAGTTCCTTCATGACACACATAATAAATATCTGAGGTCATCGGAAAACTTGAGACTAGACATGCCAATGCATTCTACTAGTTTTTATGACAAGTCTTTTACAGTTCAAGCAGTACGGTTATGGAATGCCTTGCCCGTCTCGATAAGGCGTGCTCAGTCTTCGTCCACTTTTAAAATTCTGGTTAAAAATCACTTCCTCTCTCCTTAAACATCATCATTACTTAAAGTTCCTTGCTCTTGTATCATGTTTATTATTGTATGTATACAACATTAGTTTTAGTTTATGCGAAACCCGAAACACGTGTCTAGTATTTTTATGTAAAGAATTGATGTACAAAATTTCAAAACTGTATCATGAAAATTAACAAAGTTATACGCTTGTTATGTTACCTGGTTGTCCGTACAAAAACATGCTCACCACGCGGCGCACCCGCGCCGCCCGCGCCTTGCGTTCATTAATATTAATTTGGCAGTAGGCACCTAACCGTACGACGATTGTAATGTAATTAACTGGTGATAACATTTTCCATCACACTTGCAAGCTTTGGACTTTGTCGTAATGGTCAAGTGCGGATAGGTACTTAGTGTCGCTCGGTGTCCAACTTGTAACCTTTTTTAAATATTTTTGGGAAAAATATAACATGGTGTAAAAACTATTGGAATCGATTCAGTTACTTATTCTGAACAAACTATATTCAGGTTTTGCATTTATACTAAAAATAATGTTGTATATATATACATATTTATATGGATAAGTATCTATATGCTTTATATATGTATGTATGTATTTATTGTATATGTAAATGGTACACCACTGACTACCAGCAGTATTGTCGCTCCTTTTACTTTTAATCCATCCAAAGGTTGTCTGTAAAAGATCGCTTTTAGCGATAAGACCGCCCATTGTGTCACCCTATGTAACATTTCTACATTTATAGCTGTAATTTTTATGGTGTACATAATAAAAAAGGAGCATTTAAAACTAACAAAATTGTAATTAAAAACAAAGACTAAAAATTAAAGCAATAAAAAATTAAAAATACCTGTGCGAGGCCAAAAAGGCTCCTATCTCAGCATAATAATAATAATAAAGATTTATTGCTCAAATAGGACTAGATTACATGGCAAGGTAACATACAAAGCAAAGCATAAAGTTTCTAAAAATCTAGTTAGTGGGTGCCGTACTGTCTACCTAGATAGGTTACAAAATAACCTGTGTTTAGGAGAAACAGTTCCGATCCCCGTCATAAATGGTTGACTTATAATAGCACGTGTTATAAGATTATATGTATAAAGTAACCATTGAAGCAAAGCTTGAACAAACAACAATAAAAAAATAAAAAAATACGCGATATTTCTAAGTCTTTTAAGTCTTAAGATTTGACTTAAGTGCTTATGGCTTCGGCCAAAACTACTTAAGTCAATGGTTAAAATGTTTATGCCTTCGGCCAAAAGTACTTAAGTTAATGACTTAAGTGCTTATGGCTTCGGCCAAAAGTACTTAAGTTAGTGACTTAAGTGCTAATGGCTACCAAGTCTAGATTAAAAAAATAAATACCGCAGCGCTGGTATGAGGTAAAGTGCACGATGTTCAGGGCATACTGCCAATCTTTTTATTCGTGCACCCTATGGGTCAGCTATACTCAGCTGTCCGCTTACCAATACTTGATGTAATCTTTTCCATTTCAGATTTAATGAATCAGTGGAAGAATTGAGGCAAGCTGTATCAAACAGTGAAGGGTACCTGTATACTAATATTTTATATGAAGATCTAAAGCTAAGGAGTGGGGATAGAAACCAATTTATATTTAGGTAAGTCCTTAGACCTTAGGGGGTGCCCGAAGATAGCCCGCAAAATTCAAATTTTCTTACGTTATTTTTTTTTTTTTTTCAATGTGCCGGTTATTGTATAGTTGTATGTTGATTTTTAGGGTTCCGTACCCAAACGGTAAAACGGGACCCTATTACTAAGACTCCGCTGTCCGTCTGTCACCATATTATCTGACGAGCCGCGATAGTTAGACAGTGGAAATTTTCACAGATGATGTATTTCTGTTGCCGCTATTACAACAAATACAAAAAAAAAAACAATAAAATAAATATTTAAAGGGGCTCCCATACACACACGCACATTTTTTTACCGTTTTTATATATAATGGTACGGAACCATTCGTGCGCGAGTCCGACTCGCACTTGGCCGGTTTTTTATTTTAGAAACATACATGGGCGTACCCAGGAGGGGGCAGCTGCCTCCCCCCCCCCCCTCTGGAAATCTCGCAGAACATGTTTGAACTCGCCTAATTACTAATCAAAGTGTAAACGGGGCCGTGTGCTCTAACTTTTAAATAAACCGCGCAGTAGACACTGGCAAAATGCACGGTGCATTTGCCAAAAAACCGCGGGCGACGATGGCGGACGAAGATTACCGAATCTAGCCGAGCGTTCGTACGCTCGGCTGTATTCGGTAATCTTCGGTAGGGAGTTGCGAGCTGAGGTTGCAAGCGACTAGCATTTTTTTTTTTTACTACATTTTATTTATTTAACTACCTTTAAAGCAGGATCTTTTGCGGCTGTTTGCCTTAAACACTACACTATACCTAATGTTTCATGTAGGTGTGTTTGTGTAGTGTGTATGACAAAAGAGCCGCGGACGATCCGACCTAAAAAATCTGACTTGCCCCCCCTAGGCCAGAAGCTGGGTACGCCCATGGAAACATAGGTACATTACTTGTTCTCTTTACAATTTTACTCGCCAAACTTATTAGTTTGATGGCGAGAAGCGCTTGTTAATATACAAATATTCTTATGAAAACTACCATCATCATCTTCCTGCCCTTGTCCCATGTTACTTGGGGTCGGCGCAACACGTTTTCTTTTTCCATTCCCCCCTGTCAACCATATCTCTATCATTCACTCCCTTCTCTTTCATATGAAAACTACCAACTATGCATTAATATATGATTTGAAATATTATTTGCGACCGTAAACCCAGTTAGTACCCTACCGTTCTGATTATATGCTTGTTATTGTTACAGTATGTTTAAAGAAGATTCAGATGCCGCAATGAGAGATGAAGAATTTACATTACAAGGTAATTTTAGGGTTTATTTATTTATTTTATTAATAGAAATTCTATTAGAAAGTAAGGATCAGAAAATTTATTGGGACCGAACAATAATAACAGATAAAACTATTCATTACAATAGACCTGACATTACCGTTCACGACAAAACCAATAAAACAGTTTATCTGATAGACATAGCAATACCTAACTCACACAATACTCAAACCATCATATCCGAAAAGCTCAACAAGTATCAAGATCTCTCCATAGCAATTAAAACCCAATGGAAAGCACAAACCGTTCATATTGTCCCCATTGTTCTTTCATCTACTGGTGTAATACCAAAATCTCTCACACAAAGCCTTAAGGCGAGGTTCTTCGAGCGTGCATTTTTATTCTTGAGGTGGCAGCTGGGCACAAGTAAATTGTGCGGTGAATTTCGTTAATTTTGGGTTGAAAATTAAATGTCTTACGATATTAACAATGTTAAACCCGACGGACATTACATCATCATAGACGTTTATTTTGATGTGATTTTCAATACATAATGTGGTATAATATTGAAATAAAATGATTTTAATCTACAAAATAAGGGTATGTTTGCATTTTTTTCTATTGAGCGAACTTTATCCAATTATGTAACGAGTACCCGACGTACCTACAGAAAGGTCTCAAAAGCAACATACAATTTTTACATATAATTTTTAACACGTGTTTAATCATTACCGTTTCTTAATAAAAATGACATTAAAATTACATTTCCAAGAGGTTAACTTGAAGAACCTCGCCTTAACATCCTACAGATGCCTACTCACACACTTTACATGCTCCAAAAAGCCACCATCCTTAACACCTGTCGCATCACCTGAAAGTTCCTGACTTCTTCAACATTATCATCCACCTTTTTCTATATAAATTTCGCCTTTACATACTTGGTCCGACCCGTGTGTAAGGTTTCTTAAGACTACGCCGAGCGCACAGTGGCGCCCTCATCGTTCGTTCGGTGATTTATTTTATTTTAGAATGAAAATGCAGAAATTAACCACGTTAAGTTGTGCTCCACAACACTATACGTTATTATTACTACAAACAGTAGTTTTAAATTGTTATGTTTTATTGTAATTATTAAAACGGAGCTTAGTGGCCACTATTTTCCGTTTTAATGATTACAATAAATCATAATAATTTAAAACTACTGTCTGTGGTAATAATAACGTATAGTCTTGTGAAGCACAACTTAACGTGCTTATTTTCTGCATTTTCATTCTAAAATAAAAGAAATCACCGAAATATCGAAGAGGGTGCCACTGTGCGCTCGGCACAGTCTTAACCTCTCTTAAAATGAGAAGCAACGTAAAGAACCGAAAATAATAATAATTCTTTATTGGCATAAAAAAATGTGGCTTATTCCACAAATCGCCCCTGAATTTCCCCCTTAGGAGGAAAAGTGTAATCTATACAAAACAGTCTAGAATTCACCCCTGATAATCCCGCTTAGGGGAGAAAACTAGAATTGAAAAAAAAAACTTATTCCCTGAAAGTGATTTTTTTTTACATTAGGGTTTATTTTTCTCACTGAGGGGATTAGTGAAATAAGCAGGGGTGAATTCTAGACTGGTTTTTATCATAATCATAATTTATTTATTCACTTCAAGACACAAACATCTGTGTAGCCCTGACTCTTGAACTAGGATTTCCTTTATCACAAGAGCCAAGAGTTTATATTCCACTTTTCCTCCTAAGGGGGATTTTTCAGGGGGGATTTGTGGAATAAGCCAAAAATGTGTACAAATAAAGTGAAAGCCCTGACTCCTGCGCTAAGTTCACCAACAATTAAATACACTGAAACAAACACATAATACATTTTAAAGTAAAATTACAGTGCATCAATTACTTATAGGTAATCTTATCAATTTTATAATCTTTGACATTATAAAATTGATAAGATTTTGTTATGTGTTTAAGAATGTGTGTGTGTTAAGAATTGGTTAAGTGTGTCTAGAATTTTCTAATACCTTTTTTAAAGTTTCATATTGAGACACGAAGCAACAAAATTCGATCTAAATAAAAACGGCCACATTCCTCTAGATCGTATTTTGTTGCTTCGTGTCTCAATATGAAACTTTAAAAAGGTATTATATAATTCTAGACACACCGATATAGTTGATTGAGCCGTTTTTCATAATTCCTTCTCAGTCACGAGATAATATGTTTTTTAAGGAGTAGCGCTAGCGGACCGGTGACAACGCTCTTAACTAATAAAACAACGGTCATACATCAATTTAACACTTCTAATTTTTTAGGATTAATTCATGTATTTGGATCGTTATCAAACTGGGACGATTTGAGACTTCAAGATAAAAGACATATAGAAGAGAGCTTGCCTCCTTTGTGGACCAATAATGAAGATTTTACTATTTCCCTAAGAGAATATTTTGATGGAGCTAATAAAAAACTCGGTAAGTCAAATTCAAATTATCTTTATTGTGGGCATGTGCACGTTAGAAGCGTCCGTAATAAAAACATTTCAAAAATTTAAATAAATCAAAATAAGCCGTGGCAGCTAAGAGATAATCACAGCAGATAAGAGATAAGCGCAAAGCGTTGAGGGCTTTGACAACCCTGTTTTCTCTCCTTCACAAACCCACTTCTCCTTCTTATCTGACTTCTCTTTGTCAATATTTATGCGCTGCACACAGCAAGAATCTTCGGTCCGAGAATAATCGTCTTCTTCGTTGTCCTTCTCATCGCTCTGGTTTCATAAAATCTTCTTTCTTTGTCCAGGCGGTTTTCCTTTGGAATGCGCTCCCTCAGAATATCAGGACGGTAACCAATCAGTTCACATTTAAAGTGAAAGCTCGAGAACACATACACAAGAAGTTGGCAGATTCGTCTCAGAATTAAGTTTTTGTAGGATTTCTTGTTTAACTCTCTATTTTTAGTTGTACGAGTATGTATGTATATATGTATTTATTCTTATATCTTAGCTATAAATATCTTCTAAATTGTTTTTCTGTTATTGCACCTACTGTGTATTATCTCTGCATCACCCTAAGGTAGACTGGTAGAAAATGCCCAAGGCATTAAGAGGCCGTGCACGAAATCGACTGATTTTGATCAATTTTGTTCATTGTTTGTGAGAAAGGGAAACATAATTTAAACAAAATTATTTGAGATTTGCAAAGTCGTGTTCTTTGTTTTGCATGTGGTTGAAAGGGATTTTTCAAATAAATTAAGTATTCACGGTAAATCACTAATATTTACAACAAGTTTTCCGAAAAATGACGCGAGACTGACATTTGATCATCATTCTACAAGAAACTACTTTTGATTTTGAACATTAAAAAATATCATCGACATCATTATATGGTCTACTTGCATGTGGCGGAACCACTTTTTTCAACTTCCATACAAAATATAGAAGAAAAATAATATTGAAAAACCTTTTTTTGTTTTAAACCTCGTCAGTAATATATATTTTTCCTATTATTTAGAAAATCATATCAAGAAATTTAAAAATCACAAATTAGTCTTCAGCTATCCTTGAAATATAATCAAAATTTTATTTAATGATTATACAATATCTTCATTATGTAAATCAATGGCGAAATAAACTATATTTTGGAGAGCACAAAAATGATGAAACTATTAAAAGCTGCTGTGACTGACACGAATGGTTTAGCACCATGAAAACTGTACTTTTATAGTTACACAGACTTAATGTTTCGATTATTTCAAGTTTTCTCACAATTAGATAAGAAATTGCCAAAAGAGAGTTTTTGTCGTGCACGGACCCTTAAGTCCGCCTTTGTACAGTTTTTACTTGTGCATAAAGTTTTAATAAATAAATAAATAACCAGTCCCAACTGACGGCGCCCGTTCACGAACATGACGTAAAAAGTCATAGAAAAAAAGTTATTGTTTATCATAGTCCGCAAGGTTGTTAGAGCTTTTCCAATAACCATGTATAATAATCGTCAACTCCTGGTTATAAAATGTGTAAGTAGGACGGCAAATAATATTACAAAAACTAGGGGTGGGCCGAATATTCGTTTTATATTCGGTATTCGATATTGAACTTAAATATACCTTTATTATAAGTAAGTGAATGCCTATAAAAAGTGATTTAAATCGTTATTGTGATAATTGTAATCTGTAATATTGGACAAGGAAAATAATTAATTAATAATTGGATAATGTAAATATAAGAATAATAATATAATATGTATAAGTGTAATAGTTAAAAATCATTAATTTTTTATTAATAATTGTACAAATATATTTGCACGCCATGAGAAATGGCAGACATGTCAGGAGCCACTCATATTTCAAGATCTTGCATGCACGTATTTATTTTAATTCTGTATGTATACACATGTTCGAGCAAATAAAATTTCTTTCTTTCTTTCGGCATATTCGGCAGGTTTACCGAATATTCGTTTTCGGCCGAATATTCGGCTATATCGCCGAATGTTCGGCAAAGTGGTACTCAAAGTTCTTACTGTATTGAGCCGTGTATGATTTATCATGAGTTGAGTGTTAAATGTGTTATTTTTATTAGTAGGTAAGTAATTTACAGTGCAGGTTTATGTTTTCGTCGACACTGTAGCTTTATTTCCAATAACAGTAGATGTTCAGACCTGTATACTGTTCACGTAAAGGAATCAATTATGCCGAATATTCGGTTTGGTAAAAGATTTACCGAACATTCGGCCGAATGTTCGTAATCGGTGAAACCCATGTTCGGCTCATCCCTAACAAAAACATACTGAGTCGTCACATCGTACATCGTGTCGTCTCGCTCTCACTTTTTACGACCGCACCTCCCACAAACTGACGTTTACTATATTCCAAGTCACTTCAACAGATTACGGGCTTTGGTTCAACAAAATGGTAGCGTCCTACTATCCTGAAGAAGTTACTCAGAACAGAATAAGTTGGCTGAAGCAAACCGAAAAGTGGCCGAAAAGAGACTTTGTTACATCCGCTGTAAGTATATTATCTATATAATCCATACTATACTATATACTATCCATACTAATATTATAAATGTGAAAGTAACTCAGTCTGTCTGTCTGTATGTTACGTTTTCACGCTTAAACCGCTGAACCGATCATCATGAAATTTGGCAGAAATATACATTATATTATACAGAAAATAATATACATATACATTTGACATCCACGCGAGCGGAGCCGCAGGCGAAAGCTAGTTATGTTATAATATACTTAAACACTAATAAAGGTCTTAAACATGTATATAATTTCTATATTATTTACGGAAAAAATTTTTTTTGCACTTAGTTACACGTTTATGATTGCGTCTGCAGTATTAATAACTAGGTTGAAACAAACTTTTCATAAACCACCTTTCAGGCTACTTGATTTTTTAAGCGATCGGTTAATGTACTTAGACAGCGACAAATCGATGGTAAGTATGACATCGCAGTGGTCAGGTATATTCAATAGGAATAGAACAATAAAAGACCCAATACCGACGGAAGACCGAGCGCTGCAAGCAGAAATCGTCCTTACGGTAGTGCCCATTTGCTGTCCGCGATAGTACACCTCTGCCTAACCCTTCGAGGATTACAAGCGTTATGTTATGTATTTCAGGTGATAGAAGCAATACAATGGCATCAAAATGAGGCGAAACTGTTTGGAAATATCAATTCAACTGACTGTCTCACGGAGTGGGCGGCTCGACTTATGATAAGGTATTCACAATTTAATACCTATGTAGAAAATCAGTATGGTCACCGATTTCTAGTAGATCAAAATAAAAATAAACCTGTCAATTAGCGAGTCGAACTCGCGCACCGAGGGTTCCGTACCAGTCCAGAAAAACTACAACTGTGCTTCACCCAAAGCACACATAATATAATACTACGTACAGATACCCAATCCCATACAAAGACATGACACCTCCCTAAGGCTGGCAATTTTTTTCCCTCAAACTCAAACTCAAACTCAAAGCATTTATTTCAAATAAACCAATTACAGGTACTTTTGAATTGTCAAGCAAGGGGTCGGTCAGTCAGAAAGATGAAGCTAGTTGCCCATTCCAAAGCGTAGTAGGTTCCTATGGAGAAGAACGGACAAGAAACTCCATGGACACTCTTTTAAAATATTGTTACAAAATATGGGTTACATCATTCATGTTGAAGTTATACATGTGAGAACAATGTAGAAAGACGTGCACGTTAGAAGCGTCCGTAATAGAAACAATTCACAAAAATTAAAATAAGCCGTGGCAGCTAAGAGATGACCAGTCCCAACTGACGGCGCCCGTTCACGAACATGACGCATGGATCAGCACCATTTAGCTCAACCATTTTGAAGGGAACTTAATGATCCAACACACACGCCACCACCAGCGAGACATTTGAGTGAGCATGACATACTCTCAGCCGCCAGGGCACATTCAAGTCAATAAAAGACATATTACCCGGTAAATGGTAGCTCTATAGTACATAGTACTCACACCTGTGCTATGCAATTATATAATTCAAGGACATTGAGTTTATACAATGCAAAAATAGTTTACAATCTTCAGCAGCTCCAATAATATTTTCAAATGCTAATCAATTAGTTTATGCGCCCTTATGGAGCAGGACCAGCATTGAGCCAAGCATTTTTGTCAGCGATGTAATCCCCCAATTTATAATATGCTTGGCTGCATAGTGTGCGTTTTATACAAGTTTTAAATTTTGTTTCGTTCAATTGGAGTATGTGGGGAGGTATTTTATTGTAACATTTTAAACAGTACCCCATGAAGGATGAGTCTACTTTAGCCAGTCTGAAACCTGGTTGAACTAATTGGTCCCTATTTCTGGTACTATAATTGTGTCTTTCACCTCTTTTACTGAAAATATTTACATTTTTCCTTACGTACATGATGTTTTCATAGATGTATTGACAAGGTACCGTCATGACGTTAATATCTTTAAACAGTTCCCTTAGAGAATCGCGCCTGCGGAGGCCATATATTGCTCTGATGGCTCTTTTCTGTAGAATAAAAATAGATTCGATATCTGCAGCCCGTCCCCATAGTAAAATACCGTAAGACATGATACTATGAAAGTAACTAAAATAGACTAGCCTAGCGGTATCTACATCAGTAAATTGACATATTTTTCTCACAGCATATGCTGCTGAACTTAGCCGCCCTGCAAGAGATGTTAAATGAGGACCCCATTGCAGCCTTGAGTCGAGCGTGATCCCTAGGAAAACAGTTTTATCGACGAATTCTAGTTTCTCCCTATTCAATACTATGTCACAATCACTACTTTTAACATTCGGTAAAGCAAATCTTATGCATTTAGTTTTTTTCCCATTTAATACTAAATTATTAGCAGTGAACCAATTTTGGACCTGCAATAGGGCGTTATTTACGTCGTCAAAATTTGATGCACGTCTATTTATCTTAAAAATTAAGGAAGTATCGTCAGCAAATAACACCATTTGTGGTTGGTTTTTTAATAAATGGGCTTGATCATTAATATATACTAAAAAGAGGAAAGGACCCAATATCGAGCCTTGTGGCACACCCATTTTTACTCTTAAGCCGAGTGAATTGACTCCATTTATTTGAACTTGCTGTTGTCTATCATTTAAATAAGATTTTACTAAACTGAGCGCAAGTTTACCTAGTCCGTAATGCTCCAGTTTCAAGAGTAAGGTTTCGTGATTTACGCAGTCAAATGCCTTGGAGAGGTCACAAAAGATTCCTATGGCATCTTGGGCCTCCTCCCATGCTGTAAATATGTGTCTTAATAAGGTGACACCGGCGTCAGTCGTACAACGTCCTTTGGTGAAACCATATTGCTGATCGTGTAAGATATGGTTGGTGTTAAAATGATTAAGCATTTGATTGAGCATCACCTTTTCGAACACCTTGCTGAATACCGGCAACACGGATACTGGTCTATAATTGTTAGTGTTTTTACTGTCCCCCGATTTAAAAAGTGGTATAACCTTACTGTATTTCATTAAATCCGGGAAGACTCCTTGATCCACACACAAATTAAATATTAAAGCTAAGTATGGTGCTATAGTCTCGATTATAGATGTACAAACTTTGATAGACATTCCCCATAGATCTTCGGTTAATTTGATTTTGATTTGCCGAAAAGCTTTTATAACTATCATAGGGTTTATATGTTTAAATTGAAATTCAACCGGGCAGCCTGGAACGTTCGCTCTTAATAAACCAATTGAGACATCGGGTGAGGAATTTAAAGATTCCGTCGTTCTAGATGGTATATCAGTAAAGAAATGTACAAATTCATGAGCTACTTCTAAATTGGAGCTTATGGCGCCACGTGAAGTCTCCAATGTGAAATCTGTGTTTCGTATTTTCTTTCTATTGGATTCATTATTTATAACTTTCCAAACTGTTTTTATTTTATTTTCAGCTGATTTGATCTTGTGGCTAATGCATAAGGCTTTAGCTATCTTGCAGGTATTTCTAAAAATTTTGGAATATGTAGCAACATACTTGTTGAAAGTTTCAGTGTTAATAAATGGCTTAAGGCCATACAGCTCGAACAGTCTTTCCCTACTTATCCTAATACCTCTAGTTGCCCAGTCACTAAATATAAAATTAGGGCAAATATTTTTTGTTTTCTTTTCAAAAGTTTTATTGAATTCAGTGTGCACTACTGAAAAGAAATCCTCGTACAATTTATTTGCGTCGTCCATATTATGGCTCAGAACATTTAACTTGTTATTTAGGGTACTATTGAATCTATTTAATTTGCCAGTTGTTATTGGTCTAAATTGAATTTGCACTTTTTGCAAAGGTGTTTTAAACTTAAAAGTTACCGTTTGTCCACTATGGTCAGATGGTAAATAATTTACGATGGCTTTATCTAAATAATCACAATCGCAGAAGACATTATCGATACAAGTAGCAGAAGTTGGAGTTACTCTAGTTGGTTCTATAAAAACATTAGATAAATTGAACGATTTAAAAAGGCTTAATAATCTACTGCTATTTGAATTATTTTCCAGAATATTAATATTAAAATCACCACAAATAATTGCGGCTTTGTTATTGGATGCAAGTTTCGCTAGGACATCTTCCATTACTGACTCAAATAAAGAAAAGTTCTGATTATTAGGGGGTCTGTACACGCACACTACAACATGCTTATCTAGCTCAACACAGGACAACTCGATGCAATGTTCAACTGATAAACCAACTATGTCATTACGTTGCTTAGACTTTAAACAATTTTTTATCAAGATTAGAGACCCTCCACGCAGCATAGATTTACGGTTAAAACAACTGCCCAAACTATAGTTCTCATAATTAATTAGCATTTGGTAATCCTTTAACCAATGTTCAGTCAAACAAACAATGTCAAACTTTGTTTTTTCCAAAAACATTTCAATTTCTAATAATTTGGAAGAAATACCTTGAATATTTTGATGAAATAATTTCAAGGCATTCTGCTGATCTCCTTTTTGATAATTACTTATTTTTGAGCAAGAAGACACCTTGTTGTTGTTAAGTATAAGCATATTCGTACTGGTGCCTTCTGTTGTCTTACAACCTAGTTTAAATGACTATCCGGAGTTAACCCCAATACTTCAATGTCATCACCAGGCAGTGAGCTCATAGTGAGTGAGGGACATGGAACCTCCTTCGTACAATTTGTATACATATTTATAGCATTTGAGCTACATTTATTCAGGCTCACCACCTTATTATTAGTATTACTACTAACTGTTGTGGTATTAATTACACAAGACTTCGACATACTACTTATGTCTGAGTTTATATAAAAAGCTAATAGTCTTGCTATTATGTGTCTAAAACTAACAGGCAGATACACAGTATCCCTAGTCGACCTTAAAGTTTCCACAAAACTGTTGGTGTCAAAAAACACAAGCTTGTCACTATAATGACTAACTAAGAAATGCATATGCTTATTAAGCATATGAATATAATTGTTTTGTCTATTTGTCAATTTTTCAAAATATGGGAAAGCACACAATGTTATTTTACTACAATTTAACTTTAACAACTCAGTTACATAGTCAGTGATTTCTTCTTTTTTGACCTTAGAACTATTACCTACAAATACAGTAATGTTTGTTTTAGGATTATATATTTTTGATATTACTGATGCCATTATTCGTTTGTAGGTTGACCCTGGCATACAATAATTTTGATTAGAATAACACAGTTTGTTACTAATTAATTTACCTACACCTCTTCCTATAGGGTCGATTTTGGCTGAAGTAACATTAGTAAACTCAAAACTTCCTTGTTTAATGTTGATTTATTTATTTACACTCATAAATCACGAGAATGACACCTAGTATCTAGGCCGATTCTTAGATGGCGTTGTAAAACTACAGTCTCTGGCAATTAGTGAGTTGCTGATGCTGCCACGTGTTAAAAAATCGAGGAAAAAAAAATAGCCGGCTCAATAGCCAGCCTTAGGGAGGTGTCACTTCTTTGTAGTGGATTGGGTATCTATACGTAGTATGTTATGAGTGCTTTGGGTGTGGTTTGGTTGTGTGCTTTGGTTATGCGTAGTAGGTTATGTGTGCTTTGGGTGAAGCACAGTTGTAATTCTTCTGGGCTGGTACGGAACCCTCGGTGCGCGAGTTCGACTCGCTCCTTGACCGGTTTTTTTTTCTTTCTATTTAATGGGGACACGGGCAATGGGGACGGCGGGAATACACCAATTGAATTAACAGAATTATTATTTCAGATCAGCATACTACAGCCAACAATCGGACTCAGACAGTCAAGAACCCGTGTCTTTCACTAAAGACGAGCTGATATGGTGCAAACAAGCTAATGAGAAGAAGCTGCCGGTTTTAGCTCTGCAATGCATTGACAGGAATAAAGAGTAAGATACAATTTTTATACCGACTTATACAGGGTCATTGGTCACTAACAACCTCTCAGGAATATAATATAAAAAAATATATTTAAAAAAATATTTACAAAAAAAAAATGTGGCGGCATGTACAGACAGCACATCAAGCTACTACAATCTGTGAAATTTCTTTAATCGATTTTCAACTTTATCACTACATTATAAGGTTCAAGGTTGATTGCGAAAATTTGACAGTTTCGGGTAGCTTGACCTGCTGGCGTCTGTACAACGCCCATGCGAACTCCGTATCTAAGACCTGATGTCACAAATCCTGCATCGCGCAATCGAAGTTTACCGCGCGACTAGCCTGGTCATCTCTTAGCTGCCACGGCTTATTTTAATTTTTTTATTGTTTTTATTACGGAAGCTTCTAACGTGCACGACTTTCTACATTGTTCTCACATGTATAACTTCAACATGAATGATGTAACCCATATTTTGTAACAATATTTTGTTTTAATAGAGTGTCCGTGGAGTTTCTTGCCCGTTCTTCTCCATAGGAACCTACTACGCTTTGAATGGGCAACTAGCTTCGCCTTCCTGACTGACCGACCCCTTGACAATTCAAAAGTGCCTGTAATTGGTTTATTTGAAATAAATGCTTTGAGTTTAGCATAATTATATTCAACATCCCGACATCAACCGTCGGGCAGTTGCCCACCAGACACTACACCCGTCTGGTCGTAGGATCCTCCCTTTTCCATAGAGTATGAGTGAACTTTACGCCCTGTTCCTCATACCTCTATAATAAACAACAATTTTTGTTCTACTTTTAATAATACATCAGATTAAAGTTACCAAATTTTCATTTAAAAATAAAAATATTTAAATTCTACGCTCTAAATGTTACGAACTCTATGCGTAGCAAAATAAACTGCCATGTCTTAAGAGTGATAATGCACGGGAGGCGTAGGTAGGTACAACAAAAAACAGAATTAAAATGTGTTAGATAGAACAACGAAAATCTTGAAGGTTTGTTTTTGGTAAATGTATTATGTTTTGTAAAAAGTCATAGAACAAAAGTTGTTGTTTATGAATTTTTGTAAAATGATTACCTATTTTATCTATATTATTATAAGGTTTAATTTAAAATGGCTAAATATATAAAGATAAATTTACAACATCAA
Source organism: Dryobota labecula (assembly GCA_947523025.1). Lineage (NCBI taxonomy): Eukaryota > Metazoa > Arthropoda > Insecta > Lepidoptera > Noctuidae > Dryobota > Dryobota labecula. The sequence goes on along the minus strand of OX383312.1, from coordinate 6,639,614 downwards.
CATAACCAACCAATCAACCAACCAACTATTAACTAAACAATGGCGGTGGTGGTTAGTTGCCCAACCATTTAAAACGTTAAAACAACGTTTGATTTCCAGGTGTTTACTAGACGTTGAGATCCTCCCCTGGCTCCAAGAGAGAGTGAAGGCGTACAGGACTATAGGTCTCAAGGAAAATAACCTAAACTCACTACAGAAGGCGCTGGATGCCGCAGGTAATGTGATTTTTTTTTGTTCTTCCCTGAATAATGTTAATGGTTTTATTTATTCAGAATTAAAGGGAACTTCACATAAATAACGACTTAAACGTAATTAATTAATAAAAATATATTATCCTAACTTAACTAAAAATATTAACATTCTAAAATATGGGATCGAATAATAATTGCTCCGCATAGCTGTCTAGGTTTATGTCTAATTTAGAGCTTTAGACTCAGTTCCTGAATGCACATGTTGCCTCAGTACTAGCCCGGAGTCTGGATTTCAAAGTCAAATATGCACATAAAAGGCACTTACGAATGTCCAAATAAAAAAAAAAAAATTAAGTGTCCCTTCCAAAAAATAGTTACGTATGGAGAAGAATGGGCAAGAAACTTCACACTTACACTGACAGAAGATACTCGTTACTTTTGCTTACCAAGTAACTAATCAACACTTGGAGATGGTGAACGAGGCCCTTACTCTTTTAAAATGTTAACAATATTTTGTATGACATTAATTATACTATAATAATATGTGAAAGCGATGTACCTAGAATAAAATTACTATACTACAATAGGTAAAAATAATGAAACGTGAAGTAATGATACATAAATTAATTATGTGATAGATACATGGTGCTCACATATTTACAGACATTGTAAAATTAGATGATTTAGTCCCGGTTGATGGGAATAAGCTCGCCCCTTATTATATGGGACTCATACATAACTATATGTGGATGCATCTGTGCCTAAAACCTTCGGATTACAGGCGTGATGTTAATTATTGTTATTCATATAATTGTTCCAGAAAAAATAACAATTCAGTGTGCGTCGCAGTCGTCATTTGATACTTATATTTCAATGCAAAAGTTGATTTTGCATCTACATCACGATTTGGAATGTAAGTACACATTTTTATAAACAAAACACTTACAGCTTTCCAAAGCTTTTTTTTTTTTGACCTCTATGTTTGTTGTTTTTGGAACCCTTTATTTTGATCCCCACCATGGTCATGGTACAATTTTCTGCCTGCGTAGCATATTCCCAACTATGTCAGGGTCGGCTTTCAGTCTAACCGGATGTAGCTGAATACCAGTATTTTACTGGTACTGAGCGACTGCCTATCTGACCTCCACAACCCAGCAACTGGGTAACACGATAGTATCGTGTTACCCAGTTGCTGGGTTCAGTCTGACAGCCAGTCTTACCCAGGGGTATCGTGACGATACCCCTGGGTAAGACTGGCTGTCAGACTTTTTGGGCTTCTGACGACCCGTAACGACTGTCAAAGATCCAAGAATGACAGCCGGGACCAACGGCTTAACGTGCTTTCCGAGGCACGGAGGAGTCTCGGTATGTAAAGATGGTCACCAATCCACGGACCAACCCTGGCAAGCGTAGCTTAACCTGAATGATCGACCCGTGCGGCTGTTATTACTTAGCCACGAGCTCCTCATGGTACAATTTTATTCTTGTCAAAAATCCGCCATATTGAAACAAAACCTAGCCTATAACCATCACGTGAACCTAAACGAGTAGATAGGCACCTCATATATTAAAAACCATCAAGCTGTTAGGATGTTTCGAGGGTATAAAGAATCCCACTTACACAGACATGATGTTATAATGTGGCACTGGAACACCGTTCACGGATCTGGAGGTTCCCTGTGTAAAATTAAATAGCGGAATTGTAAATAATAATAATAATGAATAAATTAATAATTTATTAACATAGTTATAAGTACTATTTACTAACAATGTATGGAATGTTTTGTTCTGAAATAAATGATTAATAATAATAATTAGCCTTAATTTTCAGCGATATCCAAAACAAAACTGGACGATGCAATGCAAGCTGTGAGTGCGAAAATAATTCGTGAAAAGGGGCGGATGATATCATCCAACAATGCACAAGTTTTGAAATCTATATACGAAACGGCTATGTTATATTATGACGAACTATGGGTGGAAAATGGTAAGCACATCTCTAGATTGTTACATACAGCGTGTAGCCGCGGGCATCAGATAAGATTAACTATAAGACCAGATTTCCTCACAATGGTTTTCCTTCAGCGATGTCAGTAATGTCCAAGATAAACGCGAACGACATTTAATATGACGAGACGAAATTTACGAACTTTAATTTTCAGATGAAACTACACAAAATGACATTATTCTGCGAATGACGGAGATAATTGATAAAGTTTTGGATCATAATTTAGCTACAGACTGTAACTTGTTGATTTCTGTACTGTTGAATAGACTCGCCTACTTTCAAACTACTATAAGCGATGAGACGGCTAGGAGTTTACTTAAACAGGTATTTATGATTATAATATTGTTTTTTTCTGTGAATGGGATGTACTACCAGTCAATACTTTTATGTCTTCGTCAATTTTCAATTTTTTTCCTTTATCTACACTCCGTTTGAAATATTTAAATATGTATATATACATTATTGTACATCTGATTACATATTACAAAAGAAAAGAAAAACTATACACTATAAAATACACAATGGACGACCTTATCGCATACTGCGATCTCTTTCAGGCAACCTTGGCATGGACAGTGAGTTTCTGGACATAAAATGGGGTTGTCATTGGTGCAAATAAAATGTATAACAGTACAATATCCTATAATAGATACTCACATGTATGCTATATAATAGATACATACATACTAACTATATAAGCAAAGAAAATAAATGAAGACTGTAATAATCTATTATTACAGCTAACAACGAGAACAAAATCACAACTACAAGTAATGTTCCTTCACGAGTATTTTATACAATGGCAACGATTGCGCGCGTTTTATTGGATCTGGCAATGCAAATGCTGTTTATGCAAATAAAACTTTTTTACAGTCTGTTCAACAGATTTTGACTTCTATTGCGTTAGTGGCATGATAAATGGCAGTTGCAGTAAACAGCTGGTATTGTAACCACTTTTTTGCTTTTAATACCATCCTTGTGGAAGTCGAAATCGGTCAGGTCACATAATAAAGCTACGGCTCTGGGCAGACTGCAAAGAAACTATATTTAATTACTTGATAACAAACATCAAAATAGTATTATTAAATAGTGATGGGCCGAATATTCGGCTACATCGCCGAATGTTGGGCAAAGTGGTTCCTACTCAAAGTTTTTACTGTATTGAGCCGTGTATGATTTATCATGAGTTGAGTGTTAAATGTGTTATTTTTATTAGGTAAATAATTTACAGTGCAGCTTTATGTTTTGTCGACACTAGCTTTATTTCCAATAACAGTTGATAAAAAAATGTGGTTATTAAAAACAAAATATAAGTATGCTACTGTTTCGGGCGAAGTTTTACTCCTTACTAGATAATGCAATAACAATATCAGGGCCTCAAGTCTGCTATTACAATAGTGTCAGAATGGTCTCTTCATTGTGAGTTTTTGACAGATTTGCCATACAAACACTGTCAAATACTCACAATGGCGAGACCATTCTGACACTATTGTAATAGCAGACTTGAGGCCCTGGTAAAGCGAGGGTAGCGGGTGGGAGGTTCCGGCGCCAATCGGCGCGATTTACGTGAACAAGTTCAGACCTGTATACTGTTCACGTAAGGGAATCAATTATACCGAATATTCGGTTCGGTAAAAGTTTTACCGAATATTCGGTGAATGTTCGTATTCGGTGAAACCCATGTTCGGCCCATCCCTATTATTAAAACGTTTGGGCTACCTAACGAGGTCAGATGAGTCGCAAGAGTGACTGCTATTCTCGCTATTGCACCTACTACTGTTTGTCTCTGCATCACCCAAAGGTTGACTGGTAGAAAATGCCTATGGCATTAAGTCTGCCTCTGTACATTTTTATTTGTGCTTAAAGTATTAAATAAATAAATAAGTTCTGGGTTCGATTCCTAAGTCGGGCAAAGTTGTATGGGGTTTTTTCATTTCTCGGTAGCGGCCCGGGGTCTGGATTTCTGTCCGGTTGAAGGCAATTGGCTCGACCCCTTTTGCATGGGACTAACATAACAAGCAAATTTTTAAATTTTCATAATTATCTTTCAGATATACCGCATCTTCCATCGCCTAGACTTCTTCAGTATTGCCATACTCAAAAAAGTTCTAGCAGTGTTGCCAGTAAACGTTTTAAATGAGAACTATTTGGATAAGCTACAGGATTCAGACTTAGATGTCTGTAAGGAGTATTTTCAGTTAATCTGTGATGCTAACTATTCCTTACTACAGTACTGTAGTGAATTACGGCGAAACAGTAAGTACATTGTTACTGGCAATTTTGACTGCATAGATTTAAATAACGTATTGTGCTATGCAGTCCCCAGAACTTAAATTTTAACTCACACACTGACTAAATATGTTTTTTTTATTTTTTTATAAAACGTTTGTACATAGAAAAAAAAAAATTCTCTCATTACTTCACTTTTCATTCTTTTTGAAAGCCCTCTATCGCATATTTACAACCCTCGGTTGCGACTCGGATCACAAATACCTGCGATTTCGGGCTTTCTTTTCTTTTATAGCCCTTAGTAAGTAATGTACTATTATGCAACTGTTGTATAATAAGGGGCATACAAACACGAATTTGGGTTTATCACACGAGGCGAAGCCGAGTGTGATAATAGTGTCATATGAGTGTTATAATACCTAATTATGTACAGTTGCATACAAGACTTTATGTACACCCCTGTTATCTACTCTTTGATATTTTCCAATTACTGAAATCTTGATACGCCTTTTCATATTGTTTTCTTGACTTTTCTGGTAATATTGGTTAGAAATGTCCTTTGCTGTATTAGAAATATCTGGTGGTGTGTTATCAAAGCTTGTATCACAACTTGAACAAAAATAGCGGGATGCGATGTGAACTCGAATAACCTATAATTTTTTTTTTTAAATTACGGCACTGTGTTAGTAAAACGTGCGTGCATGACAATGTTCTTTTTTTGAAATTCAAAATGTGGCTCGAAGGGATCGAAAACGCAAAGGAGTTGCATAATGAAATTTAGTACAACATTATAACACTCGTTTGGATGATATTATGGTTATTATGACACCGGTTGTTTTAATGTTGGCAATAAGCTGTTTCATAAACTTTTGTAGAGGATTTATAGCATGGGTGTAGATAAAATAATATAATAAATATGTAAGCAACAATAATAAATGTAGGTACCTACTTGCCTATATAGTAAGTTTTTTTTTTTTTCATTCTGGACTATAGAAAGGGTTGGTGTGATTTCGGAGATTCCTTGTGTTAAAGTTAGAAGGAATAAATTTTATTTTTTTACTTACTAAAATTGTTTCAAACATCGTTGATTAATAATAATAAAAAACGCATAAAAATAATTTATTAGTAAAAATTATTTGAAAAAAATAAAATAAAATTTACTTTTATTTTATATTTTAACAGTTTTGATTGAGTTTTGGGGTGACACCTACAATATACGCACCGGGTGCCACTCAAGCTAGCTTCGCCACTGCAAGCGATGTGACATTATCCTAATACTTTAAAATATTCAGTTTTAGATGAAACAGAATGGAAAACAATATTCAACAGGATGAAAACCAGGCTCTTCGAAAGTCATCACGGAGGCACCGACTACCAATCGTTAAATACAATGAAAAATAAACTCTATGCCTTGGAAGATATGACTGAAATTGGTATGTATTAACATAGGCTTGAGGTTGCTTCGACTATCATCATCATCATCATTTCAGCCGAAAGACGTCCACTGCTGGACATAGGCTTCCCCCAAGCACCGCCACCTCGACCGGTTTCGTGCTTCCCGCATCCAGCGGATTCCTGCGGCTTTCATAAGGTCATCGGTCCACCTTGTGGGAAGCCTTCCAACGCTACGTCTTCCGGTACGCGGTCGCCACTCCAGAACCTTTCGGCCCCAACGGCCATCTGTTCTGCGAGCAATGTGCCCTGCCCATTGCCAATTAAGTTTGGCAATTCTTCGAGCTATGTCGGTTACCTTGGTTCTCCTGCGGATCTCTTCATTTCTGATTCGATCACGTAGGGAAACTCCAAGCATAGCCCTCTCCATTGCCCTTTGGGTGACTTTTAGCCTTCTAATAAGGCCCATTGTGAGCGACCACGTTTCAGTGCCATATGTCATCACTGGCAACACGCACTGATCAAAGACTTTCGTCTTGAGACACTGCGGTATGTGGGACGAGAAGATATTGCGTAGCTTCCCGAACGCTGCCCAGCCGAGTCGGATTCGACGATTGACCTCTTTCTCGAAGTTCGACTATCAATCCATACTAATATTATAAATGTGAAAGTAACTCTGCCTGTCTGTCTGTATGTTACGTTTTCACGCCTAAACCGCTAAACCGATCGTCATGAAATTTGGCAGAGATATAGCCTGGGATATGGAGAAGGACATAGGGTACTTTTTTACGCGATAACCGACATCCATGCGGGTGGAGCCGCGGGCAAAAGCTAGTTTGAAATAAATGTTTTGTATGCATTTCATACAAAACTGCAATAACTACACGGTCAAAATGTATGGAACAGTATTTAGTTTTTTAATATGCGACTCATCATTTCTATGCTGGTGCGTCTAGAATCATTTATTGAATTCATGGTAACAGTTTGCGCGTCGATATTCCCTACATCCTGTATTTAAAAAAATATATATATATTTATTAGTATTTCTGTTTTTTCAGATAAAAAAGCGACTGAATTAAAACTAATAATAGAGGAACTACGTTCAAAACCTCAGAGAACAACACTAAGATTATCGCAGCTCTGTCCGGATCTGTGTTCCGCCGCCATCTTGGATACGAAGAAGGTTCACTTACAGAGATTACTGCGACTACCCTCCAACGTGTACGTCGTGAAGTTTGCGGAGCAAGTAAGTGATCATAAACCGATATTTTTGTTTATTTTTTGTTTTTTACACAGCCATTGGTTTGGTTAGGAAACAAACACATTTCCAAAAAAAAAAACTTCTTGTTTATTGAAATATATAAATAGATGTGTGATGTAATTAATCACGGTGTTTTTATGAGAAAAATAAAAGTAATATTTTAAAGGTTTTCGTTAGAGTTGAAGTTTCGAATAGGGATGACGTCAACAAAAATTTTTTTTTGGCCTTCATGTAGATTATAAAAAAATATTGAACACGTATTTTTTCTTTTTTAACGTAATCAAAACATTACGGCGATACATTGAGTTCAAATGTGGCATGACGTCACTTCTCAGTAAATTTTATACTGCGCTGTGACGTAACGAGCCCCCACTCCCCAAGTTTAATGTGTTTTAGCTAAGTAATTTTTTATTAATATAATAAAGCAAAAAATACGTGTTTAATATTTTTTTATTATCTGATAGACGAACTAAACAGTTTTTCTTTTTTTTACCCAGGACACATCCCTATTATACTTTAGATTTGACGTCACATAGCTTATGTCTCATCCCATCATCCACAAATTTTGCTGTTTTGGGGAGGGGGGGGGGGGGTAAAGTATGACGTAATTTATGGATGACCTCTATACAGAAATGTATCCCTGCATACCCCTCCGAATAGTACAAGCGTGATATTATATTCCAGATATCAGTATTCACAGACTCCATCCGACGTCCGTGCGTGTTAAAAGCATTGCTATCAAACGGCGCGACGCGTCGGTTCATATGTAAGAGCGGGGAGCCGATGTATCGCGACGCATCGGTTCAAAGGGTGGCGGCCATCTTGCCGAGTATCAACCGGGAGTTACGAGTTAGGAGTTATAATGTAAGTATTGTATACAATGAAAGGCAATTGTATGCAGCTGAAATGAAAACGCTCACAAGGATGGGAGGTGGATGTGAGGTATCTCAGTATAATGCAGTGATATTTAAAAAATAAATACCGCAGCACCGCATGACTAAAGAAAACCAATAAATAGATATGGAAAAAAAATACATATATTTTTCTTATTATTCCTATTAGAATGATCAAAATACTTCTTAAATAGACTTCGGTGCATCACGGCATAAGAGAGCGTCATGCCGTCTGCCGTCACGGCATACGAGTCGGTTTTACTTCTAAGGCGCGCCTATATGTTTCACATCAAAAAAAGTGTGCATCATTAGAAGCGCAATAAGTTTTTAGAGGATCGATAATTTTAAAAAGTGTCCATCATCAGTAGATCAATAAGTTTTAGGTTGATCAGTTAAATATTCTCCTTAATTTAAGGTAATTTATTTGACTGTAAAATAATTTGTGTTTAATTTTTCATATTTTTTAAATAGACTTCGGTGCATCACGGCATAAGAGAGCGTCATGCCGTCTGCCGTCACGGCATACGAGTCGGTTTTACTTCTAAGGCGCGCCTATATGTTTCACATCAAAAAAAGTGTGCATCATTAGAAGCACAATAAGTTTTTAGATGATCAATAATTTTAAAAAGTTCGCATCATTAGAAGGTCAATAAGTTTTGTGGTTTGTAAATATTCTCCTTAATTTAAGGTAATTTAATCTAATTTAATTTAAAAAAAAAACAGTTTTTTAAATAGTTGTAAAGGAAATTATAGGAAACTATTTAAAATATGTAAAATTCTACCTATCACTTACATACATACATCTTTTAGCAGTAAACCATCATTGTACCCAAGAGTATAGCTTAAATCACGTATTCAACAACCATAACACACGATCTATTGCTGCTGACAGATTCAATGTACCCAGAGTCACCCTAAATAAACGAATACCATACATATTGAATAGTCTACCGGTAGACATAAGGAGTGAAACAAAAATAGATTTTAAAGTGAATTTAAAAAATATGATTTGGATAATTATGTAAGTGTGATTAAGTATTAAGGTCTCTGCACACAGCGGGCGCGGCGCGGCGGGACGGGACGCCGACGCGACGCTGAGCAGTTGTAATGTACTAGATATTACGGATGACGCCACACAGGGCCGTCCGGCTCGACGCGACGTGACGCGACGCTCTGTGTGGCGTCCTCCGTAATATCTAGTACATTACAACTGCTGAGCGTCGCGCCGGCGTCCCGTCCCGCCGCGCCGCGCCCGCTGTGTGCAGAGGCCTTTATTGTCTAAAGACTCACTGACCCCACAGTCAAACCATTGCAATGGTTTTGTGGGGCTAAGTTTATAAGTTTAGGTACTTACCATGTTAAATAAATAAATGAAATAATAAATAATAATAATCGGCAGTAAATAATTTGTGTTTAATTTTTCACAGGTAACTCCATTGAGCGATGATTCAGCCATTATTGAATTTTTAGAAGACCATATTAGATTGAGAGATTTGATGGAAGAAAAACATGATATAAATGGTAAGTAATTATATTATTTGACTAGCAACCCGCCCCTACTTTGAAAGGTTTTTACGACTAGATAAAACATCGAGATTTCTTAATTATATCTAACTGGTGCCGGACGTAAAGATAGCACCACCCCATTTCCTCCCGTGGGTGTCGTAAAAGGCGACTAAGGGACTTACTAGAGAATGGGCAGCAGCGTTCTCTATGCATTTTCAACACCATACTGCGATCGCCAACCCGCCTGCCAAGTGTGGCGATTATGGCAAATCTGGGGGGGTTAAATTGGGGGAGGCTTATGTCCAGCAATGGACGTCTTTCGGCTGAAATGATGAATGATATCTAACTAGCTTGTGCCTGCGACTTCGTCCGCGTGAAATTTTTTGTTCCCCCGTTCCCCAATCCTTTCCATACAAAATGTATGAGAAAATGAATTTTGTTCATACATTTTTTTCGTGCATTTTTCGCATGTTATAATAGTTATTCTGCTGTTCGGGGCAGAGAAAATCCGAAATATCAAAGATAATAAAAATCGGTCCAGCCGTTTTTGAGTTTTATATGGTCTAACTAAAGTGACTTTGATTTATACAGGGTTATTGGTACACTAACATCCTCTCAGGACAACAAGTTGTTATATGACTTTAATAATTCATCACTTTCATACAAAAAAATATTAACGCTCTAAATGTATACAGAGTGGAAGGGACATCGATTCATTCAGTACATGATTCTGGACCTAAGATTCGTTAAAAAGAGTTTACATTGCATTTATAATTTCAGTTGCAGTAAACAAGACGGGCTATGAAAAGCTGATACTGGCGCCTTCTCTAGCTATGGAGCAATATACTGCTTTGTGTGATAAAGTTACACCCTATATACTGAGGTAAGTACTTCTTCACTCGTATCATCTTAAGGTCACGAAATATACAGGATGAATTCAGGGCGATAAATAAAACTAAGTTTAAAGCTGTCGCCATAGCATAGGTCGCAGAATCAGTTTCGACTGCTGTTGTTAACGTTAGACCGCCTCTTCTTTTGGTGAAACGCGTGACATGCATGTTGCTTCTGCTCCTCGGATCCGGCTCGAAGGACCAATTTGTGCGATGGGTCGCAAAATTGCGCTAGATTGGAGGGTGGAAAATCTTCAGGACACTAATAGAACTAAGTGGTCAAACAATCCATTGGCCGATGGCCGTTTTATGTTAAAATAAAATAATAATAAATTAGCTAAATTTTGGAGAAAAACTTAATTAAAAATAAAACAAAACGGATCTACATTATAATTATTGTGCAGGTATACATTTCCAGTGTCAGCTGACCTCTCATTGCACGGAATGTAAATGTTATGTATTCAATAAAACCGCACCGGACGACGTCATTACGTCAACGCCGGCTGTCGCTGAAAACCAGCGCTGGGGCTCTGTCTTGCATAGGGTCGCAGCATAATGCTGAGCGATAGCCGTTTTGAGTGGATGTGACGCATTTTTCCCCCATAGTTTTTTTTTTTTTTTGTGTTTATCTTCTTTATTGCGTCATGTTTACCGCAAATAAACGTTTTTTTCTTTCTAAATGTATATTTTTACAGTGTTCTTTTATTGCCTTGAAGCTTATAATAATATTTCAGATCTTCAATAGAGAACAACTGTTCCTGTGTAAAAGAGTTTATAACTAAAAAACGAACATTTGAAGATACCTTGAGTACTATGACCATCCTAAATTGGCTTTTCGGTAAGTACCTAAAACATGTTTATTATTTACCAAGTTAACGGTCAGTTAGTTCTAAACAAATTGTTCCACGATATAGAGGTATGAGGAACAGGGTGTTAAGTTTACTCATACTCTATAGAAAAGGGAGGATCCTCCAACCAGACGGGTGTTATCTGGTGGGCTACTGCCCGACGGTTGATGTCGGGATGTTGTAAACTCTGCTTGCGCGATGCAGGATTTGTGTGACGTCAGGTCTAGGGCTTTCAATACCGGTATTCCGGGATCCCGTAATACCGTGATCATGGATTGAATTTCAGCCTTTTTCAATACCGGTATTGACGCCCCAATACCGTGATTACGGTATTACATTCGATGTAAACTTATTCTCACACTTGTTTTCACCACCGCAAGCGTCCCGCTGTTATCTTTAGCTCACCCTCCCGCGTCCCGCCTGAGACAACACCCGAAATCAAGCTGTACTTATGACGTTCTTTGTTGCATAATTACAAGAATGTTACTAAAATGAACACCAAATGATTGCTAGCTAATTAAGCTATACTTACATTTCTACAAATAATGATGCCTACCGAAATAATAATGATGAACTATGCTGATTTTTACATGAGGCTTGATGATATTTAGATCATAATAAGGAGTTTATATTTTTTTTCACATACATAGTCTATGTATGTGAAATGCCTTCCTGCAAAAAGACTAGATTAAGGTTAAGTTTTGATTGTGTTCCTAATTCCTAGTCCTACCTTTATAATCAACCAAAATCAAATTGTTATATATATAGAGCTATGTATAAAATATATTTATTTTATTACGTATTTAACACATTGACTGCCACCGCGGTCACCGGTGACCGCTAACAATAGTTTTTCTATTGTGTCTGTTGTCTAGCAGTCAAAGCCTTAAAAAAAATAAGAACAATAAAAACAGATTTGACAATGAAAACCGTATTTTAATGATTTTATTAATGTCCTAATTGAACTTGCGTACAATACCGGTATTGATACCGTGATTACGGTATTGACTTTTCCATTACCGGTATTGATACCGGTATTGAAAAAATCCGGTATTTGAAAGCCCTAGTCAGGTCCTTGATGCGTGGTTCGCATTAGACGTTCTAGATGCCGCCACAAGCAATTTTTTTTTTTTTCCTATTTTCAGGCGTAGGCGACCGTCACTTACAGAACATAATGTACAGCGTTCGAGACGGCGGCGTTTGCGGCGTCGACTGGGCATCCATCTTCCAATATGGCTCCCAGGAGTTACCGCCGGCTAGGCTCACGGCTAATGTCCTAGCTGTGTGCGATGTCAAAGGTAAAATTATGTTTCGGGAATATTTGAATACTGGCTTTTGCGCGCGGCTCCGCCCGCGTGGATGTCGGTTATCGCGTAAAAAAGTAGCTGTACGAGTAAGGTACATTTAAATGATAAACTGATGTGACTTCAACTTGTTTATTGATGCGGCGAATGAGTCTTTGATGTTACCCAAAACAGTGCTATGCGACTACTGATCACTAACTAAAATAATGCATATTTTATTAATTCGCTGCGCGTCGATGTCAGCATAAAATTGATACAATTGATATGTACGGGTTTGCTCGTACAGTAGCCTATGTCCTTCTCCATATCCCAGGCTATATCTCTGCCGAATTTCATGACAATCGGTTCAGCGATTTAGGCGTGAAAACGTAACATACAGACCGACAGACAGACAGAAAGACAGACAGAAAGACAGAGAGACAGACAGTTACTTTCACATTTATAATATTATGCCTGGAGACTTTTATTTAGGTTTTAAGTTTTGTTAGCATTTTTAGTATTTTGCATGAGTATATTTTACACTAGCTGTTGCCCGCGGCTCCGCCCGCGTGGATTTCGGTTATCGCGTAAAAAAGTAGCCTATGTCCGTCTCCATATCCCAGACTATATCTCTGCCAAATTTCATGACGATTGATTCAGCGGTTTAGGCGTGAAAACGTAACATACAGACAGACAGACAGAGTTACTTTCACATTTACCTCCTTACTAATAAACGTTGTATAGCGTCTGTATAGTTACACAACGCTTTGTCTTCTTCTATCGAAAGTCAAATTACTGACGAGTGAAAGAGAGAAATCGGTGTGTAACTATACAGACGCTATACAACGTTTATTAGTAAGGAGGTTATAATATTAGTAAGGATGTAAGCGGGCACGCCCTTATGCCTGGAGACTTTTATTTAGGTTTTAAGATTTGTTAAAATTTTTAGTCATTTGCATGAGTATATTTTTCATTGTATTTGCTGGTATGTTGGCGTGTGCTAGCTGAGATATATGGCAAATAATTTAATTTACTGTTCTGTGTCTCGTAATGGTACTTAACATACCTACTATTGTATAGAATCAAGTTTTTCTAACTGAACAGACAGCTGTGCTGCTGGGGAGTTTATTGCGCCCTTTCTTCTTCCCAGCTAAAGCACTAGGAAGTGGTGAAGGGCGGGCATTTTGGGGGACTGTCTTATGTAATTTTGACGTTAGAAAAGTGCTGATTTTCAGCCTAATTTAAATAAATGACATTTGATTTTGAATGGTTAAGGGCCGATGCACACGAGATTCTGTTTTGAAAGTGTGCCGATTCGGGTGTCCTCCATAGTACACCGGACTTGCAACCCGCGAGACGAGGCGGGGAGGGAAGTACGCAATGCGACGCCGCGCCGGCCGGAGCGACCCCTCGTTAGCAAGTCACCAGATTGTCAACTAACCAGATTTTCAACTAACCAGATTCGCAACTCACCAAATGTACACACGGCTACATATCAAGCTATACATTCCCAGAATAAGCTGACATCTCATTATACGGAAATTCTGTACAATGCGAGATCAGCTTATACTGGAAATGTATAGCTTGATGTGTAGTCTTGTGTACAATGAAACACAAAGTCACAAAAAATAACAGAATAGGTTGATACTTTATTCACCAAAAAAAAAGTTAATACACGGAATTCTTGATGTACGTAGTATGTATGTCTTCAACATACATCACACTTTTAAAATTGCAATTTCTCCTAAACTATTCGAAGTCAGTTTTGAAATAAAAAAACGTTTTATAGCAAAGGAGATTGTTCTGCATCCATACATCGTTCGCCCCAGAACCAACAGTAAACGAAAATTACTTTGCGTGTTCTAAATTACAAATATATGCCAATGAAGACAAAGTTTAATGACGGACAACTTGCAGAAAGGATTTATTTCAAAAGAAAATAAAGATTTTGAGGTTATATTTAGTAAGAAACAATCCTTTCAATACTTCGAAATACATGCTAATAAATGCATGTCACTGTTATTTCTATTGCCTGTATGTGTTTAGTTAAGCTAAGAGAATCAGAAAAACATTTAAGTACTTACCTAAGTACCTATTAGGTATTTGGTAAATCTTCTAGTTTTTGTATTAAAATAGGTAGATAACTAAGTACTTATTTATTTAACTTCAATGCAAACGACTTTATCCTAATGTTTTTTTGATTTTATTTATTTATAATTAGGTAGGAAGTCCTATTACCTCATGTATATTAGTCATGTTATTGAAAGATTGGACATCACTAATTGTCATGTCTAATCTAATTGTCAAAGATGGCGGCATATTTTAAGTGATGTCGATAGTCGCTCTTTTAATTGTTCATTATTTTTTATTATTATTATTTTTTAAATTATGGAACGCAGAATGTCCGTTTCATACAGATATTCGCAATTAGTCTAATAAAATATATTTATAATTATTATGTAGGTCAGATGTTTGTTGGTCCTGGGGCCATTTCCGACAATGTCCTTTCATCAACTTTATGGTTAAAGAAATTTATTTCTCAATAAGAAATTTCAAGGATTTCACTTACTTGAGAACATTTTGAACCTAAAATATAGTATTAACTTTGACATACAATGTTTTCAACTTTCTTTGAAGTTATAGTTTTTAATATACTTACAATTTAATATAATATAGTTCAATAATGTATGTGTTGGATAGAAAATTATCTGATGAGTTGCGAATCTGGTTAATAGAGAATCTGGTGACTTGCTAACAAGGGGGAGCGACATCGCTCAGTTGTTTTAGCGGCAAAAGAAATATTATGATGGTTACTGACTTATCGTCGGCCCGGCCGCAAAGTACACACGTCAAAAAAGTTTGTGATCACTAGCATAAACTGATATAATTTTTTAAATTGAACTTTATCAAGAAAAATTCTTTTTTGTGTGTTTTCTTTAAATAGAAATACCCTGTTTGAAATAAAAAAATAAAACATTTTTTTATTATAAAAAAAAAAATGAGCTTATTAATCATAAAGTAGGTAATTGTAACAGAAATTTGATAGAACGAAAAAGACTGTTTAACCAAACTTAAACAACAATTTATTAATAAAAGGTTTATATTCAATATAATATAACTCCTCCCCTGGCTCGAACACATGCGGTGATTCTTCTGGGCATGCTGAGAATCAAGTTATCTAGCATTTCTTGGGGTAACCTGTCCCGTTCTTGAATAGCGGCTTCCCTGAGCTTTGGCACTGTCTGGGGACGTGGCTGATGGTTCCAAACAGCTCGCTTAAGAGCATCCCACGCGTGCTCTATTGGGTTTAAGTCAGGCGAGCCGAATCATAATATAATCTACTGTACCTAACAAAAAAGATTTTGATTTTTCAAAGTGATCGCAAACTTTTTTTGTTGTGTGTATTCGCGGCGCCGCTGCGGCATGTGTGGGCCTGCCTATGCTACAAAATATTCGCGGTGCGGCGCCGCAAAGATTTAACTGTGGAAGAACGTTTCAGTTATTTAATTATTTTTATTTCAGTGCTGGAAAGCCGTCTACAAAATATGTTGTTATGTTTGAGAGAATCACAAAAACTGTACGAAGCATTTGTAAGGACATCATTCTATTGGTCGGGTCCAGAATTTAACGAGGTATGTCCTTTATTGTATTAGTAGTAACTTAATGACTTTAGATTTTATAACCTACTAGCCTTTTCCCGCGTGAATGTCGGAAATTTTCCCACGGAAATATACTACCGGGATAAAAACGATAAGTATGTTCCGACTACCTAGAGACAACTAATACCTACAAAAAGACAATAAAATGGATATAAGTAGTATGTTATCCGTTTTTGTATACATTAACGATATTTGTTGGAGTCGTCGAAAAAAAAATAAGCCGTCTGGGAGCCTTCAACGAAAACGCTGTCTAAACCCTTTGAGATATAACAAAATAATGTATGGGGGAATTGTGTATCATATATAGGTCTACAGAAAAGTTCAAATCAAATGAAATCGTTTATTTGTGATACATTGGTTTAAATGCAGGTGTTCATTACATACTAATAATGTACATTCCATGATCTGGAATAAAAATATAAGTCTAAAATTCTAATTCCATTTAAGATTAAATACAAATTATATTATTACCTACTATTAGTCATGCATGACAGACACAAGACAATCAGCAACAATAAATCATCGTCAAGGGACATGAAACGTTCAAAAAGTTCTAGTCGATAAAAATTCATCTACAGAGTAATAACACTTATCCATAAGACATTGGAACAATTTATTTTTAAAGACATTAATATTGCCACATTCTTTTATGTCATATGTCAAAGAGCTACCCTCTTTAGGAAAAGTGTATTTGCTATGGCCACGAAGATCTACAATAAAATTCTATATTGACTGGTAAGGTTATACGCGAGTTCGCGATGGCATATGTCTATCTCTTAAGGATAACATACTATATCCAATTTACTTTTTGTAGGTATTTAGGTAGTCGGAACATACTTATCCTTTTTATCCCGGTAGTATATTTCCGTGGGAGAATTTCCGACATTCACGCGGGCGAAGCAAAAACACACACACACACAAATAAAATGGCAGGGGGTGACTTACACACTCCATAATGGGCCCTCGAAAACGGTCGCTAGCACATAGTGACGTAGCGACAAGGGGGCAACACTTCCTGAGGTGTTTGAGGAGTGGAGAGGCATTCCACGGCTATCAGTACAATCCCGGAAGTATAGTCAAGATCCCTACCAGCATCTTACTGGAATACTTTTTATTATAATGTTCCTCTTAAACAGAGCACCTGCCATCCTCTTCACCACCCTTGGTTGACTGGTAGACAATGGTGCCGATTCCCTTGTTCACAAACTAAACTAAATTTAAGTTCAGTGCATCTTTTTCTTTCTATTTCATTAAGAACAGGACAAGAAAAATTTTAGTTTAGTCCTGTCAAATTAATCAGCGCCTGTCACTACTCCATACAAGTTTAGACGTGATTAAAAACTTGCCTACTAAAATTACGTCAAGCGCAGCGAGACGTGGACAATCCGAGCAAGAGAAAGACAGACGATAGACGCATTCGAAATGTGGTGCTAGAGGCGGATGCTCCGAATACCATGGACAGCCAAACGCACAAATGTGTCTGTCCTTTCCCAACTCGACATAAATACCCGATTGTCTACAGTTTGCTTACAGCGTATTTTGACCTATTTCGGCCACATAATGCGAAAGGGAGATAGCAACCTTGAAAAGCTGGTCATTGTTGGCAATACCGAGGGAAAGAGAGCACCGTCGCCAACACGATGGTCCGACCAAGTAAAAGAAGCTACGTCCTCAAGCAAACTTTAGCAGGTGGTGATGGCAACGTTGGACCGGAGTCGATGGATGCAGATTGTCCGCTTAAAGGGGTCCAGTGACCACGATCCTCAGTAATGAGGGACCGATTGAAGAAGAAGACGTCAAGCGCTGATTAATTTGACAGGACTAAACTAAAATTTATCTTCTGTCCTGTTCTTAATGAAATAGAAAGAAAAAGATGCACTGAACTTAAATTTAGTTTAGTTTGTGAACAATTGAATCGGCACCAATGCCTAAGACATTAAGTCCGCCTTTGTACCCTAATGTGTGCGAGAAGTCTTAATAAATAAATGATATTTAATTTTTAGTTGAAACACGTCAAGAATATTTTGCAAGGAAAAGCAGTATCATATGAAATAACAAGAGAGTATATTGATCAATCTGAAAAAAAATATAAAAATGAATACGTGAGATTCCTGGATCAAGTCTTTGAGAATTTTGTACCAAAAGATGTATACAGTGTTGAAGAACAGGTAATCATTATTTTTATTATTTACACTAGCTGATCCGACAGATGTTGTCCTGTCCAAATTTAAATAATTCATACATAAATCCCATAGAAAATATCACTTTTCCAATTTGTCTTTTCTTAAAAACCTTATTTGAACTACGAGGAAGAATTAAGAAAAAAAATACCGGCCAAGTGTGTGTCGGACCACGCACAAGTGAGATTACAGGGTCAAATTATATGTTATTCTAAATGTGGGGTTGTAATCCACCCCCACCCCCAGCCATTTTTGTTTTTGATCGACTTTTATGAAGCGTGCATACAAAAAGTAGGTACTGGAAGTTTGGAACTTAAAGCCCAATTATCGTAAAAACTTTTAACAACTGAAAAGCATTAACAGTGGTATAAATAACTCAAACAATAACAATAAATGCTTCATCATATTAAATGCTAAAAGATCAATTTTAGGCATAGTTTTTAGGGTTCCGTACCGAAAGGGTAAAACGGGACCCTATTACTAAGACTCCTTTGTCTGTCCGTCTGTCACCAGGCTGTATCTCATGAATCGTGATAGTTAGACAGTTGAAATTTTCACATTATGATGTATTTCTGTTGCCGCTATAACAACAAATACTTAAAAACAGAATAAAGAAATTTTCACATTATGATGTATTTCTGTTGCCGCTATAACAACAAATACTTAAAAACAGAATAAAATATCTATTTAAGGGGGCTTCCATACAACAAACGTGATTTTTTTTTTGCTCGATATTGTTACGGCAACAGGTAGACACTTGAAATATTCAAAGAATATTTAGTTATATATTCTCTTTAAAAATAAATAATTAAATAAAATAAAACAAATATTTAATATTTCCGATTCAAGATTTTTTTTTTTTTTTGAAATGGCAACTCAGTGTGTAACCACAACGGGGGCTCGGACTCTTTAACCGGACTATCCTGTGGTGCCTTAAGCTCCTAACGGATTTTAAGGCCTCCAACCAGGGGCATACTTAAAGCTAAATAGTTTCCGTCTGCTCGCTAAGGGCACCCCCTGCGGGGTACGAACCTCGGCTTAGGGCAGAGTCGGAGGAGGGGGGAGGGTGGCAAGGGACCGTCGGTGGCTGGATAAAATCATTGTTTTGATTATTATCATGGGGAGTTTGGACAAAATGCTGCTCAGCTAAAACGCGTGCTGGCGCTTCGTTTGAGAGCAAAGGTCGGGGAGAACTGATTTGTCGAGGATTTCGCGTTGGGCCTCGGCGGCGAGGTCGGAATGACGATCGTGTATTGTGTGCTCTTTTACGAACTGTACTAGTAGACCTATGACTCTCCTGGAGGAGAGTGATGGGGTCGTCTGGGTCGGTCAGTGCATGCCGTGGACGGCGGGTCCTGCTAATAGTAGAGGGAGTATAATTGGCGGCCTTTACAACCAGAGGGTTGCGGTGTGTGGCGGCAGAATCAAAGAATTTAAAAAATTAAGAAATTTATGAATTGGGCTATGGCAGGGATTTTAAGCTCCAGGTGGAGGTTAGTGTTCCGAACGACCCAGGGGGCTCCCGTGATCTTACGGAGGAATCGATTTTGGAGGGTCTGCATCTTATGGATGATATAGGGTTTGGCGTGGGCAAAGACTGGACTCGCATAGGTCATGATGGGGCGGATGCAAGCTGTGTAAATGCGCAATTTGCACCTATGTGACAATTTGCTTTTAACATTTAGGACGGAGTGGAGTTTATAGAGAGCGAAAGCGGCGTGCGAGCGCACCGTCTTTACATGCTTCGCAAAAGAGAGATGATGATCGAGGGTTACACCTAGGTATTTGGCTTGCTTCTCCCAAGGGATAGGCTTGCCTAATATGGTGATCTGTCGGTGTTGGGGGGGGTGATACAACAAACGATTATTTTGCCGTTTTATAGATAATGGTACGGAACCCTTCGTGCGCGATTCCGACTCGCACTTGGCCGGTTTTTTAGTTTATCAAGGTTATTACAAAATTCACCACACGCATGCTTCATAAAAGTCCATCAAAAAACAAAAATGGCTGCCTTTTGGGAGTTCTGACCCCACACGTAGAATAATTTAAAGTTTGTACAGTCCGAAACTGGACATATTGTATTGATTTTCTTCTTTTTTTTTTTTGTAGCATTAACATACTTACTGCTTCTTCGCAGGTATCGTGTCTCTTGCAGCATTCTACGGAGCCTAGAATTCTGTCTGTCACCCCTCCGGGTTGGGAACCATGGTTATAATTAACTAGTTGAACTGAAGAATAAGTACAATCTTTCTTTTTCTTATTGAGTATCATTATTTAAAAAAATGTTTTTACCAGACTTTCGTTGCTAAATGTACCTATCACAAGGAAATCATGTAATTCTTTTACTTTTACCTAAGATTTTGTGTGAATAAAATATTTTTATTTTTTTACATTATTTTTCATTTGTCAGTTACCATGTTACCCGACTGCGGTAAACCCCAAAATAACGCAATTTTATTTTATTAGGCCACCAAAACGAAGATTTAGACTACTAAAGTCTAAAACGGAAAATAAATATAAGTAGGGAGAAAAAAACAACAATAAAATGAATTTCAAATGAAAATTTTTATTTGAAAATAAGTGAATAATCTACATACATTTGCTAAACAACTTAGTTTTATAATATTATATCGCTTACAATATAAATGGGGTAATCTTAATTGAAATTATAATCACATTTTAACAGCCTAATTTTGTACGTAAGGTAAAAATAATAATGTTAATAAAAAAACTGATTTATTTTAATTTTTAGTGGAGTAAAATGTTGTTTCACTCTTGGCGCGTTATTCCAAGATGGCGTCTTTAATTTAGGCAAATGTCAAAGCTGTTATGGCGCCTAAATTGTGACCTTATCGATAATTATTCAAAAATATAGAAAGTGTAAGCAAATATGCAAGTATTTTCTATCCTTTGCCCAACAGTGATGTTTTTTTTTTTTTACACTAAAAATATACTTAGAACGCCAAATGAGCCTATTTATGATAATAAAGAGTGAAACAGATGTCATATCTATAATAAAACTATATTTTCCCGCCTCGCTAGACTTAGACAGTCTTCTGCAGGTATTCGTCGAAGAGATACAGGGACAAAGACAAGTCTTGTCCGTGGTTGGAAGTGATGAACTTCTTGAGGTCTGTGGTGTGACCAGCGAGCTCTCTGATCTTCTTGGATTGGTCTTCAATGAATTCTTCCTCAAGGTATTGGGCGACCTGGGTAGGAAGATTTTATGGATGAATATCAATGTCAATATCGTTGGTCTAGTGGGAAAAAGCACTACTGCTGAGCTTGAGGTCCTGGGTTAGTCCTCAGGTTTGGACAATGTTATTGGGTATTTCCGTTAAGAATTGCTCAGCACCGCCCGGAATCGGGATTTGCGCCACATGATGGCAATATATATGGTGTATCTATTCAAACACGGTGGTACAGGTGGTAAAGAAGCCATGGAAACGATATTTTTTTAAATCTGTGTATATTATTTAATAAATGAAATAATTTAAAATTACTTGATATGATGATTAATTATCAAAAGGCACCGCGCTTGTGCCGCCACCATCGCCGCATCTGGGCCGGTCATAAATAGAATAAGTAAAATTTTGGAAAATGCAACTCCTTTGCAAAATGTCTCAAGCAATTTTAAAATTATAACAAAATTACCAAACAACATGTTGGCAACTTTACACTAGAGCATTTTAAAGATTTTTTTTTTTTTTCAAATAAAGCCAGCTTCAGTGTATACCTACTCTACTAGAGTATACTCCACAAAAAAATATAAAT